>JAJHPC010000008.1:2427525-2847970 GCA_024447665.1 Juncus inflexus | reverse complement strand
TGTAATATTGCACCATTATATGTGTTTAAATGGATAATAATCATAACTTGAATGTTGATACTACTAATAAGATATTTATGTGATTTCAGGTGCAATTTAGATGGAGCATAACTTGGGGAAAAGAAGTTGGAGCACAAGAGAGAGATAATAATCAAGACTCGGGCCTGCCGACACAGTCTCAGTATTTCGGCCATAGCTCATAATCTGGGCCTCCTCTATATGCATACTATATACCGTTGGAAAGAAGAGAACAAAGCCCACAATTCATTCTATATCACCAGAGCCCAATTCCGAAGTCTACATGACCCAAATTGACCATCTTCTGGACAGATCTTTCATGCACTTTGCATGCACTCTTCATGCCTTTGCCATGCTTCCTTCACACTCTTTGCATGGATCTTCATTCATCCCTCATGATCACCTTTTGAGAGGGTTATATAACCAGGTGCAAGGCATCCATTCTAATCACTTTTGAACTTCATCATTCTCTCTCTTGGAGTTGGGCAAGTCAAGCAAGCTTCACTCTTCCATCCGCGCTTCATTAATGGGTTCTATCATTATTTTATTTTCTTTCTTTTCCATGTATTTCGAGTAAGCCATTCGAGGCATAGTTAGTGTTTATGTTTTTGTGTTGTAACTTTTGAGATCATTAATAATGAATTTCATTTGAACGGTTATTATTCTGTTTTTATTTACTTATTATCTTTCATGCTCAATGAATTATTTTAAGTTTATTTCGGTCAATTCTATGTTCAGTAGTAATTAACAAGGGCCAAAAAATTCATTTGGTTGCTTTGCTCAATAGCTTCCATTAGAATTTGAATAATAGCCAAGTGCAAATAACTCATAACGAACTAAACATTCTGAACAAGCTCATTGTTTAGGAGGTTTTGATTTGTTTAAATAACCAATGATTCCTATTGAATTGGTTATGATATTCAAGTAGGTTAGTGTTTTTATTTACGAGCTCATCTAAACTAAAATTCTATCTTTTCGTTTGAGTTATTTATCGGTTAGAGGTCATCTTACTGCACTTAAGATATTAATTCCAAATTCATTATTATAATCAAGGATAAAGTTACACACAAATTCACTACACGAAACTATGCCTCATTTCACAAAACCACCACATCTCTTAGTCTTTACTTTAAGTTTTCTCTTTATTTGTTACTTTCATTTTGTTGCAATCAACCAATCAACAACCCCCCCAATTGTGTGTCTTGTTTTAGGTCTTGTGTTTGGTTTTATTTACGGTATTGGTTTCTCTTTATTTTAGTTTTCTGTTTTTGTTCGAGTCCGTTTTCATTAGAGGAGTAATCTTTTTACCTGGTTTAGTCTAAATAGCTCTCTGTGGTTCGACCCCTACTTCCACGTCTACTTTATTGTAGTTAAGTCTAGGGTTACAAATTTCTTTTGGTAAGCGTAAAACGACTGCAAAAATACCTCTTATCAGCTGCATTGGGACATTATAAAGGATGACCTCTTATGGTTGTGCTAAGAATTCCAAAACAACACGTTAGACCTATGGTATATTAACAAAGCACAAATCTCATTAATACCCAAACAAAATGATGCCATTGATATCACAAGAGTTTAGGCCAACAAATGTTATAGATGGTACCATCAAGATCATCTCTAAACTATTAGCAACCAGATTGCAGGCTCACAAGCCAGAGCTCATCTCTGACACTCAGTTTGCCTTTATAAAAAAAAAGACAAATTGTTTAATCTTTTTTGGCAACAAAAGAGCTTATAAATTTTCTACACAAAAGCAAAACTCCAGCGGTGGTGTGTAAGGTAGACTTCAGCAAATCATTTGCCCGGTTAGCTGGCCTTTCCTACAGGAAGTGCTTAAGACTAGAGCCTTTCCTGAGTAATGGAACCAATGAATTCTCAATTTACTTGCTTCATCATGTTCCACGGTCAAGATTAATGAACAGCTGTTGCAACCTTTCTTTCACTAGAAAGGTCTCCGACAAGGAGATCACCTCTAGCCCTTGGTCTTCAACATTGAATCGAATCCCTTCAATTCTTAGTTATAAAACTCAATTCTGTCTTACTGGCCCTACAAAATGCCAATTAAGGCCATCCAATATGCTGACGATACCATCATTTCAGCAGAAGTAAATTGCCTTAATTTACAGTTTACTTTATTAAGCTTGTAATTAGATGCTTTGGCAAAATATCAGGACTGGCCATCAACAACGCGAAATCTTGCTTCTCGATGATCCAGATCCCTGAGTGTTATGAAAATTCCATCAAATTGCTCCTTAACCGTGAGAGGCAAAGATTCCCCATAAAGTATTTAGGCTTGTCTCTATTAATTAATCCACCTCCAAAAGAATATTTCCTACCTTGATAGAAAAAAATTAATCTCGGCTTTCAGGTTGGTCTACAAATTTCCTCTCACTAGGAGGCCGACTCACTCTGCTGAATTCGGTCCTTTCGACTGATCCTCTATACTATATGCATGCCTTTCTTCTCCCCAAATGGATCATAAGAGAAATTGACTCCATACGAAGAAACCTCCTATGGGGATGCTCCACAGACTAGAAAAGAGGCAAATATTTAGTAAAGTGGGAGTTAGTTTGCACACCCAAAATCAATGGTGGTCTGTGTGTTAAAGATCTCTCTCTTCACAATCAAGTCCTGCTAATGAAATGGATTTGGAAAGCAAAGAACCGCCAAGAGGTCTTATGGTTTAAGTCACGGTAAGCATGTTTTGAAAATATTCCCTAGGAGCACCTATGGGGAAGCCATTTCATCAAAAGATTTAGGCACTATGTTACTTCTCTTTAATAACAGAGTCAAAACATGCCTGCGCAATGGCTTAAACACTTATTTCTGGAAGGATCTATAGAATGAGAGACCCTATTTGGCTGAACATTTTCCACGAATTTTTTTCTGCTATCGTAGAAAGAACATCTCTGTGCAAGAAGTGGTTGCCGATCCAGCCAAACTTCAATGGGACAGAACTTTGTATGCCTCGCTCCGAGACGAGGCTGCACAGTTGCAC
Source organism: Juncus inflexus (assembly GCA_024447665.1). Classification (NCBI taxonomy): domain Eukaryota; kingdom Viridiplantae; phylum Streptophyta; class Magnoliopsida; order Poales; family Juncaceae; genus Juncus; species Juncus inflexus. The sequence goes on along the minus strand of JAJHPC010000008.1, from coordinate 2,844,954 downwards.
TCATTTATCGCTAGCATTGAACTCAATAATGAAGCTGACAAATTAGTATGGAACAGTGGTCAACCCGATTCCAAATTCCCGGTCCACAAAACTTATAAATCTTTTGCTAAAAGAGGCATTCCGATTCCCGTCATGCCTCTTTGTGGAAACTCAAAGCCCTTCCACAGGTGAAAAATCTTTTCTTGACTTATGTCAAATAACAAACAAGACACACGAGACTGATTGGTAAAGCGAGGATGGATAGATGATCCTTCTTGCGTCTTATGCGATGCAAACCTCCCAGAAACCCATAACCACCTCTTCGACTAGTGCAAATTTGCCAAAAACATATGGGAAAAAGCTGGTAGATCGAGGCAGCTCCACACTGACCTCGATGGTACCCTATTAACAAATAGAAGAACACAAGCACGTAACTCAATTCCGCCAAAATAATGGAATGAGGTTCCCTCTGGATTGCTTGCTGCTAGGAAATTTGGAAAACACGCAATGCAACCATCTTTCAAGACAAAAGGCTAAATAACTACCAGACCTTCACCATGGCCAGCCTACAATCTAAAGAATGGCTAAGAGCATTCCATAGTAGCAAAGCGCCACTAGCTATGCCTTTATTTCTATCATCACAAAGTAGCCTATGAAAGTTTATGTTCTTTTGCTAGTTTTTTTTTCGTTAGCAATTTTCTGGCTTTTTATTGTATATATCATTTGTATTTGCTTGACAATTTAATGAAAGTCTTAACGTAGGCTAATTGCCTACGTTTAAAAAAAAAAGAGTTGCAGTTGATTCATCGTGAATCATCATTTTTCTAGGTATCTGAAAATAAAAAGATGATGTTAAAATAATAAAAAAATAGTAAACTGAAATAAATCAAAGTTCACTTTCAAAAAATCGTCATGTAGTTGTCCAAGTAAAGAAGTAATAATATATTTGAATTATGAGTAATGCTAAATAGCGTACGTATGCAAGAAGGGGTGAAAAACATACGGTTCAAAATGTGTATTAAATCATCAAAATTTCAAATTTCAACTATACGGATGGAATATATATGTTATGAATATATTGTAAATTAATTTTCACAAGAATCGGAATATTATATCATTGCCATCATGTATCATGAAAAAAATATATAATTGGAATATATATATATAGTGATGAATTTTGATGATACATGATGTCAATGATATAATATTCCGATTCTTGTGAAAATTAATCTACAATATACTCAAAAAATATATATTAAATCCGTACGGTTGAAATTTGAATTTTTGATGATTTAATATATATTTTGGACCATATATTTTTCACCCCCTCTTGCATACGTTACTCTTGAGTTATATATAACTCTAATATACACATCAAGTCTTCACTGGGAGCCTGAGAGGATATATGTGTGGCCTTACATATGTGTACTATTGGTAAATTTCTGATAATTGCAAACGTTATACAAAAAATTACTAATATCAACAATTTGTTCTAGTTAAGCAACTAACCTAAGCTTATTTACAGAGAAAATAATCTAGCCTACATATAATAAAATATACAACAATAAATATGATCATCACTCACTATTTACTATATAAAAGAGAAGTGATTATTCTATTACGAATCCCATGATTCTCTCTTTATATCGTTCTTGTTTTTATTTTATAACACTATGCTGTTATTTACCTTTTTTTTTCATCCAAATGATGAGTGAGCAAATTAAACTCAAATCTTACAACATTACGCAACTTGAATATTTAATCGTACCTAGAGAGAATGTTAAATTGTAATGTAAATTTGAGTGCAAAACAAAGGTGCAAAACCTATTATTACCATTTTTAAACCCGACCCACAATGCGCCCATTTCTCGCGTCAACCTCATTATTTACTTTTATTTGCTGACACCTTTAATTCAGCTCCCCTTTCCAAAGTAAGCTGCCCCAAATATATGTCTCGATCCACTAAAGTTCCAAACCCTAAATTAAAGACATTTGACCTGCATAACCAGCAATGCATATATGCATGGCCATGTGCATCGCCACTTTTGCCCTAGCCCTACTTAATCTTTTCAATCTACCTTAACCCCTTCTAAAGTCACCAAAAACCCTAATCCTAAGTTGCAAACTCCACTTTAGATGTCCTTTTATTATTTTATATATGTCAACATTGACCGACTTTGTGCAACACCTCCCTCTCTCTGTTGCTCCTATAAATGACCCCTTAAGTTCATACAAATCTTCACATCACAAATACTAAACACTTCCAATCGATAGTAATCAACAATAAATACCACCCAATCTTAAATTGCAATGGCTGCGTTTAATGCGCGTCCATGCATGACACTTTTCCTCTTCTTCTCCAGCTGTCTCATCTTGGCAGTTATTGGAGCCGATGATGCACCCTCTCGCCCGCTCCCGCCGGGCTTTCAACTGGTTAGTCCCAAGGGAGGGCAACTTAACATGGTAGTGACATGCAACAACAACAAAAATAAGGACAAAAACTGCATCGCAACGTGCCCCAAAAGGTGCCCCAACAAGTGTGTCGGTCTTTGCCCCTCTTGCAAGACCTTCTGCCGTAAGTACATATGCCACCATCTTTTTTTTCTGAGATCATAGGGTAAAGGCTATATTACAACCAGCTTCTTGTGAAGAAAAAGGGTCATCACCAAGTCTATGGTGTGGCGTAACCAAATTATATATAAAACATTGTTGATCCTAGAAAAATACTATCTTTTCTTCCAATATCACTTATTTTTGACAAAATGTAACCGCTTGGAATTAATTTAAGATACATGAAAAAGTGTGAATATGAAAATTAGTATAAAGTTCTCTTTGTTTTAATTTGATGTGTGTGTACTAATTGCTTTATTTATGTGGTCTTGTAGTTTGTGATATCTTCCCAGGAACTGTCTGCGGTGACCCCCGCTTCACCGGTGGTGACGGAAATAACTTCTATTTCCATGGCAAAAAGGATGCAGATTTTTGCATACTTTCTGACTCTGATTTTCATATCAATGCTCACTTCATTGGCAAACGCAACCCTGAAAAGAACCGTGACTTTACCTGGGTCCAAGCCCTCGGTATTCTCTTTGGCGACAATCATCGTCTTTACTTCGGTGCGGAAAAAACCATGACATGGAACAGCACACTTGATAGACTTGTTGTAACCTTCGATGGTGAGCCCATTGCCATTCCAACTGAGTCATATGCCAAGTGGATCCCCGCCCCAGTGCCTGCACTCTCTATTACACGAACATCAAAGGTAAATGCAATTATGGTTGAGTTGAAAGGTGTATTCACCTTAATAGCCAATGCTGTACCAATCACAAAGGAGGACTCTGAGATCCACAACTACGGCGTAACAGCGGATGACAGCCTTGCCCACCTCGATTTATCATTCAAGTTCCATTCACTCAGTGATGATGTGCATGGTGTTCTTGGTCAAACCTACAGATCGGACTACATCAACAAGTTGGACGTATCAAAGAAGATGCCAATCATGGGTGGTGCAGCCAAATTTTCATCTTCCTCTATATTTTCCACTGATTGTGCTTCTGCTCGGTATCACGGCAAGCCTGAAATTGTCATAGTCACCTCGACGAGAGAATAAGTAGTATGTTTGCACAATAAATATATTGTGACTACGCAGAGATGTAGTTTAAAATACTTGCTAATTGAAACTCTTCCCTGAAAGGATGTACAAGAATAAGGAAGCTTTGCTATATTTTATAATGTTTAAGTGCTACTCATTAACAATTAATAATTTATTTGTCTGTTAAATAGTCAAGTAATGCTATTTTCTTGATTTAAATAACGATTTCCTTTATTTTGGATGCTTTAGTTTTTTGCATTTGCATTATTTCCATCTTTGAGCAAATACGGGTAGTTTTATCTCATGAGCTTGTTCTGGATAGAGATATTTTTCAATGGCTTTGTGCCATAATTGGATGTTGATTTCATTTCCATGAAAAGACTACGTATTGGACATAAAAACAAAGTTTACACATTCAAATGGGCAATAAATATTAAGTATATGGTTAAAAATAGAGCTATTTTAATCATGATTCATTACTTTATGTATTTGACAAATACAAACACAACTAATGATTGAATTCGATAAAAATGAAAGAAACAAAATAGAAAATAAGAACCAACTATCTATTGCATACTCAAATCAATTGCCGAAGGGGGGCGGGGGCGCGGAGACCAGCAGCTAAGACAGATAACGATCCTATTTCTGTTTTGTGTTTGGAGAGAAAGATGTAAGAGATGTCTTTCAGATTTGCAAGATTGCGGAATGGATCTGATACGAGGAATTATAGAAGAACTTAAAATAATACGAGCAGTGGAACGAAGAAAGAATCTAGAATCTCTAATAATGGAGCTGCCAAGGGAAAGAGGAGAAGAAGAGATAGGGGGGGAGAGAGTAGGCGGTGAAAACAAGAAGATAAGTTAGGTAATAAACCGTAGCAGATATTTTCTGGAAGGGGATTTCTATTGCGGTTTATTACTTTATTCGGATTCTTAATTCATAGATTTTGTTTCTTAATTTTTGAAGTTCTAGGTTTTTTTTTTTTTTGTGATAAACTGATTTTCTTTTTGTCTTCTTTTTCTTTTCTTAAAATTTGTAAAAAGAAAAAAAGGAATTTTTGTAAATAATATATAAATATAATATTTGGAAGGGGGATTTAAGCCTCCTCTAAATTTTCTAAAAAAAAATATTAGGGTATAGAAGATTAAGAGTTATCAAGAGTCATGAGATTCATCAAAAGACGGTACTAGTATTGTTTCAAGTATTAGTATTGTTTCAGCTAAAACTTCTCTAGTAGGAGTTTTGTTAGGCGCTAGTCCAACAACTCAAAAGTTTTGAGTTCAAAAACTTAGGTAAAATCTTTTTTTTTAATATAGGTGGGGGCATATGAGTCTTTCCTATAAAATCAAATAATCTTTAATTATGTGAATCGAACTCGCTATTTTGGGCTAATATACAAAAAAAGTTCTTAATTGTTGTGCATTTTCACTTATACTGATTTGGATACTAAGGGACATTCTCCTTTCTAAGACTAAATCAACGCATACATGTTATAAAATTCATAGGCTGCAAGATCGGTAGGAAATTCCTTACCGATCTTTGGTTCTTCGAACTCGGGTGAATCTACACTAATTCTAATTGAGCCATTTTCTGAAAAATAAATTAAAAATAAACACATGAAAAGACTCATAGAACAGTATTGAAAAGAGGAATATGATGAATAATAAAAAATATATATATAAAATCATAATTTTCTGAAATTTCTTACCTGTCTCAAGTTCTTCGAATCTGAATGCCTTTTCTATCTGATATTCTTCGAATTGAGATGCACTTTCTACACTAGCATTTATTGAGTAATTATCTGAAAATAAAAGAAAATAAAAGAATGAAAGTAATTAATATAGCATAAAGAAATTTTATAAAATTATTTAAATTGATTCTGAAATTCACACAAACTTCAATGGGTCTAGAAATTCACCTGATTGGTCATGAGGATCAATGGAGAATGAAGGGGAGAGAAGATCATCACAAAAAACCGAATCAGACGGTAACACTATACCATCAGCCGACATTGCAACTGCTCTGAAAGTGTGAAGGGACTAGAGGAGATTAAGGAGAGTAGGCGGGTGCGAGAGATGCGAGATCGAGAGGAGGCTGGTGCGAGACTTGGAAGAGGAAGGTTACGGGATGAGAGAGAGAATCCAGGAGAGGGTACGAAGCTTTCTCCATTTGTCATGGTTGAGATCTTTCCATATCTTGTTTCTATTTCGGACTCTTTTCTATTTCTGCAATAGGAGGTAGAAGAGAGGCAGGCATTGAGCAGATAGAAGGAGACTTAACGGAATAGTTAAGTTTCATCAAGCTTAAATTATGATGATGAGATTGGACGGTTGTGAGAGTGATGGAACAAATTTTTTGTCCCAAAGAAATGGATCAAACTCCGCTCCCCCATTAGCACATTCCCCTAGGCCTAGAACGTGATTTGCCATTTGAATGCAATCGTGTTAGGTAGGGCATTCACGTGGTGGAAAGTTAGGTGTTGTAAATTTTGTAATTTTGTTAAGCTAATCTTAGGCAAACTTTACTTTAGGTAAATAATTTTTTCGAAATTGACTGACAGTATGTACAACATTTTCACCTCTGAAAATATTATCTACCCTAGTTCGAAACGGTTCCCTAGTTTTAAATGATTTTGCAAAAATACTGCATGTCGGTTAGATCTAGTAATATTTTCTTTGAATTGCTGAAATCTATTTAAAATACTGCCCCTAATTAGTCGGATTCTATGTCTATAGATTCTTAATTTATATTTTGAGTATATATTAAATAATTAATTATTATCAAAATGTAGGTGCATAAGAGAGGCACGGTCGGGCAGTCAATAGACATAACGAGATACTTAGGATACGAAGAGCTCAAAAGAGACATCGCGAGAATGTTTGGAATCGAAGACCAACATAGAAACGGATGGAAGTTGGTTTACGAAGATCATGAGAAAAGACGTGCTACTAATCGATCCTTGGGAGTAAGTTTGTGTACTTTTATTTATTTTTATAGAAATTTGCAAAAAGTGGGCCTATCTTATGATGAAATTGAAAAAAACCCCTTCATTATTGCCAAAATTGCAAAACATAAAGCCTACATTATTAGAAAAACGTACTTTTAATCGGCAATGATCCCTGGGAGTAAATTTGTGTATTTAATTTATTTTATAGAAATTTGCAAAAAAAAAAAAAAAAAGACCTGCCATGACAAAATTAAAAAAAAAACCGTACATTATTGCCAAAATTACAAAAAAGCCCCTACCATTAGTTAGTTTCTATAATTATTTAAGAATTTTTTATGTTTAATTAATCTATCTCCCTTTAAATAAGTTATTAAAACAACAAAAAGTTAATTATAAAACTGGAATAAGAGGATAGTTGTTTCGAGAACAAGGCACGGAACATTATAGTGAAACCATTGTGAATGCCGTATCTCCCATGTAAAACACATATCCGGATGTGCTTTTACGATCATCAACATCTCCACACCAATCACTATCCGAGTAGCCCACTAACTTATATTCGTTCGTCTTCGAGTAGTATAGCCCGAGGGACACTGTTCCTCGGATGTACCGAATGATCCTTTTTATCGCCTTCCAATGTGAGTATCGCGGCTCCTCCATAAACCGACTCATAACTTCAACACTATATGCGATGTCTGGCCTCGTACAAGTGAGATACCGTAAGCTCCCAACCAAACTCCTGTATTTGCTCGCATCAACTATTTCTCCTCCCTCAAACTTGAAGAGTTTCGCACCGAGTTCCATCGGTGTCGCTACCGGGTTGCTATCCTCCATTTTGTATCTTTTCAAAATATCATTTGCGTATGCTTCTGCGATATAAAAATACCGTACTCGCCTTGTGTAACCTCGAGACCGAGGAAATACTTCATCAAACCCAAATCGGTCATCTCAAATTCACGCATCATTGCTTCTTTGAATTCCTTTACCATCTTATTATTATTCCCCATGAATATGAGATCATCGACATAGAGAGCAGCATATAACAAATCGTTTCCTTTCTTCTTCACATATAGGGCATGCTCGTATGGACATTGTGTGAAACCGGTCTCCTTAAAGTGTGTATCAATTCGGGTATTCCATGCCCGAGGCGCCTGCTTAAGCCCATACAATGCCTTTCTCAGTTTCAACACTTTTCTCTCTTTTCCGGATTTCACATAACCGGACGTGATGGCGTTATGCTCTAGGCCAAAGTGTTTGTGACCTAGATGATGGATTGTAATAACAAACATAATATTTATTCTAAGATATTTCACATAATATGTGCGTATAGGTTATTTTAATATAATTAAAATTGACCATGAATATGCAATTCAGCTTTATGTCATCAAAGTGCGTGAGTTTGATAGTAAAACTATAAAGTGTTATGAATGTTATTCTAAATCGTCCCTGGTCATTTATAGGATATTTGTGGAGACAAATATACTTGCAGATACATATAAATATATATTTATATACAAGCTATAAATGTACACTAGTATATTAGTTGACTGATGATTATGTTTTACTGATCATGGATAAATAGTTATCAAGTCATTAACATAGGTATATGTTAGAGACCATATAATGGACTGACCCGCCATAAGAATGCTACATGTTTTACGTCATTAGCGATTCTTGTAACATAAATTATATTTAGTTCTTTGACCTGAGATTGTCTCGGTTCCCAACATGAGTAATTTTATACTTTAATAGAATCAAACACTGCCTTTAACCGGGTGGTCATAAAGGTTATGATTAGGTATACAATGAATCATGTAGAGGGATGAGTGCAATCAAGACGGGATTTGTTCCTCTCATAAATGAGAGAGATATCTTTAGGCCTCTTGATGAATTGAACTGAAGAAATGTATGGCGATACTCAAATGAATTAATAAGAGTTATTAATGTCATTTGTTCTTGTTCAGTTTAATTCGGAATCAAGAAATATTAATCGATTAATATAAGGATGGCGTCTTACATGCCTTATGATCGATATAGATATCTCATGACAAAGGGACTAAATGCGTGATTGTTGATTAGGTAAATCGGATCACCGATATTCACTTAAATTGGGTAGTCATGATGGCTTGCTAGAGTCCGCTCATGATTTATAGATTGTTAAGTCTATTGCCAACATTAAGTGAACCTACAGGGTCACACACAAAGAACGAACTGAAACGAGCGCAGAAAATCCTAGCGACTTATATGATGAGTTGCATAAGAATGTCACAAAATATATTGTCATCTTATATGATAAGATGTGATATATATGTATATAAAGACTATGAGCACAAAAGATCATGTAATCTAGAAGAGTCTAGATGATGTCATATGGATAATGATGAGTGATGTCATACACATCTTTTAGTGTGAAGACACATGACTCTTCACCTCTATATAAAGACATAGAGGACTCCAAATTCATAATACAACACATCATTCTCTCTCTCTCATTATTTCTCATTCTCTTTTGTGAGACAAAAGAGAGAAAATATACTTTCTAATTTTTATGACAAAATTATGAAAGGGTGCTTTCCTTTTTGTATGACAAAAATGAAAGAGTGCGATTATATGAGAGGAATTATATACAACTTTTGTGAGATAAAATAAGAAGAGTTTAATTATGCAAGAGGAGAACAAGCTACTAGCATATATATTGTTCTTCTTCTCATTTTAAGAAGTTTGCTCGTGTGGACACCGGTAGAGGCGTTCGTACTTTCGGCGCTTGTGATCTATTCGGCCTAAGAAGATGAGAACGGTTTGTTGAGAGTGTTGGTGGAGACCGATTGTGTGTGCAGTAGATGACTTCCCCACAATCCGACCTAGACGGCCTAGACGGACGTAAAATCGGTTAGGACGGTAACCGGTTTAGAGACGCATGGACAACACGCATGGTTTGAGCGTCACGGATTAAGCATAATCCGAAAGGTATTATTAAGATTTATTTCTTTGATTTAACCAATACGCACGGATCCTCGGATTGGTTTTGGACGAAATTTTTATTTTCCACTGCGTTATGCACGTCCAAAACCCAACAGTGGTATCAGAGCGACGTGCGTGTTTCGGTTAAATTGAGTCGGTATATATGTGATATATACTATTTAGATACTATTTATAATTATAAGGCTTGCATATAGAGTATTCAAGTGTTGAATATTCTTAATAGAAAAGGTGCGATTAATGGATATGATCCAAGAGTTGCATCCAAAGAATGTGACCAATGAATATGATCCAAAGGTCACGATCAAGGATTGCGTCTAAAAGGTGCGACCAAGGAATGTGATCCTAAAGTTGAGTCCAAGAGTTGCGACCAAAGGGTGTGACTAAAGGGTGTGACCAACGGATACGATCCAAATGTCACATCCATAAGGTTGCGACGAATGAGTGCGACCAAAAGGTGCGACTAAAGGGTGTGACCAATGGATGCGATCCAAATGTCACGTCCATAAGGTTGCGACGAATAGGTGCGATCAAAGGGTGCGACTAAATGGTGTGACCAACGGATGCGATCCAAATATCACGTCCATAAGGTTGCGACGAATGGGTGCGACCAAAGGGTGCGACCAAAAGGTGTGACTAAAGGGTGTGACCAATGGATATGATCCAAATATCACGTCCAATAGGTTGCGACTAACGGTTGTGACCAAGAGGTGCGACCAACGGGTGTAATCGACATGCGCAACTAAGAGGTATGACCGAAAAGGTACAATCGCAAGAGTTGCGACCTCTTGAATAGTTGTGTCTTCATGAAAGGGTGCATACCATGAATTACCTTTTTGAAATGGTGCATGTGATGCATTATTTCATGAAAAGTTGCATGTGATGTATTGAATTCATGAAAAGATGCCTATGATGTATTAATGTGTAGAAAAATGTGTGTTGACAAAGTTGACCAGGTGTTGACCATGTTGATCATGTTGACAATTGACTGTTAACCCACTGTGTTGACTGTGGACTATGTTGACTGTTGACTGTATTGACTGTTAATTGTTGACAGTTGACTACACTAATTTACCCCTTGATTGTTGACTATTAAATTGGTCAAAAGTTGATCATGACCTGGTCAAAATATTGACAATTGACTGTTGACCTTGTCAAATGTTGATCGTTGACCGAGTCAAATGTTGACCAAATCAAATATTGGTTTTTGACTTGTCAAATATTGACAATGACGACCGTGCCCCAAATTCGCATTCATAAGCCTTATATATATATATATATATATATATATATATATATATATATATATATATATATATATATATATAAATGGTTAAATAATCGAAACATAATATGATTATGTTTATATTTGATATTTTTGTTGATATGTGTTGATATAATGAAAGAGTTCATTAGGCATAACACATCCATCATGGGGATGAAGGAGTTCATCGTCCATCATGAATACATCATTAAGATGACAAGTTCATTTTTAACCACACATCATGGCGATAAAAGAGTTCATCGATTTCTATATATGTAGATAAGATTTTCATATACAATCTAAGAAAAATTCCATGGAGATGAAATATATATTAGGAAATCTTTATGTTAGTTCATAAAGATGAAGGCCATGATATATCATCGTTATTATCTTTATTCTATTGCTACATGTGATGTTCTTTGAAGATTGCATAATAACATATAATATTAAATAAAATCCCTCAAAATAATGTTAAGTCATGAAGTGCCTTCCATAAGTCTAAATCTCTCAATACTCTGATCAACCCTGCATAGGTCATGCCAAAGCTGGGTATGTAGGGACAATCTTAGGAGGAGAGAATGCGGGAAATGGGAGCCAACATAGGTCATGCCAAAGCTGAGTGGGTTGGGTACTATTTTGCCGATAATTAGACATGGTTTGATTTAACTGGGCTATCAAGTTGGACTTGGGCTCGGGGCATACGATAGGATATATACGTCGGGCATATGATGCTTATCCTATGTTGTTAAAGAGTTGTATGAGATACAATTGGAATTATTCCTACCTAAATAAGTTAAGTTCTGGGCGATGAGCCAAAGCTCACTTAGGACTTAATTGAAATATGGATCTTGTCTCACTATGAAACTTCATGGATTGAAAGTTTCTGAATCAATGCGATTGAGCGTTATTGATTTGATTAAAAATGGTGGGAGCCATTATATGAAATATCTTAAAGAATAATAGTCTTTGCATATTATTCAAATCGAATAGTATATCTATTTATGTCTCACAATAGGTCCTTGAGAAGGACAGATAACAAAAGATGCTAATAATCGTTAACATGAACATGGACAAGTGTTGTCATTAATGTTCTCGTGCTTACAAGGAACGTAAAAAGTACTCCCAAAGATAAGGGCAAGATGTTGCCGAGGCTTCGGCCTTAGGTAAGAAATTAGTATCTTTTGCAGTGAATCGGTTCATTGAAAGAAACCATAATTTCTCAACAAGATATGAAAAAGGGAATGAAAGGATAGTGTGACTACCGCTTCAAGTATTTTTGTTATAGAAATTAACTTGTCTATCTCACATCATGTGTATTAGTTACACGATGTGAATCACACATTTGTGAAAATGTGCTGACAAAGTTGAAGACTATTGAGTAAATATGATGTTAACATATGAGTGAAAAATGTAGCAAAAGTTGTTGCATTTTCTCAAGTAACTCATTTATTTAGATTGTCTTTTTGGACTTATCGCCGACATAAATAATTGTTATTTAATGTCGACAATAAATTTTGTATTATCTATAGTTCGAGTTTATCTATGAATGGTTATTAATTTATTATTGAGAATAATAATTTCACCATTCATAAATATCAATTTTCTTTGGAAATGTTCTAATAGAAAAATTACCTTATGTGTTATATCGAACAAGATAATTATAAGTCTATCTATAACATTAATATTAAGAATTTAAATCTAGCATTGTCGCTTGGTCTACTTAAATAAGATGAACACTTATTAAATCCATTAAGATGGATTTTCAAATTCATTTGATTTTGAATTATTTGAAACATGTGTAACTTATTTATTAGACAAGATGACATATATGTCTTTCACAAAATAAGGTGAAAGCAAATTACTTATTGACTCTCATACATAGTGATGTATGTTTATCATTGAGTGAATGTGCTAGAGAAAACTACTTCATCACTTTATTCAAACAATAAATTTGAATATTTGAAAAAGTTCAAAACTTTCAAATAATGAAGTAGACAATAAACTTGGCTTTGAAAAATCAAATTTCTTTGATGAGATCGAGGAGTCGAGAACCAAGTGTTTGATGATCCTGATAATGATATCAAACTTTATTAGATATAGTTCGATTATGATGAGTCAAATATATCTTCTATTTCTTTCGGGGTTACGCTCTAATTGCATTCATACTGAATATAATTCCATCTAAAACAGTTGTAAAAGACTCCATATGCGATATGGACTGGTAGGTGTATCAGATTATCTTTTATCAAGATTTGAGGATATGATACTTAATTGAAGCATCATGCATCTAATCGGATTAGTGCTTCTTGTGGAATATCCTAAGAAAAGTAAAGGATATTACTTCTATAATTAATATGAGAACAAAGTGTTTGTTACTGAAAAATTATATCTCTTTGGAAGAAGTGTTTCCAAAAGAATTAGTGGGAGTAAATTTGAAAAGTTCAAATTCCACATACTGACAGTAATGCTCGGATGGAAATTAATTCAGATTTCAACAAGTGATTGAGTCTGCAATTAATCAACTAGACTCTCAAGATGTTGAAGAGTCTGAGTATATAACATAAGTGTATTCATGTAGATCGATTAGAATTTATCGCAGGCCCGAAAAATATAGATTTTTCGTGTCTAATGATAAAAATTTCATACTCATAGATGATGAGTCCAAATTCTACTAATAGACTATGATAAGTCAAGGCTCTAATGGTTAGATACTTTAAAAGTTGAGATGTAATCCATATCAGACAATCAAGTTTTGAATTTGATTGATCCATCAGATGGAAATATGATTTTAAAAGAAAAACCGACATGGATAATGTGCAAACATATAATGCATGATTTGTGGTTAAGTTAAACTCATAGTATAGACTATGATAATATTTTTCCAAGTCATCATGCTTATGTATTTCAGAATTTTGTTGGGCATATGTTCATAGTATGACTATAAAAGATGCCAAGTATATGTCAAGACGAAACATATGAAAGTATGTATATGATACAACTTGAGAGTTTTGTCTATCCTAAAATTTTTTGAAAAGGGTTTGCAAGTTGCATAAATTCATTTATGAATTAAAGCAAACATCTCCAGGTGAATATTTATTATTTGATGAAATAACCAAACAGTTTGGTTTTATCAAAAAATTAAAGATAAATCTTATGTTGACAAGAAATTCAGTGGGAGCATAATTACATATGATGTGAATTAAGTGTAACAAGCACACATAAGTTTAATCTTAGTGAAAGTCACTAAAAAATAATCAAGAGTATGATTATATACTTGAGAAGGATGAAGTATTCTTTTTAGATTATGGTGGACATAAAAATATGCAAAGTATTTGCATATGACAATGTTTGATAATCCATTTAAGAACCCAATCCCGCAAATGATGGTGATCATGTTAGGTCAACTGGTATATGATACCACGTAGATCAATAAGTATGAGATACTTGGTTGATTTGGCCTAGTGCAAGTGGGAGATTGATGGCGTTATGCTCTAGGCCAAAGTGTTTGTGACCTAGATGATGGATTGTAATAACAAACATAATATTTATTCTAAGATATTTTACATAATATGTGCGTATAGGTTATTTTAATATAATTAAAATAGACCATGAATATGCAATTCAGCTTTATGTCATCAAAGTGCGTGAGTTTGATAGTAAAACTATAAAGTGTTATGAATGTTATTCTAAATCGTCCCTGGTCATTTATAGGATATTTGTGGAGATAAATATACTTGCAGATACATATAAATATATATTTATATACAAGCTATAAATGTACACTAGTATATTAGTTGACTGATGATTATGTTTTACTGATCATGGATAAATAGTTATCGAGTCATTAACATAGGTATATGTTAGAGACCATATACGGACTGACCCGCCATAAGAATGCTACATGTTTTACGTCATTAGCGATTCTTGTAACATAAAGTATTTATAGTCCTTTGACCTGAGATTGTCTCGGTTCCCAACATGAGTAATTTTATACTTTAATATAATCTAACACTGCCTTTAACCGGGTGGTCATAACGGTTATGATTAGGTATACAATGAATCATGTAGAGGGATGAGTGCAATCAAGACGGGATTTGTTCCTCTCATAAATGAGAGAGATATCTTTAGGCCTCTTGATGAATTGAACTGAAGAAATGTATGGCCATACTCAAATGAATTAATAAGAGTTATTAATGTCATTTGTTCTTGTTCAGTTTAATTCGGAATCAAGAAATATTAATCGATTAATATAAGGATGGCGTCTTACATGCATTATGATCGATATAGATATCGCGTGACAAAGGGACTAAATGCGTGATTGTTGATTAGGTAAATCGGATCACCGATATTCACTTAAATTGGGTAGTCATGATGGCTTGCTAGAGTCCGCTCATGATTTATAGATTATTAAGTCTATTGCCAACATTAAGTGAACCTACAGGGTCACACACAAAGAACGAACTGAAACGAGTGATGTCATATGGATAATGATGAGTGATGTCATACACATCTTTTAGTGTGAAGACACATGACTCTTCACCTCTATATAAAGACATAGAGGACTCCAAATTCATAATACAACACATCATTCTATCTCTCTCATTATTTCTCATTCTCTTTTGTGAGACAAAAGAGAGAAAATATACTTTCTAATTTTTATGTTAAAATTATGAAAGGGTGCTTTCCTTTTTGTATGACAAAAATGAAAGAGTGCGATTATATGAGAGGAATTATATACATCTTTTGTGAGATAAAATAAGAAGAGTTTTCTTATGCAAGAGGAGAACAAGCTACTAGCATATATATTGTTCTTCTTCCCGTTTTAAGAAGTTTGCTCGTGTGGACACCGGTAGAGGCGTTCGTACTTTCGGCGCTTGTGATCTATTCGGCCTAAGAAGATGAGAACGGTTTGTTGAGAGTGTTGGTGGAGACCGATTGTGTGTGCGGTAGATGACTTCCGCACAATCCGACCTAGACGGCCGAGACGGACGTAAAATCGGTTAGGACGGTAACCGGTTTAGAGACGCATGGACAACACGCATGGTTTGAGCGTCACGGATTAAGCATAATCCGAAAGGTATTATTAAGATTTATTTCTTTGATTTAACCGATACGCACGGATCCTCGGATTGGTTTTGGACGAAATTTTTGTTTTCCGCTGCGTTATGCACGTCCAAAATCCAACAGGACGGTTGCTCAACATACACCTCTTCTTCGAGTACTCCATTTAAAAATGCCGATTTAACATCCATCTGATAGATTGACCATTTGAATTGCGCTGCTTGGGATATGAGAAGCCTGATCGTCTCTATTCTCGCAACTGGGGCAAAAACCTCATCATAATCAATACCGGCTTTTTGCCGATATCACTTTGCCACCAGACGTGCCCTGTACCTTCCGATCTTGCCTTCGGCGTTCACTTTTTTCTTATACACCCATTTCACTCCAATGGGCCTACATCCTTCCGGCAATTCTACCAGATCCCAAGTCCTATTTTTCTCAATAGCCTCAATCTTCTCATCCATCGTGGCTTGCCATCTCTTATCTCTCACAGCCTCCTCAAAGGAAATATTTTCGGCATCCGCCAAAAGACAAACAAGTAGTACCTCATCGGTTGCATCATATAATTCTTGTAGACTTCTCGTGCGTGGTTGTCTCGGCTCATCTTCATCATCGGATGGTATGGGACTATTCGGGGCAACGGTCGATGCCGACGAATCTTATTTCTCGGGTTCAACTAAATCGGCCTTCTCGTGCATTATCTCATTTTTATTCCAATCCCACGTGCTCTCTTCATTCACATGTACATCTCGGCTCACCATTCCAATCCTCTCAATGGTATGCACACATACCCGATGAACACGAACTTCTTGATTTTATCATCGAGTTTAGTCCTTCTTTGATCCGGTATGTGTGCATATGCCACACTACCGAATACTTTGAAATGTGATACGGTCGGCTTTTGTCCACTCCAAGTCTCTTGGGGTGTTTTCCCATCCAATATCGCATGTGGACATCGGTTTTGTACATATACGGCACATTATACCGCCTCGGCCCAAAATTCTTTTGGCATATCCTTAGTCTTCAACATCGAACGAACCATGTCGAGAATGGTTCGGTTTTTTCTCTCGGCCACACCATTTTGTTGAGGGGAGTAATCCCATGCTCCTCGCAATAACTTGTGAATGTGGTTGACATGTACTCCCTGCCTCTATTCGATCGCAAGGCCTTGATATACATCCCCGTCATCTTCTCGACTAAAATCTTGAACTTTTTGAACACTTCGAGCGCCTCCGATTTTTCCTTCAAAAAGTAAACCCACGTCCTCCTTGAATAATCGTCAACGAACGTTATGAAGTATCTCTTCTTCTTGAAGGACACGGACGTTATTAGACCACAAATGTCAGTATGCACCAACTCGAGAGGACCTCTTGCTCGGTATCTTGCCTTCTTTTGGAATGGGACTCTTGCATGTTTACCAAGTACACAACCTTCACAAAAACTAGCCGTATAGTCCATATCCGGTAAACCGTGCACCATGTTCTTCTTTGTCAGTTCTCTCAGGCCACCGTAGTGCAAATGTCTGAACCGTAAGTGCCATAATGATGCCTTGTCCTCGATGTTAACTCGCAAACACATTTTCTGCACAGTTCTAAGGTTGAGCTTGTACATTCGTTTCTTGGCGATCTCAACTCGCACAACTAATCGGCTTCCCTTGTCTTTTAATAACAACACTCGGTCTTTCATTAAAACTGAGTATCCCTTCTCTGACAATTGTCCCAAGCTAATAATATTGCTCTTCATCTCAGGAACATAGTACACATTTTCAATATATCCTTCTTTACCATTCTTTTGATAGAACCGAATTTTACCTAGGCCCTTTACTTGGACCTTTGATGCATCACCAAATGACACGTGCCCATCGTCTATCTTCTTCATCTCTACAAATAGGTGTTTGTGTCCACACATGTGATTGCTCGCGCCGGTGTCAAGGTACCGTATTGTGTCGCTATTGGATGTGGTATCTTTGTGTGCAAGCATGAGGACGCCATCTTCTCCCTCCTTTTCGGCTATGTTGGCATTTTCCTTCACCTTTTTCTCGTCCCAACATTCTTTCGCGTAGTACCCATACTTTCCGCAGTTGTAACACTCGACATTTGCTCGACTCGAATTGGCTCCTCGGCCACGAACTCGTCCTCGACCACGCTAATTTTGCTGACTCGGTTGATATTTTTCTTCAGAATTGTAGCCTCGGCCTTTATTTCGACCACCATTTCTACCGAACCCGCGACCTCCTCGGCCGCGTCCTCTTCCTCGATTATTCTAGACATACATCGCCTTGTCCTCCTTTATGGTTGTCTTGGCTTGTAGAACTTCCTCAAGTGATTCCATCTCCTTCCTTTTCTTCCGTTGCTCGTGTGCCTCAAGTGAACCCGCAAGTTCGTCAACGGTCATTTCATCTAAGTCTTTCGACTCTTCAATAGCGCAAACCACGTTTTCGAAATTCTCGGTCAGCGACCGTAGAATCTTCTAAACAATCATTGTGTCGGTTAGGGTCTCTCCATTACCCTTAAGCTTGTTTGCCACCGATTGCACATGCGAGATGTATTCGGAGACTCCCTCCGATTCCTTCATCTTCATAGCCTCCAACTCGCCTCGTAAGGTCTGGAGCCGCACTTGCTTCACTCGGTCAGCACCCTTGAACACTTTCTCCAAAATTTTCCAAGCCTCCTTAGAAGTTTCCGCACCGGCAATTTTTTCGAATGCGGATTCATCGACCGCGTGGTAGAGGTAGTAGAGTGCTTTCTTATCTCTCTTGCGATTGTCCTTCAACGACTTCAACGCGACTCCCTTTGTTGGAGTTGGATCCGGTTCTTCATAACCAGTCCCCACCGTCTCCCATAGATCCTCCGATCCGAGAAGCGCCTTCAATTGGATACTCCAATTATCGTAGTTCGTCTTCATCAATCTCGGCAACGACATCTGCCCAAAAGACACACTTTAACTCGTATTCGCACCTCCAGAACTCGCCATTCGCTCTGATGCCAATTTGTTAGTATATATTTTGTATAGAATTTCTAATATGGATTTTATTATCACTCAAGAAACAACTTCTTTCTCTCTTAACTCAATATTTCATTACAAGCTCCTTTTTCTTTATTTAGATAATTGGAAAGATACAACTTTGAGTGGTGCTATGATTGACACACAATTCTCCTATTTATAGGCTCATACTCTAACTCAAATACATGCATGATAATAACTACTAAAATATGCATCTATAATAAATATTACATAGATAAACCAAATACATCCAACTTGGTGCATTCACATTCATATTCTTTTCTTTAGGCTTGGTCTTATCAACACTTTTAAAATATATTTCACTATTAACCAAAAAAAATAATAACAACATTCAAAATAGTAATAAATAAATTGATGAATTTGGATAAATATCATTTTTCATATTAAAAAATGACAAAACAACTAAAATATTACAAAAAAATCATTATATATATGTATTTCATATCCAATATATAGTGGAATGTTCGAAAACGGATAGTATTTGGATTATAATTATCCGGATACGGATATTATTCATATCCATTCGGATATTATTCGAATACGGATAACTTTTTTCGAATACGAATATTTTGCGGATACGAATAATTTTTTTCGAATACGAATATTTTGCGGATACGAAAACAGGTCGGTCGGATTATTATCCTATCCGTTTTCACCCCTAAGCACGAGTCATGCTGAGTTTCGAGACTCGACTACGACGAGAGAAGATCAGCGAATCACATAGAGTTGCCCGTACCTGTCAGCGCGCAGGGAAGGGATGGATGTACCGAGCGGTTGAAAGAGTCGGTCTTGAAAACCGAAGTATTGAGTTGAATACCGGGGGTTCGAATCCCTCTCCATCCGCTAGGTCGAACGTAAGTGACGTAATATCGAAAGGGCTGACGAAGCTCCATCTATTATATCAGTCGAGTCGACCTTCTTATCTATAGATAAGGCACTTCTCCTATGACGTTATTTTGAAGGGGCTTTCATTTCAGAGCTCTTAGCAACAGGAGCTCTTCCTTTCGACTCTGCTCACACCGACGCTGGTAGGCCGCTCTTACCCCGCTCTGTGAATCCGCCCTCGTTTTTGTACTCTCGGCTGGGTCAATACGCTGTGAAAAAGGGAAAACCGGCCGGCCGGAAGAATAGGGGGGAGAACACACGATATTCCACATTCCCTCGCTTCACGCTCACTGCCCCATAACAGGGACAGTCAGCTACTCGGATCTCTTCCTTCGAAGCCCCTCCCAGGGACTCCTCTCTCCACTCCTTCGGTAACGCTCGGAGCTCCTTCGCTCATTGGAGCTATTTGGTGATTGTTCCGTGTCGAAGAGAATTTCGGGGATCCTTTTGAATCGCAATGAAAGCGTGCAAATCATCGTATATAGTTGAAGCCCTCACCGAACCGACATACTGATATCATCTTTTGAAGCAAATTCGTACAAACACATCAAATTGACGGGAACCGTAGCCAAGTGGTTAAGGCAGAAGTCTGCAAAACTTCTATTCGTCGGTTCGAATCCAACCGGTTCCTACATCTCCATCCCCTATAACTAACTCTTTCTTTCTCCTCTCTCTCCTTTCAGTTATAGCTATCTAACAGCCAATTAGTCAGATGCGGAACAAAGGCAAGTCAAGTTTGAACTGCGAAGATAGGAGAGGAAAGAACCCGAGACTACTACCCATGATATTCCTAGTGGTATTACTGACAGTTTCTTTTATGTTATGTTTTCCTTTTCCATATATAACACAAAATTTCTCCTCCAATTCGTTCTAGTCGAGCTTCTCGATCTGTCATTATACCCCGAGAAGTAGACAGAAGAGTCTCTCCCCTCCCCACCGGAACATATGGATGGATTCTCAAATAGACAATCTGATATATAAGCAAAGCAAGCGATCAAGTCTTTATCCTTGGCTATTTGACAATTCATTCTTGCCTTCTTGATGCGGAGTGGACCACAAATGAGGGAAAGCGATCATACTAGTACTTTGGGACAGATGAGGGAAGGAATTCCAATCTATTTTCTCAGCCTGGTACAAGGGACGGGAGACATCAAAACATACACAGAACAAGACAAGGCAAGAATGAAACACACAACACACATATGTTCTTTTTAGCAGGGCTCATACATCCACCTTCTACTAACTATCGTAGCCACAACACATTCATACAGAAATGTAGACACTTTTTCAAACAGATATGTAGAAACTTTTGTGAACGAACTGAGAAGACCAATTTCTATCCATCACATTTGATCAAAAAGAGAGAATTCGATTTCATGACAAGTTATTAACCGTTAGAACCTATTTGAAGGAAATAGTTGCACCATCCGATTATCAGCACTGTCTTTTCCTTGCCCGAGCATGGTGCCCATCCGCGATAGAAGTCTAGGATCTCGCTCGTTATGTTGAAGTGCCTAGGCTCATAGGTATCCGACACCACTGATCTTGCTTTCGGTCCATCTAGCCGGGCAGGCCCTTTAGAGATAGGGGCGAGCAGCGGAACATTAGACAGATGGGGGTCCTGTTCACCCCACCCCAGATGGCCCTACCCGGTCGGGCATGTTGGACTGGACCCCTGAGTGGGTCGCAAATTCGGGTGAATGTTTTCTTCGACGAAATGTGTTAGGCCCAGCCGATAAGGCAGCGAGCCAAATCTTTCGCATTGGCGACTATGGCGTCGGCATGTTGCTTGGTTGTATCCCTTTTCGAAAGTGCTTGTTAGGTTTTTCTTTTGTACCCGCATTTGATTTGAGTTGAGGCGCTTTTATTCCATAACCTTCTCCTCCTCCAGCAGGAGTTCCAAATCGTGGACGTGACATCCAGCAAAATCATTGATGTGCATCTAACTGAAAGCGATCATGCTCAACCTCCTCGATTAGCTACAGAAAGAGCTAGAGAGTAGTTTCGTTCTGTCCGGTCTGAGACCGGGTACAGCGTCAGACGGTATCCTAGTGAGCGGAGCAGTCTTAATAGCTAATCCGCGTTGGTAATAAGTTTCTAATTGACTTCTGGCTGAAGGGAAAGTTTCATTTGAGTTGAGTTACGAAAGTCAGTACTGTACTCAGATAATCGTACTACACTGTCTGAAAATAGCCTGATATCGATCGATAGAGTGAATGCTATACTCCCGTCATTGGCTTTCAAGCTTGGTATTGAAATGGTCAAAAAAGAAAGAAAGACACTAAAAAGTCAAAAAGGTATTCCTTTTCAAGTGCAAGAACTTCTATTTATTCCAACCAAATAGTGGTTTTCCCGACGGGATTCAAACTGTGTCAAGATGGAAGCTCGATAAAGGCCTTCAATTCACCTGCTAGGCTGATCTCTGGGGGATCACCAAAAATGTCCCGGATTGGACCCCCCCCCCCCCCCACCTATATACATATATATATATATATATATATCCCCCACTCTCTCTCTTAAGAAATCGAAAAATTAGTAATATATCCATAGTATAGTCTGATTTTGGCCCCCTATAAGAATTTTAAACTTTAAAAGTTCCATGTTATTTAGAAGTATATCCTTGATTGGTTAGTCAGCTCGTGTATACTAGGAGCCTCCATGCTAGCTGACGTGCGTTTGACCCTGTCTTCGAAACGCTTTCTAGTTTTTTTTTTTTTTTTTTAATTTGAAATAAATAAGAATTCGCATATAGCCTGTTTCGAACTCCGATCTTTGGATTAGAAGAGTATTGAGCACATCATCGAGCACAGGCCTCTTTATGTGTAAAATCTGCCACCTAAATTCTTCTGATTCCGCTCTGTGTACAATACTTATCGATCATTTTTCTACTAGTGAGCACTCCCTCATACTCAATTCCCTTCTAGAATCTCACATTCATTCAAGTCCTAATTTAATATCAGAAGGAAAATTCTAGTTTAACCCTTAAATTGTGCATATACAATGTTTTAAGTTGACTCTTATTTAATAGTTTACGGGTTAAATGAGATCTCATTTAACACGTATCATATACAGTGTTGCAGAAATCGGGTTTAATCCCCGATTAAACGGGGATTAATCCCTAAACGGCGGCCAGAGTTTAATTTAAGGCCTACACGGTACCAAAAAACGGTCCACCGTTTAAGGCCATTCTGGGCCGTTTTTGGACCGTTTAGGCCTACCGTTTAAGCCCAAATTTTATATCATTTAAAAATTTAATAAACCCGGCCTGGCCCAGCCCATTTTCAATTTTTTTCCATCATTTAACAATATTTTAATTAAATCTCCGGCCTGGCCCAATTTTGTCATTAAAAATCTGAAAAAAAGAAGAAAAAAAAAACAAACCACCGGAGGCCTGGACCCCTTCGTCTCCTTCCTCTTCCTCACGGCATTTCTTCATCCTTCTTCCGCCTCCTGCCTCCCCAGTCTGAGTGTTTCTCGCCGGCCAATACTTGGAGGTTTGAACGCCGCAGTGGACTCTGGAGCTTTGAACGCAGCCGCCGACAGGTAAGATTTTATGGATGTTAGTGTTAGGGATTGGGGAGTAGTGAGTTCAACTGTTGTAATTGCTTCTTTGTGTTGTTTGGATGCGTTTATCACTAAATTAAGAGCTTTGAGCTCATTTTTCTCCTCCAATATTTTCATTTTGTCATAGTTCCATATTGATTAGTCATTTAATTTGTTAATCAATTTATTTTTTTCTTTGCTAATTAGGGATTTAGTGACAAGTGATGGCTTCTCAATCTAATACAAATGAGAGTGGACCTAGTATCGCATCCAACAACAATGTTAGTGATAAACGCCCACCCCCTTCTTGACGTTGGATGGAAATATGGCAAGAAAGCTGAAGGTACAAACAAGATGAGATGCATGTTTTGCCAAAAAGTTGTTGGTTCGGGTGTCAACCGTCTTAAGCAGCACATTGCCGGGGTTAGATTTAATTATTGATTTTTTATTTTCCAGCAAATTTAAAGTTATTAAACTTTTCTTTGGGAAATTGTTGTAGGTAAAGGGAAATGTAACGACGTGTCCTAGTGCCACAGATGAAGCCCGAAAAATTTGTGGTGAAGCGCTAAAAGGTGTAAAAGAGATGAAACGACAGAAAACTATACAAGAAGAGCGCATCAGAAAAGAAGTTTTTTTAGAGGATACTAGTATAAGTAGTAGTAGTGTTGGGAATGAACAAAATGAGACCGGAATTCTTATGCGTTCACCAACTCCGGTTAATCATGGTGCATTGGACAAATTTGTGGAAATTAACCCGGTAGATCCAACGAAAATGACACGCCAATCGAAATTGGGGAATGCGATGAACAAGGATAAAGTGCATTCTTTGAAACGGTACATATCACATTGGGTTTATATGTCGGGTGTTTCATTTAATTCGACTCAAAATGATGCTTTCGTAAAAATGTTGGAGGCCGCGGGGCAATTTGGTCCAGGTGGCGTTCCACCTACCCGATACGAATTGAGCAATCCTCTTTTAGAAGAAGAAGTTGATGCGGTGAAGGAAAAGCTTATAATGCATCAACAAGAATGGAATCACACCGGTTGCTCTATTATGACCGATGCTTGGAGTGATCGCAAGAGGCGTAGTGTGATGAATATGTGTGTGCATTGTAGAGAGGGAGTATCATTCTTTGATTCGAAAGAGGCTTCAGATGAGGCACATACGGGTCAATACATTTTCGAATATGTGGATCAATGCATTGAAAAAATTGGGGCGGACAAGGTTGTTCAAGTCGTGACGGATAATGCATCAAATAATATGGCGGCGGCTGTTTTGATGCTACAAAAGAGACCCACAATCTTTTGGACCGGGTGCGCCACTCACACCATTAATTTGATTCTTGAAGGGATTGGTAAATTGCCGAAATATAAGAGTCTAATTGATAAGGCAAGAAATGTAACTACTTTTATTTATTCGCACACTAAACTTTTAAGTCTCATGAGGAAGCACACAAATAATGGTGAAATAGTTCGTCCCGGGATAACCCGTTTCGCGAGTATGTACCTCACCCTAAAAAGCTTGCTTGACAAGAAAACACAATTACAAATGATGTATCTTTCCGACGAATGGTTGAATAATAAAGCGGTTAAGAGTGCTAAAGGGCAAGAGATTCAAGATATATTAACGAATAAGAATTTTTGGCACGTAATAGTGTCGCTCTTGGGATTTTTGGAACCTTTCGTTAGGCTTCTTCGAATCACGGATAGTGATAGGCCGTCGATGCCTTGGTTGTATGGAGAATTTGAAAAAGTGAAGTGTGAGATTAAAGAAGTAGTGTGTAAAGGTAACGAAATATTTTACAAACCCATCATGGATGTTGTTGAAGAGAAGTGCATGAATAGAGTTGGAGACGCATCTAATGGTAGATTGGATGGAGATTTGCATTTAGCGGCTTACTTCTTAAATCCATTTTATTTTTATCGACAAGAAAATTCTTCCGTTTTCGCATCAAAAACAATATTTGTGAGGGCGCTAACGAAATGTGCGGACAAATTTTGCCCTCCCCACGTTGATATGGATTTGAGTGATTTGGTGCATGATGTGGAGATTCCTAAATATCGAGGAAAGAAAGGCACGTTCCAAAGGGCGACAAATTCGGTGTTGAAATCTACTATTGATACGTTCAATCCCGGTAAGTAAAATAATACTTATTTATCTTAATATCTTTTTAATATATATTTTATTAATATATTCATTAACTTTATTTTTTATTTTCTATTCTAGTTGAATGGTGGATAACTTATGGTATTGATACACCGAATTTAAGAGCAATAGCGATAAAAATTCTTTCATTAACAACAAGTTCATCCGGATGTGAGCGAAATTGGAGCACTTTTGAAGCGGTATGATTTATCAAAAAAAATAAATTATTTAATTGAAAAGTTGTTACGTAAACTTACATGTATTTTCTTTTAATTTCTATGGTGATAGATTCATACAAAAAAGAGAAATAGGTTAACTTCAAAGAGATTAAATCAATTAGTGTATGTACAATTCAATGAGAGATTGATGGAAGAACGAAAGAAGAAAAATGCTTGTGTCACGGTTGAAGAGGTGCTTTATTCTCCTCAAGCTCGTACGGCTCGTCATTGGAAAATTCCCGGTTGCGATGATGACTACGATAGTGATGATGATAGTATAGATATTATGGGTATTGATGATGATGATATTGGATCAAGCGATTCGATGAGGAAGAAACAGGGACCGTCGGATATATTCAATGATATTAACGTGCATGAAGTCGAACTTTAGTTATTTTGTTAAATTGTATCTTATGTTTGTTTATGTTGTATTTGGACTTTGATGTATGTTTTTTATTTGGACTTTGTTGTGTTGTTTGTTCGGCATCTGATGTGTGTTGTATGTTGTTCACTTATTTCGTTGGATTATGTTTAAATTTTGAACTATATATTGGACATTATTTGTGATTTAATTGGATTTACGTATTTGAATTTTAAATTATATGTTTTGCTAGATTGTGAGTTTGGAATATTGGATATTTTTGTTATAAATGTTATTATTATTTTAAATATATATAAAAAATCTGTCTGATTAATGAATAGCGATTAATTCGATTAATCCCGATTAAACCCGATTAAACCCTAAAACCCAAAAAAAGTTCCGTCCGATTAAACCCCGTTTTCCGTTTTCTGCAACCATGATCATATATGTGTCAAAGCAGAGTAATTTTGGCGGGGACATTGTATCAAGGTCCCATACTGAAAAGGAAAATTACAATTCTTGGTCTCAACTTTTCAGCTTGCAAGCCCATATATAGTGTTTCATCTTGTTTTGGCTGCTTTTGTGATGTTTATTTTCCTCTTTCATTTATAGTGTTTAACCTTATAATTTATAGAGTATAAAATATAGTGAAATTATAGAATTAGATTAGCTAAAAACTAGCAGATAATGTTAGGTGAGCTAATCTCTCATTCTAAATAGGGTGTTAGCAGTCTCTCATTCTTCTTTCTTCATTTGAAACTATCTCAACAGATGGTGTCCTCCCAATCAAGTCGCCAAATTGATAGCTTGAGTGTATACGGCAGAGAAGATGACCGGAAGAAAATTCTCGAGCTTATAACGTCAGAAGATGATGACGGATCTGATGTTAAGGTTATTTGGATAGTTGCTGAAAATGGTGTTGGCAAAACCACGTTGGCCAGTCTCGTTTTCAACGATGAATTAGTTTACGAAACATTCAATATGAGGATATTCGTAGATATGCCAGAAAATATAAACGAAAAGGATCTTTTTAAAGCGGTCTTGGAGTCTCTAACATCCTCCCCTTGTGATATTACAGAACAAAGTTTATTGGAGAATATCTTGAAAGAGGAACTAACCGGAAAGAGGTTTTTCCTAGTAGTTGATGGTATGGAAAATAATAAAAACCAGAACAAAAGCTTTTGGCCCTACTTTATGGACATAATAAATGTCGGTGCCAAAAGAAGTGTTGTTTTGGTTACAACCGAGAGCATTGCTGACACTATCTCAGACGCAAAATTATATTGCTTGAGTCGTCTATCTGACGAGCACTGTTGGACAATTTTTGAAGAGAATGCATTTCATGGCCATGACACAAAAAATCACCCTGATTTAGTGGAGATCGGTAAGAATCTTGTTACCAGGTGTGGGAATGTAACTTTGTGTATAAAGCTTATTTCTGGAGTTCTTCAGCATTCGGTTGAGAAACAATGGTGGTCCTCTGTTTTAGAAAACAATCGGTGGCATGTAAATGAATTTCGAGGCACCAAGTCTCCATTGCTAGTGTCATATGATCACTTACCCGTGTGTTTGAAGCAATGTCTTGCATTATGTTCTTTGTTCCCGAAGAATTATCTTTTTGGGAAACATAGTTTGATTCGGTTGTGGAGCACACAAGGTTTCACCCAATATAGTATAAAAAGTGAGGCTGAAGGTGCTCAGGTTTTCGATGAGTTCATTCTTAGGTCATTTTTCCAAAATTCACCTATATGTGATGGTAAGGAAAATAAGTTTGTGATGCATTCACTTATTCATGATTTAGCACGGGATTTCTCAGGGGATGAGTACTTTCAGTCTCATGATTATATGAGCATCTTGCCTCAAAATGTATGTCACGTATCTATAGTTCCTCATGATTTTCAGAGTTTTTCTTTAAACCATATAACAGAAGAGGTTAAAGATTTACAAACTTTTCTGGTTTTAAATAGATCTAGCTTGCAAGAAGAAGGTACATTCTCCTCAATTGCAAATATTGAAGACTTGAGGGATTTCTTTGTAAAATTCAGGTATTTGCGCATGCTGAATTTGAATCACATTGCTGTAGAGGAGTTGCCGGATTCAATTGGTTTGTTGAAAAATTTATGTTATTTGGGTCTTAATAACACAAATGTTAGGAATCTCCCATTAGAATTGCGCAATCTTATTAATCTCCAGATTCTGGAAGCCAGAGATTGCATTTATCTTATTGAATTACCTAACATTTTGCGGGAGATGAGTGTTACATATGACTCTAAATCTCTCAATAATTTATTTCTTATTTGGTAATATTATTTAGGGAAGGATTAGACTATGGAAATAAATATTTGGGAAATATTTAGGCAATGGAAGGAGGTAGATTGTTTCCATCCTTGTATTGTATATTAGGTAATTGTATCTTTAATTTAGGTAACTTATTTTGGTAATTAGTCATGGCTCTCTACTATATAAAGAGACCTAAAGTTATTG
Organism: Juncus inflexus; assembly: GCA_024447665.1. Lineage (NCBI taxonomy): Eukaryota > Viridiplantae > Streptophyta > Magnoliopsida > Poales > Juncaceae > Juncus > Juncus inflexus. Next base: position 2,816,471 of record JAJHPC010000008.1, on the reverse strand, counting down.
TAATAGTATCCCAATTCTTACAACGTAGTCTCTCAATTGAATAAACGATTTCTCTCTTCTTCTCTAGTTATTTCTCTCGTGAGTTTTCTTTTTCTACATCCACATTCTCCCCATTACCCTAACAAATTGGTACCAGAGCTATGTTACAACAATCTTTGTGCTTCCGTAAGTCGAGTATATCGTCTTGTTCTATCATGAATTCAAGTGCGGTAATGTCGACCAAATCTGATACTGAGAAATACGATAGCATGCCGAATTTTGCACTATGGTAAGTGCGGATGACGGCTATATTATCGAGTCAAGATGTGAAGGCCGTCATTTTTGGGCGACCAAAGGAGATGAAAGGCTATGTTGGGGAGATGATGGATAATAGAGCCATTTCGACAATTCAGTTTTTATTTAAGCAACTCGACTCTTGAAGAAATTTTTATGGATGCTACATCAGTTGGCGCATGGAAGAAGTTAGAATGCATCTACATGGAGAAATTAGTTACCAACCGGTTATATTTGAAGCGGTGATTTGACTCTTTGAATATGGTGGACAGTATGTATGTTAAGGTCCATATATTGGTGTATATTTGTTTTTTTAATGGCTTGGAGAGAATCAGTATTAAGATGGACAAAGAGGATAGAGCCGTGATGTTGTGCACGCTATCAAAGTCATATAATGGGTTTAAGGAGACCATGCTTCATTCCAGGGAGTTATTTACCGTTGAACATGTCGATAGTAACTTATTAGTCAAGTCAGCGATCGACTATGACTTGTCCATGGCTGAGAGTAGTTATCAAGAGGTTGAGTTGTTTGTGTAGAAGGGGAGATGTAAGGAGAGAGATGCAACATTAGAGAAGACTCATTCGCAATTCAAGTACAGGAACCTGATGAGCGACTATTGCAAGAAGACGAGACACATTAAGGCCGATTGTTACAAGCTCCAAAAGGAACAGAAGACGGATAAGGGTGTTCTCTAAGAAGAAGATAATGTAGTTGAATCTGGTAAGGTTAAGGTACTTATTGTGGCGAATGGGAATGAGAGAGTGGGGAAGAATTGGGTGGGTTCGGGTAATTCAAATCAGATGATCCCGAATCGAGAGTGGTTTACCACATATGAGACGCCTAGTGTAGATGTTCTTTTGGGAGACGATCATTTATGTTGTGTTGCCGATATTGGCACGTTTGAGATCAAGATGCAGGACGGGGTTGTCCATTTGATCAAGATGCAGGACGAGAATGTCCATTTGATCAAGATGCAGGGCCAGGTTGTCCATTTGATCTCATTAGGCGTTCTCGGAGATATCGGTTGTAAGTTCCGATGTGAAGGTGGAGTCCTCAAGGTATCTAGATTGGCTCTTATATTGATGAAGGCTAGAATGACTGGTGTGTTATATTCTTAAGGTCAGAGTTTATGATTGGATGCGGGATGACAATTTTGAGTACGAGGGATCTACTGTGTGGCCAGAATATCGGTGTGTTATATTCTGGAAGTCCAGAGTACCGAAAAGTTATTTCGGGAAGTTGGCGCAGTTTTAGGCTCGTTCATCGTCGCCTTCTCTACCTCAGTTAGAAGGTCAGGGTTTACGATTGGATGCGGGGTGACAATTTTGAGCACGAGGGATCTACTGTGTGGCCAGAATACCAGAAAGCATGAGTTGTGAAGATTTCGTTTGTGGCAAACGGAGGAGACTCAGCTCTAGTAAAGCCGTTCATCGCACGAAGGAAATTTTGGACGATATCTATTTAGATTTGTGGGGACAAATTTGTGATCCTTTTATAAGGATTGTTCGGCACTACATGGTTGTTCGCTCTCGACAACAGAATGGCGTGGCTGATCGAAAACTACTCGAGAAGGCTTGGTGCGTGTTTTATTTTTATTGGGGCGGACTCAGGCGAGGAGTTCTGGAATACTGCTTGGTGGTATTTGGATATCCCGTTTATGTACAAGTCGTTAAATGGATACTCGAGTATGAGGAGAAGAAATATATTCTTCTTGGGATATGATTCAAGTGTAATGGCATATCATTTGTGGTGTCCTGTTACGGAACTACTTGTTTTGAGAGACGTGGCTTTTGATCCGGTTATGTTACGGGTAAGGGAGCGATTGTCTGATCTGGCTATTAAGAAGATTGTGACGGTCAGGAAGGAGGTGGAGTTTGCAGTTCCCGATCAACAAGGTGAAGTTACTCGTCGTAACTTGGAGCATTACATGACTCTCTTTATGACGATGATGCATCGGGTAAGGCGAGTCAGGAAGGTGCTTTGGTAAGAGATCAGGTTGGATTTTCTATGATGTATGGATATTTTGATTTTGTGTATGCTCGGTTGCGGTCAACCAATTGGAGTCTTGCGAGTTCTTGGTACAAGGAGACGGCCTCATGTGGAGCGGCAAAGTGGATTGCTGCATTAAGGTGGAGCTCGTTTTGGATATGTTGTTATTGCGACTTTGAGTCATGAGTGAGATTTTGAGTCAAGGTGGAGATTGTTACATATGACTCTAAATCTCTCAATAATTTATTTCTTATTTGGTAATATTATTTAGGGAAGGATTAGACTATGGAAATAAATATTTGGGAAATATTTAGGCAATGGAAGGAGGTAGATTGTTTCCATCCTTGTATTGTATATTAGGTAATTGTATCTTTAATTTAGGCAACTTATTTTGGTAATTAGTCATGGCTCTCTACTATATAAAGAGACCTAAAGCTATTGTAATAGTATCCCAATTCTTACAATGTAGTCTCTCAATTGAATAAACGATTTATCTCTTCTTCTCTAGTTATTTCTCTCATGAGTTTTCTTTTTCTACATCCACATTCTCCCCATTACCCTAACAATGAGGGCTCTCCTATATCTCGATGTGAAGAGAGAATATGGTCATGTCGGCATGCCTGCCGGAATTGGACAATTGACTAATCTCGAGACACTGGAAACATTTAATGTTGGGTGTGATTTGTTGCATTGTGGAATTGAAGAGTTAATGTGTCTGACCAATCTGAGAGGATCCCTAGAGATTGCAGGGTTAGAGAATGTTGAAAGTCTCGTTCGTGTGGAAGAGGCCAATTTGAAGAGTAAAGTCTACCTTGAAGCTTTATCACTTAATTGGAGTGACAATAAAGAATATGTAGAAGGTGATGAAGCAACCTTGGCTGAAGAAGTTTTCCAAGCCTTGGAGCCTAGCACGAATCTGCAAGAGCTAATTGTAAGAAATTATCCAGGCAGTTCCGTCCCTCGGTGGATTGAAGATCCTTCATTTTTTGAATTAACCTCAATAATTCTTGAAAACTGCCATAATTGTGCTTGCTTTCCAGCTCTTGGTGGATTGCCGCTGCTCAGATACCTCAGCATAAGAAAAATGTACAATGCGCAAAGAATTGATATATCCAATCATGAAAAATGCATGGAGATCAGCAGCCCTAGGTTCCCTTCATTGGAAACGCTGAACCTATTTGAATGGAAGATATTATCGGAGTAACAAAGGTGGATTTTTGTCGCCTTCATACTCTTTTAATTAGTAGGTGTACACTGCTTAGGAAGATACCTTCCTTTATTTCATTGATGAGATTATCAATTGATTCTTGCTCGATACTACCCGAGTTTGTGGATCTTCCATCACTCGAGTCCTTGGAAATTAAGGGGTTTCGGAAAATTAAGCACCTTTCTTTGCCGAATGAGCTAAATATGCTCAAGAAACTACAGATTAGTGATTGTATTGAGCTTTTATCACTGGAGGGTTTGGGATATCTTACATCCCTTGAGAAGTTTAAAGTAGTTCGATGCCCCAAACTCGAGTCATTGCAGAATTGGAAGCCTTCACATCAAACAAGGTACTTGGCATCTATTGCTTTCTATTTAAATATGACATATTATTGCTTAGAATAAAATTATTAGTTACTACATATTTAGGGTCAAGATGTAAAAAACATATGGATGTAGTAAGATGATATATGTTCATCAATATTTACTGACAATAAAATTCTGTCATAAACTAGCATTAAATTGACTATATGAATAATCCAGTACAACAAATATTAGAGGGTACTTACTATATTTAGGGATGTTATTAGTAGGAAATTAAGTATTATTCAGTACGGATAAAAGTAGTAATTGACTGTATGTATAGATCAATATTACTAAGATCAAGAAAATGTTGACTATGTTTAGGAAAACTAAAATTGAGTATTTTATGAATATCGTAAAGGTCGATTATATCAGTGACAAAGGTCATTAGTCTTGCATAAAGGAAAATTGAATTATCATACATGAGCATGCTTATTTTCAATTTGTAAATTCATTATATGATTTCTGCAGTAGTGACGTATCGGAGCGTGAAGAATTAAGCACCAAGAATGGTTCTGAAGAGACACAGAAGGTACTTACTTAACTCAGCCCATGAATCTACAAACAATTAGCTGATACAATCTCTTTTCATTTAATAGAGTTCTGTTGCAATTCCATTTTTTATGTCAGTAAGATTTGAACTCATGACATGTATACTATGTTTTTTTGCCCATTGGCAGACAATACATCTTATTATGGATCATTTTTTTCACTTATATTTTAACTATTATATAGCAAGTAATGGATAAAGCTGAGAAAGAAATAGAGAGAACAAAGCATAATGAAGATTTGATTGGAAATCCATCCCAAGGTATGCATACATCTGGATGCTGAACATTCAAATTGCCACCACCAAAGAAAATCATCATTATCCAACATGCTGTTCCAAATAGAAATATAAATCACCATTTTGCCACATTGAACACTTAAAGATTCACTACCTTATTCCAAATTCCTAATTACTTGGTAATGAGAAGCTTCCCATCATTTTAATACAGCATCAGGGTCTTCTTCCCGGGCACATAGCTCGGCAACTATGTTGAATTTTAAGCAGCATAAACAATTTAGCACAGACATTGCTGACGACAAAAGTTACTTTGAAGGCCTGACACAGAGGTACATCCAATTTTCTTCCCTATTTTGGTCTTTGAAGAAATTATACATAACTCCTACTGTGGTATATACTAGTGTATTTGCATTTCAAAAACTCAGAATTCTTCAGTTAAGAAAAAAAAAGTATATCAGTGATGTGTTTTATGGATTCAACTTGTTTGTTTCATTTTCTACTTCACATATATATGTTAAGTGCATTATGTTGAAATCATCTGTTTCCTATTTTGTTGAAATAATATTAGTTTTCTGTTTCTATTCCAATTTTAACATATATGTTAACATATCAGGTCCCAATTTTAAATTAACATTTTCTAATTTTGAACTTAGCAAATAAAACATCCATATCAATCTATATCTCATTAACAAAGTTCATAAATTTCATGAATTAAGGTTAAAATAATGATATATTTATGATTCAGGTAGAAGTGACATCATTAAAACTTGAAAATTATATTAATTATGTATGCTTGACTGTCACGTTATGTTATCTTAGCAACAATTTTAATAACTTATAAAAAAATTGTTAAAATTTTAGTATTTTTGTATTGACATGTCAAAATCGTAGATTTTTATTCGATCAATATAAATTATAAAAGCAAAATTAAGTGAAGTGCAAAACTCGGTCAACCCGGTCAACCCGCCCAACCCGTCCAATTAAATATGGTTGGGTTTTGATAATTTTTGAAGTATTGTGGGTTAGGTCGGGTTGGAAAAAGTGAAACCCGTTATAATTGGGTTGGGTAGCAATTTTGGTCTAAATCCGTTCAACCCGACCGATGTACACCCCTACTAAAATCTATGTTTATATAGCAATCTAGCAAAATCGAGTTTTGAAATGATATATCGGACTACATATTAGAATATTCGTTTTAACAATCTGAAATGAGTCCGTATTCGTATCCGTATCCGGGATATCCGAACCATATCCATATCCGTTTAAAATCTGAACCGTATCTGTATCCGAAAAAAAATATGGATACGGATATGATAAGAGTACTATCCGAACCGTATCTGAACCGTTTATCCCCCTACACGCACCACCAATTGAGACAACAAAGGTGACACTCGGAAGAATACAAAGAGAATAAAATTGGATGATTTGGATCTCTATTGTCAGAGAATGCCGATTAATTATCGAATAAGCCGATTTTTTAGCGCCACTTTTTGGTTCATATACGTAGAGAGAAATCATCGGATTTGCCCCCGAAATTTGAGAATATCATATATAATAGGAGGAACAACGGTCCAAGAGGCTAGCCGATGAAAGGACAAAGAAGAACTTTTCTGCTCTTTTTGGACTAATAAACTTAAATACTAAAACCGGTTTTTGTTTTCTTTTTTCTTAAAAAATAAATTTTTCACTAATTTCTACTTATATTACATTACATCTTTGTCACGAAATATCCGAAAAACATGAAATAGAGAGAAAATTTAAAAAAGATAAATTTCATTTAAATTGTATAAATCCCGATAAAATGAGTATTTTCGTAAATTTAGAGTGAAATTCGATAGTATTTGTGAAATTATATATAATATATTAATTTTAGCAGGTCTTCCTTCACCATAAAAATCCAAGTAGCCATTTAATACCGTTGTGGTAGGATAAAAATTGGACGTCCATTCTGTTTCTCAGCTTTATCATATTATGTTAAATTGTAAATAATGTTATGATGTTAAATGGTAGAAAAATGAAATTCTATATTTTTCGAAGCAAGGTATTCAACACTTTTATTAAAAGACTGCTAAAATTAGACATCCATTTCTATAATTAAAAGTTTGTTAAATATCCCATATAGCACCAATATCTGTTAGTTGATGGTCTTTTTTGCATGACCAACCTGACGGAGAGGCTTATAATATAATGAAATAATGATGATGATTGGTCATGATATTTGTGTTTCATGCATGCATGTTCAATATAAATAAATCAACAACCTCAATCATGGTAGAAAAGAAAATGCTGGTTTTTTTACACAAAGTAGAAGAAACAAAATGACAAGTTTATACATATTTTCAGATATTGGAGGAACCATTGTTGATCTTATGTGTTCATTTTTATGTATCAACATACATATGAATTTTGATAGAGATATTGTTTAATGCGGGCCAAGTTTATGTAGACCTTACATTCAGTTCACGGATGAGATCTGTCTAGCATAACCACCAATAGTCAGACTTTGAACATACAAATTAGATTGATGATAAAAATAACACAAAAAAAGAGATAGTAAAAATTAGTTAGCTTAAATCTTAATGTTGTGCAATTTGACGAGTAATTACATAACAGATATGATATGAAAAAAAGAAACATATCAGTGTATTTTAAATAGAATATTTATTTCATTTAAATATAGTAATTATTTAACTTCCAAGACTTTGTTACATTATATTTTTTCAAACTTGTAACTAAAAAAATGTAAAAGAAAAAGAAATAAATACTCTTCATTTGCTATCATCCTTTTTAATTTTCATCATCATCTGGGCCAGACCAATCCATTTAAATTCAAACCTTACTCTCTTTTACTCTTCTTATCGGATCTAGTTGCTTCATGCCCGATCCGTTATTAAACAATTTTTAGACAAATCTTCCTTGATCGATTTCTTTCCTTGCTTTTTATCTCGCATTGAATTGAATTGATTCATTACCTTCCATCTTTTAATGGGTTTCCATCTTTTACTCTTCTTATCGGATCTAGTTTCTTTTTAATGGGTTCACTTTCATGCAAGAGCTCAACGAATTTCAAAGAACAGATCCTTTCAAGGTGGTTTATGATGCAGTAAAAGAAGGTCAAAAAAGTGAATCGCTGAGACAAATTACTATGATCTTTCTTTTCCGTCTTTGGAGAGAGCGGTGTTGTCGTGCATTTTCTGAGATTAAACGAGGTTGTAGAGAGTTGGTGGCGGTGATAAGAGCAGAGTTAGAGATGGTGAGACTTGTGGAGAAAAGTAAGACGATAGATCGAGCTCCTTCAATGGCGCCGCCAGGCGGAGCAAGTGAGGAAGAGAAAGAGAAAGAAAAGAGACAAGGCGGTAAGAAAATATCTCTGGTCTGAAAGACCTAATAGATGATTCCTGATTTTAGATTTTCATTTTTGTATTTGTAACATATGGGATTTGATAAACCAGGCTTTGTAATCAGAGAGTTATTGTAAGATTATATTGGTGAGGGGCTTGGACCTGGTTTGTTAGAGGAAAAGCCCGGTTTTAGATTGGTTTTCTTTTTATTTCTTTTATATGTATGAAGAAAGAAAACCTTTGTAAATTTTTTTATATATTTTAAAAATATTTGGAAGGGGGATATTAAGCCCCCTCCAAATTTCCTCAAAAAAAAAAACAAAAGGGAGGCGATATTCTGTGAGTGCATTTGTTATTCTGAGAGTTGAGAGTATGAAGGATATTCTGCGAGTGCATTTGTTATTCTGAGAGCTGACAGTATGAAGTAAAGACGCTCTCAATATGTATTCTTGCTCTCACAATAAGAAATGTGCTCTCAGAATATCATTTGATATATCAAAATGGAAATGGAAATCCTTCCTTTTCTCTTTCAGTGTCTCCATTTCCTCAAGGCTTAAGCTCTTCTTCTTACTCAAATTTCGCATCTGGTTAATAATTTCTTCTCCTTGTCCATTTTTTTTATTGCTGATTCTCAGTCTGTTGCTCCCTATCCTCAGTACTTATTTTTATATTTTGTTGAAAAAAACCACAAACATTTTGAATCCATGAACATGATGAAATATAATTTCAATTTTTTGGCAGAAATGGGGATTAAAACTGACACAAACGGTGTGATATGTCGTTTAACAAATCCTGAAGGAGAACCGCTTTGTGCTCCTCTTTTCCTCACTCAAGATGTCGGGCCGAATAAGCTTCAACTGGTCGTCAATGAACATCTCAAAAATGTATTTAAATTTAGTTTATTTCTTCATTTTAATTATTTCTTTTTCTTGTTTAACTGAAGGGGAATTTTTCAACAAAAAGACCCTAAATATTCTGGTATTTATGAAGAACCAACCCCTATGTTTTGAAATATTCAAAAAACACCTACTGTAAAGTTTTATACTTTCCATTTCCCATAAAACCTCTAATTTTAAATACTAAAAAATTTTAGTTCATTTTTTTTTAAATAAAAGTTAGGGGATTTTTGAACTTTAAAGGCTAGGAGGTTTTTGGAAAATGGAAAGTTGAGAGTAGTTTTTATTTAATATTCCAAAAGTTAGGGTTTCTTTTATAAATACTAGAAAATTTAGCGGAAATTCTAAGTAGAATCAGGGTCGGAGAATCAAAAAGAATCCGCGTGGGACACGTCCAGTAAATGCGCCGCGTAAATAAGTTGGAGACGTCCAGTACGAGCCATGCAACTTCCGTGAAGAATAAATAAAAAAATCAAAATATTACCTTTTTTCACTCTCATTTTCGGAATTTCATTCTTTCCTTTCCTTATCGATCAAAAATCCCTCCATCGCGATGAATTTCCATATCTAATCAAAAGTCCCTCCATCTCATCCGCAGATCTGATAAAAGATCTCTATCACAATCGAGAATCTAAATCTCTCCATCGATATCAAAAATCTCTCCATTGCTGAGACCATATCAGATCAAAAATCTCTCCATCGCGATCGGAGAATCGGCATTATGTTTGATTCAATCCGGTTTCACTTATTTCAATTGAATTTCGAGGTATCATCCCTTTCTTCCTATATTTCTATTGAATTTTGAACAATTTTATTTGTTTTGGAAGATTTTTCATTTCAATAATGCTATTAAGTTTCAATACCGTCGTTTTATTGCTCAATTTTTTTTCATAATAACTCAATTTTCACCATTACTGGTCTAATTTCACTGTTTTACATTAAAGCAGGAATACGTACCAGTAGTTGGAATGACTTTCTCAAATTTTGAAGCTGCATTTGATTTTTATAAGAGGTACAGTTATCATTCTGGTTTTGGCGTTGCTAAGAAAGGAGGAACTTCTAAAGATCCAAAGAAATTTCGACAAATTATTAGGTGTAGCCGCGAAGGTAAGCCTGAAAAGCTATCTGCTAAACTAGTTAGAGAAAGGAGAAGAATTGTTATGAAATGTTATTGCAAAGCCATGGTTGAGGCCGTTCCTGTAGTTGCTACCGATAAAGATGGTAAGTGGCTTTTCAAGTAAGTTCTTTTGGAGCACAATCATGATTTAATACCCGAGAGCTCCTACCTATTCCCGTGCTATCGTTCATTACCCTTAGTGGTGCAAAGGCATATTGAGATGTATGATAATGCTAGTATTTCAGTTAAGCAGACTGTGAACGCGATAATGGCAATGGGTGGTGGGTCAGCTGAAACGTGTGGTTATATTGAGAAAGATATTAGAAACGGACTTTACGCCAAACGAAAGCTCAATCTAAAGAAAGGCAATTCAAGGGATTTGATGTGTTATTTGCAACAGAAGAAATCCGAAGACAAAAGGTTTTTTTACAAGTGTGAATTTGATGATGAAAATTGTCTTGAAATGACTTTCTGGGCTGATTCTAGAGCTATTGATTCATACCGCTATTTCGGTGATGTGTTTTCATTTGACACTACGTATATGACAAACAGGTTAGCATTTTTTTTTTAATCTCTAGGTTCACAATATCTTTAAAATTTAATCATCTGTCAAGTCATTACTTATGGTTTTTCCCAACTGATGAATGTATGTTCACCCTTGAACTCTATATTCTTCACTGTTTTTGGTTATAAAAGTTCACCCTTTATTACTATTCACCACGTGTACTTATTTATCTTCATCCCTGGAGTCAGTTTAATTTACCTTTTTTCTTTCAGAATGTCAAGTTCTACTAAATGCTCCCCTTAGCATAATATATTAATTATTTCATTTTTTTTTTTAATTTCAGATATGGTATGCCATTTACCCCTATCGTTGGGGTGAACCATCATATGCAGTCGATTCTTTTCGGTGCCACTCTCGTTTCTTATGAGATAACCGAATCTTACGAGTGGGTCTTTAAAACCTTGATGGAGTGTATGGACAACAAAGCACCAAACTGTATACTGACCAATCGGTGCGGTGCGGTGCAATGGCAAAGGCCATTAAATCCACTGCATTCCCCCAAAACATAGGTTGTGTATATGGCACATTTTGAATAAGGTGAGTCACAAAGTGCCAACAAAAATGGATTTGCAAAATGAGGCCGGGGAAGTAGTTCGTGAGTCGTATACACCGGAACAATTTGAGGCTGATTGGGGAAAAATGATAGAAGAACATGATGCCGAAGGTATCTCTATTTATTCAATTTTTGTTATACATTTTATTTTATTTTGTACATTTTTACATTTAAATACGAATCAGTAATTCTGCCTCAAATTGTGTTTTGCAGAGCATGTATGGTTGGGGTGTATGTTTGACATCGGGGCGGGTACCCGCATTTCTCAACGATCACTTTTGGGCCGCAATGCAAATCTACTCAAAGGAGCGAAAGCATTAATTCGTACTTTGATGGCTTTGTAAATCCAATATCAGGCATCACACAATTTGTTCAACAATACCAAATTGCAAACTAAAAGCTGCTAAGATATGAGAAAGAGGAGGATTTCAGGTAATAATTAATATCATATATTTTGCCACAGATTTTCCATACTATTAAACTACATACTATGCATGTTGTAAATTGAACCTTTTAATTAACATTTATTCACCATCTTTTTACTGTAGGTGTAAAAAAGGTAAACCTCATCTCATTTTCAATACAAGAATCGAGAGGCAATTTTGTGATGAGTACACAATCAACGTCTTTACAAAATTTCAGAACGAATTAGTTTAACTTCGAGATCACTTCACCGAACGACAAAACCTACTTTATTCAAGAAGAAAACAAGCGGAGGCCATGTCTTGTTTATTTCAACCGTGATATCCAGACCGTCAAGTGCCAATGCAGCATGTTTGAAACTGCCGGTATTTTATGCCGGCATTGCTTGCTCATTTTTAGAGAGGAAAATATTGATCTCGCGCCTCCCAAGTACGTCCTAGAAAGATGGAGCAAGAATTTTAAAAGGATATTTTTACATAAGCAACCTACTGACGTTGTTACACTCTCAAAAAAAGCGGACCGGACTAAATTTTACGACAACCTGCACCCTGTCTTTCTAGATCTAGTGGAGTATTGCACGCTTGGTGATGGTAATTGTTACATATGACTCTAAATCTCTCAATAATTTATTTCTTATTTGGTAATATTATTTAGGGAAGGATTAGACTATGGAAATAAATATTTGGGAAATATTTAGGCAATGGAAGGAGGTAGATTGTTTCCATCCTTGTATTGTATATTAGGTAATTGTATCTTTAATTTAGGCAACTTATTTTGGTAATTAGTCATGGCTCTCTACTATATAAAGATGGCTAAAGCTATTGTAATAGTATCCCAATTCTTACAATGTAGTCTCTCAATTGAATAAACGATTTCTCTCTTCTTCTCTAGTTATTTCTCTCATGAGTTTTCTTTTTCTACATCCACATTCTCCCCATTACCCTAACAAATTGGTATCAGAGCTATGTTACGACAATCTTGTGCTTCCGTAAGTCAAGTATACCGTCTTGTTCTATCATGAATTCAAGTGCGGTTATGTCGACTAAATCTGATACTGAGAAATATGATAGCATGACGAATTTTGGGCGACCGAAGGAGATGAAGGTCGATGTTGGGGAGATGATAGATGATAGAGCCCTTTCGACAATTCAGTTTTATTTAAGCAACTCGACTCTTGAAGAAATTTTCATGGAGGCTATATCAGTTGGCGCATGGAAGAAGTTAGAAGACATCTACATGGAGAAATTAGTTATCAACCGGTTAGGTTTGAAGCAACGATTCCACTCTTTGAAGATGGCAGAAGGTATGCCAGTTAAGGTCCATATTTTGGAAAATATCAGTTTCTTTAATAATGTGGAGTCAATCGATAATAAGATGGATGAAGATGATAAAATCGTGGTGTTCTTATGCATGCTGCATATGTTTCATACCAGAGAGAATCACTTGCCATTAATGATGTCAAGAGTAACTTATTAGTCAAGTCGGCATCGACAATGACTTGCCCATGGCCGAAAGTAGTCATCAAGAGATCGGGTTGTTTGTGGAGAGGAGAAGACCTGAGGAGAGAGATGCAACATTAGAGAAGACTCATTCGCAATTCAAATACAAGAACCTAATTAGCAACTATTGCAAGAAGACGGGACACCTTAAGGCCGACTGTTACAAGCTCAAAGAGAAGCAGGAGGCAGATAACGATGTTCTATCGGAAGAAGCTTACGAGACTAAATTCGGTAAGGTTGAGGTACTTTTTGTGGCGAATGAGGAGAGATTTGAGAAGAATTGGGTGGGTTCGGGTAATTCAAATCAGATGATCCCGAATCGAGAGTGGTTCACCACATATGAGGCGTCTAGTAGAGATGTTCTTTTGGGAGACAATCATCTATGTTGCGTTGCAGGTGTTGGCACGCTTGAGATCAAGATGCAGGACGGGGTTGTCCATTTGATCAAGATGCAGGACGAGGTTGTCCATTTGATCAAGATGCAGGGCCATGCTGTCGATTTGATCTCATTAGACGTTCTCGGAGATATCGGTTGCAAGTTCCGATGTGAAGGTGGAGTCCTCAAGGTATCTAGATTGGCTATTATATTGATGAAGGCTAGAATGACTGGTGTGTTATATTCTGAAAGTCCAGTAGCGAAAGGAAGTTATTTCGGGAAGTTGGCGCAGTTTTTAGGCTCGTGTGTCGTCGCCTTCTGCGCCCTCGGTTAGAAGGTCGAGTTTATGATTGGATGCGGGATGACAATTTTGAGTACGAGGGATCTCTGTGTGGCCGGAATATCGGTGTGTTATATTACGGAAGTCCGAGTACCGAAAAGTTATTTCGGGAAGTTGGCGCAGTTTTTAGGCTCGTTCATCGTCGCCTTCTCTACCTCGGTTAGAAGGTCGGGGTTTACGATTGGATGCGGGGTGACAATTTTGAGCACGAGGGATCTTAGCGGTGTGGGGGGAATACCGGAAAAGCATGAGTTGTGAAGATTTCGTTTGTGGCAAACGGAGGAGACTCGGCTATAGTAAAGCCGTTCATCGCACGAAGGAAATTTTGGACGATATCTATTTAGATTTGTGGGGACAAATTTGTGATCCTTTTATAAGGATTGTTCGGCACTACATGGTTGTTCGCTCTCGACGACGAATGGCGTGGGCTGATCGAAAACTACTCGAGAAGGCTTGGTGCGTGTTTTATTTTTATTGGGGCGGACTCGGGCGAGGAGTTTGGGAATTAGCGTGGTGGTATTTGGATATCCCGTTTATGAACAAGTCGTTAAATGGATACTCGAGTATAGAGGAGAATAAATATATTCTTCTTGGGATATGCTTAGCGGGGTGTAATGGCATATCATTTGTGGTGTCTGTTTACGGAACTACTTGTTTTGAGAGACGTGGCTTTTGATCCGGTTATGTTACGGGTAAGGGAGCGATTGTCTGATCTGGCTATTAAGAAGATTGTGACGGTCAGGAAGGAGGTGGAGTTTGCAGTTCCCGATCAACAAGGTGAAGTTACTCGTCGTAACTTGGAGCATTACATGACTCTCTTTATGACGATGATGCATCGGGTAAGGCGAGTCAAGAAGGTGCTTTGGTAAGAGATCAGGTTGGATTTTCTATGATGTATGGATATTTTGATTTTGTGTATGCTTGGTTGCGGTCAACCAATTGGAGTCTTGCGAGTTCTCGGTACAAGGAGACGGCCTCATGTGGAGCGGCAAAGTGGATTGCTGCATTAAGGTGGAGCTCGTTTTGGATATGTTGTTATTGCGACTTTGAGTCATGAGTGAGATTTTGAGTCAAGGTGGAGATTGTTACATATGACTCTAAATCTCTCAATAATTTATTTCTTATTTGGTAATATTATTTAGGGAAGGATTAGACTATGAAAATAAATATTTGGGAAATATTTAGGCAATGGAAGGAGGTAGATTGTTTCCATCCTTGTATTGTATATTAGGTAATTGTATCTTTAATTTAGGCAACTTATTTTGGTAATTAGTCATGGCTCTCTACTATATAAAGAGACCTAAAGCTATTGTAATAGTATCCCAATTCTTACAATGTAGTCTCTCAATTGAATAAACGATTTATCTCTTCTTCTCTAGTTATTTCTCTCATGAGTTTTCTTTTTCTACATCCACATTCTCCCCATTACCCTAACAGTAATTATGAAAAGATTAGTAACAACATGACCACTTTAAGGGCTAAGATTGCTCTTGGTTACCACCCTGTACCCAATCAAGCGTGTTCTTCAAGCGCAAATCAGGATGAGTTTTCCGAAGTGAATGATCCTAAAATGAAACCTGCTAAACGTGGAAGGCCAAAGAAACAAGTGAGGTTCATGTCCAATAGAGACCGAGCTACCAAGAATTTGAGAGATAAATATAAGAAGGCCAAAATTGAGAAGAAGAATGCTCAAGTGAAATCTCCGAAGGATTTATGGTTTTTAGATGTTTGACTTCTTTGATTGGAATATTTCTGTAAAATGTATTAGTGACAAGTAATTCATCAATAAAATTACATTTTTTTTTTTTTTTTGTGCTCTTTTTTACAAATCTTGTATGGTAATGTTCAACTATTTTGGTTTGAATATACTCCTTGCTTACATAAATGTGCCCCCTTTAGTATATTAGAATTCACCCATTTTATTGTGTATAATTCACACCCTTTCTAAAAGACATTTATTCGCTCAACATTTTTCAGCCTTATGAATATTGGTACCGGATTTCTAAAAGAATAAATATAACCAAACCCGGCCTGGTCATAATTAACCCATTACCCACGTACTCCATCTTTCTCGTCCGACCAAGTTCGAAAACCCCCAATTCATTTTATGCCTACCGAGAAATAGACGCTTCCTATTATCTTCTTCCCAAAACCCCTCACTCTATTCAAAACCGCTCACTCAATCTATTACTCACTCTAAATGTCTTCTCCTTCTGGCGACAATCACGATGGAAATCCTATTTCTCCCTCCCGCGATAATCAGTGTATAAGTTTCCACAATTTTACTGTCTAATCTAATGAGATCACAAATTTTTGGTTTGATAAATCATAATACTAACTATTTTTCTGAAAATTAGTATTATTTTTCAACTATTTATTGTAGAAAATTAATAGATTTACCCTAATTATACAATTTCGAAACCCTAATTTATTTTCTTTTCTTTTTTATTTCTGATAAAAAGGGGAATGATAAATATTTTATATAGATTGATTGACTATTTTTTTTTAATGAAATGTTCAACGTAATATCTTTTTTTTGGAACCCTAATATTCAACAAGCAAAAAACATACTATTTTTTGTTGTTTCAATTTGCAATATCTCAAACAGAGGAAACACCATTCTCGCGAGAAATCATTGTGTATCATCCGACGGAACGAAACCAAGAAAGCATTCCTGCTGCTGATGAGCATCCCCCAAAAGGTACTAAATATGCTTTTTAAAGTATTAAATACACCCCTCGTTTGGTATATATAGGCACTTTTCTTTTTTGATATATATAGGCATTTTCTCAATAATTCTCATGAAATCTCCAATTTTATCATTTACAATATATATATTTTTTAATTTTCATAGGTAAATTTGCCAAGAAGTTTATGAGACCTGGACTAAGATCTGCCGTCAGGAAGATTTCTCTGACTCGTAATCACATATATTTCAATTTTAAATTTTCCTTTTTGTAAAAATATAATTTCCATTTAATTCAATTTAATAAATTATTTTTAATTATAAATATAAAGGTTCTAGCTCACAAAATGAACAAATGAACGGTGGAAGTATTCCTGCTGCCGATTTGAAACCAAGCCCCACGAAACATTCTGATGACCTCCCGCCCCCAAAAGATACCAAATTTACCTCTTTTAAAAATTAAAATCTACCCCATATTTTTATATTCTTATTTTTAACCCTTTTGTATCATTTTTTTTATTAGTGGATAGAAAAAGAAAAGCTCCTTCAGAAACAGAAAAAGTTTTCAAAGAAACTTCTCCAAAGAGCAAACAAACCGCTTCAACGAGCACAAATCCTCCCGAATCGAAAAGTATAGTTCTTAAATTTGCACCTTTCTTGAAATAAAATTCACCCCTTCTATTAATATAAATCTATTTAACTCTCAGAGGTGCCTGGCGAAACTAAACAAAAGAAAGTTCCAAAGGAGAAACGCAGATTAGTCACGACTCCGTGTAATCCGAAATTATTTCGGAACTTTGCTGAGATGATACATCAAAGACTACAGGATCCACACCGTGATCTATTACGAGCGACGCCATTCTGGCATTTTTTGAGAAATTCCCGTCAATGGATGTAAGTCGCGCGCTTCTCACAGAGGTTGTTAAGCTGAACGTGAATGAAACTTTCTCTTTTTGTTACAAAAGAAATGACGCGGAATGTACATTTTCGATAACTCCATCTGATATTGCGTCTGTTCTCGGCCTGGCCAATTACGGTCTTCCTGTTGAAACGAAAAGGTCGAGAAAACCCAATGAGCAGGGAGAATCAGATGTATGGAGGAAGCATTTTGGAAACGAAAGACATATTAAGGACACTTCACTGAGGGCCAAAATACGGAAACTTTTGAGAATCCGAAACCCAAGCGAAATTGAAGTGAATGACACCGTCGTTCTGTTGGTGATGTACCTCTTCAGTCTTTTTCTTCTACCTCAACAATATACTAACGTCCCAGTTCAATACTTCCCCCTCGTACAAAACCTAAGAGAATTGAAAAACTACAACTAGGATTTAGCAGTTCACGAGGTAGTCACGGCAGATCTAAGCAAATGTATGAGGAAGGCTGTAGAAAAACAGCCATCGAGGCTGCCAAGTTGCACGTCAAAACTTTTGGTAAGTCCTTCAATTTTTTTTTTTACTTATCAATCATATAGATTTCCAATCCAGATCGATCACCCTTTTTTCACAGCTGTATTCACCAGATTTCCAATGCAGATCGATCACCTTGTTACACAGCTATGTTCACCCTTCTATCAGTGTATACATTTGTCACTGTGTATACATCTGTCACTGTGAAAAGGATGAATTCTTGTGTATACTATCTTTTACGTATAATTATTTTTAATGATTTTTTTATTCTTTGTTCAGGTGGCATTCCTGGCAAGAACAAAACCTCGAATGTTGCGCCCTTTTAGCGGCGGACTTCCTGAGTATTACAATTGGAAATTACATGACTTCACTGAATTAAAAGTCAAAGGTCATTTCAAAAATGTCGATATCAGCAACATCTACAGAGATCCGCAAATAATTGAAATGCAATATTTTGTTTTTGCTTTAAACGACAGGCGGATGATGACCGCTGATTTGATGAATTGCCCACAAGGGTGGCAACCCGAATTTATCACTGACGAGATCTCCTGGAATAGCAGCGATGATGAACCCCTTTTACACATCTTGTCTGAAAAATCCAAGAAAGCTCGTCCAAACAAGGCTCTCAAACTGCCATCGGAATCTGAGGATGATAGCAGCCAAGACGATCAGATCCTGCAGGTAAAACGGAGACAGCCAGCACGTACAACAAAGAAAGTGGCTGAGAAATATAAGAAAGATCCTGCCAAGAAGCTGTCTGAAACTAACGACGACAGTCACGAGGCGAGCAGCGATGATGATGATGAGAGCAGCGATGATGAAAGCTCTAAAAAGAAGAAGATAGTTAGTAAGAGAAAAACAGTCAAACCGACACAGCGCAGTCAAAAATTAAAAAGACCTCCTCCTAAATCAAAGAAATCCTCTAGCCGGAATAAACTTGAAGTTGAAGAAACCGAATATTCTGATATGGAGATATTGCCTCCGCAAGTAGAATCAGAGGTAGAAGAAGTGCTCCCCCCATTCCCAGAATTTCGAGTAAGTAATATGGCAGAAATAGAGGTTGCATACCACCAATTAGGGTTTGCGTTCACTCGTCGCTCATCTAGACCGACTTTTTTCTCTGATCCATTTGCTTGTAGAGGCAAGAAAACCCCTCCTACTGCCGCCAATGTTGTCAATAAATTTCTCGCTAGCCATAAAGGGGATGAGCGCAGGACTATTGTTTACAAGAGAGGAGAAATAATGTCGGTAAAGTTGGAAGACGTGCAGTTACTATCTAGGAAGGAACAATTAATTTCAGAATCGGTATGCATTAATTTTTTATCTATATATTTTTTTTCATAACAATGAGTGAACGGATAGTACTATTAACAGTTGACTTTGCTAATATTAGGGTTAATTTCTTTCTGTAGATTATGGCGGTCGCGTTACGCCAGATGAAGAGAGATATCAAAGATCCTCCCAGAAAATGGACATTTACTGATCTTGAAACTATTGCAAGTAAAATCTCTAAATCTTATCGGTAATTATAATTGTATATGATATGAATGTACACCTTTAAGTATATAAATTCACCCCTTAATAGGACCATAATGCACCCTTGTTATGAATTAATTTCTCCATCTTACTCGGTACTGATAATTGTAAATATGAATGTACACTTGTAGTAACCTAAATTCATCCCTTGGTATTACCAGTATACACCCCATATTTCAATGTAAGGATTTAAGAACTTCAATTCACCCCTTAGTAGTATTAATTTTTTTTATTTATGTCCAATTTAATTTTTCGCAGATCCTTTTGAGGACACAGAAGAAGAAAGGTCTTATAAATTTAATGGCTAATCTCATGCACAAAGAATTCAACATGGTGGAAGATTTATTTGTACCGGTCCCTTCTGGTTCGCATTCGATACTTCTCCACGTCGATATTCTAGCCAAAACCATTACCGGCTATAATTCTTTGCTGAAAGATCACGTTTACAAGCATTCTATGGAGTTTTTCGGTAAAATGATAAAGACTTTTCTTCAATGGAGGCTCAGTGATGACGAGTGGGAAAAAGTAGAGGCTAGGAAAATGATCTTTTTGATTTTACAAGCGCTCCTAGTTCAGTTCGGTAGAACGCGGGTCTCCAAAACCCGATGTCGTAGGTTCAAATCCTACATAGCGTGATTGCTTCTATACTCATTTGAAATTCAAATCAAATAACTTCAATAAACTTAAAATCTATGAACCTAGTAACACAGTCATATCATTATTTAAATATATGTCTAACGTCTATAATATTATAATTAATAATAAATTTCTATTTTTGATATTATGTAGGATTGTACCAAGCTTGGTTGCAGGATGCTTCTTGCTTACAATATTATTTTTGATATCGAAAATGATCTCAGGCCAAAACCGTTAGAGGATGGAGATTTTGAGGAAATTCCATCAATATGAAGATTGTCATATTGAAACAAATTTTTTTTTATCATGTATTTTTTGAATTGGTGGTCACAAACAAACAATCGCGCGACCTTTTTGTGTGTTGTATGTGTGTTGTGTAGCTATCTAAGGGTGAATATATGTGTGGGGATAGTGACCTCTGTGTCTGGGAATATAGGAATGGTGACTTTCTGTGTGTGGGAATATAGGGATGGCGACCTGTGTGTTGTATGTATTTTTTGGGGAGAAACAAATTTAACTCTCTTCTTAACAAAAAAAACGTTAGTCCAGAATTCACCTTTTTGTTTGATTGGAATTCATCCCTTTATATATTTAGAATTCACCTTTTTGCACGAGTTGCATGCAACATATTTTAACTCACTTTCAGCGTATTTGATTGATTATAATGCATCGTTTTCTATATTTAACTCGGATCCAACACTTTTCTCATTTAATTGTCTTTTGTTAACGGGCTAGTGGATCAAACTCTTCTTAGTCTCCGAAAGCTCCCGTATAAAAGAGCTGACCGACGCCTTTTTCTCTCTCTCCTACATCGCTACTCTGTCGTTCTTCTCTCTCTTTTATCTCCGCCACTCTTGCTTCCATTTTGACGGAGATCTAGTACTTCTAAATCCTTCTAAATAGAGATCATGCCTTAAATTCATCATCTAATCCTGATCTAGTAACTATTTCTAATTTCTAATGTTTTTGTCTAATTTTTGGCATTTTCTGGAATTTATGTTCAGTTTTGTTTCCTGCTGCAGGCATGAAGAGCAGATCTACTCCAGATATATCTAAAGGTATTGATAATTTCGACAATTTATATTTTTTGATTCTATTTTTAAAAGCCTTTTTGCGTTTTTTTCAGATCATAAGAGCAACAAGAGAGCTGAAATCGATATCGATGGCAATTTTATCTTCGGTATGTTCAATTCATCTTCACATTTTGTGTTTTTATTTTTAACTTTTGTTTTAAATTTATTATTTTATTTCTCACGTTACTACTAACTATCTCAAATCGCGCTAGGTAATAAAATTAAAAAACAGAGAAAATTAAGAAATAAGCAAATGATGAGAAATGAAGAAAATTCTGAAGATGAAGACGATGTTCAGTCGGATGAAGATCAGCCACTCAACTATTTAAATAATTTTTTATTATCCTGGTTTGAATATACATCTATGAGTAGCTAAATGCACCCTCTTATATTACAACAATATACCCTTACTACACTCATCTGTTAAATAGTCCCCAATTTATTTTAAATATATACCTGTAAGAAGCTAAATTCATCATTTTATATTACCAGAATATACCGTTACTGTCAATTTACTTGCTTTAATTTTTTTTTCTTTTTTTCTCTTAAACGACAAAGAAATAAAGAAAAACCCATGTGCAAAACATAACTTAATTGGTACAACGTGCACCCCTAAGATCTTGAGAGAATTTATGAATGAAATAAGATGCAACTTAACCACGGAACATAAGAACCTAATACACAGTACCGCTTTTTGGCACCTTTTCGACCTTCGAAAATTAATCGTTGCCGCCCGCCTCTCCATTTTCTCCTTTTGAAATGGGATAGAGATCACAGGGGTTTTCTCATAAATAAAGAGATTCTGCCCTTTACGAGTTCTGATGTATCTTTAGCGTTGGGATTAAAAAGGATCGGCCATCCAATAGTAACAACAAGACACAAAAACATAAACTCAGAGAAACACTCGGAACTTTGGGCGACATATTTCCAAAAATCTGGAAAAATAACCCTTCCTGCATTGCAAACCACAATCAAAGAACTCCTCAACAACAACCGAGAACCTAAACATATTGCTTCACTACTTGTGATGCGCATGTTTACTGTCTTCTTGTTTCCTAGCTCAAACAAGAACATCCCTGTTCGGTTCTTCCATCTTGTTGATGATTTGGAAAATCTGTGGCAATACAATTGGGCTGACACCGTCCACTATGTTCTAACTAAGAAGATAACGGAGTGTTCCGATTGGATCCTCTCAAAGATCGGCTCCAAAAACAGTGGTTCATCGACAAATGAGGTCAAGACTTGCAGAAGGCTCCTCGGCTGCACCATCGCTCTTGTTGTACGTTTCATTTTCTCATTATCTTTTTTTTCTTATGTTAATATACACCTATTGTAACCTAAATTCACCCTTTTATTTATGCATAATATACTCCTTTTAAGTATCTACATTCACCCTTTATTTTTTTAGGTTTCTCTTTACGAAAGAATTCAACCTCGCGATTTAATTCGGTATCGAGGCGGAACCCCCAGGTATTACAACTGGTTTTTGTGTGGTTGTGATGGGGTGGGAGAAAAGTTCAAAACAATGGGTGACATTCACTCAATGCTTGATTTGCTGAGATACAAAAATGAAAACCTCATAATCAACCACGGCATGCGGAGCGTGGACTGGCGTAGTGAACCGACAGAAATTTTTGATGTCACAAAAAGCCCTATCGAACCTAATGATCCCGGCCCTCAAAAAAATTTAAAAGACCGATTAAAACCTGAACATCCACCTGAAGCAGGCAGACAACCAGTTTCTGACAAGCCGAAAATAAAAGTGAACGAAATACGGTTTCAAACATTCCTACTGCTGATGAACACCCCCCGAAAGGTACTAAATTTACCCTTTTTGAAGTATAAAATTTATCCCATGTATTAATATTCTTATTAATAACAATTTTATGTCTTTGTTTTTTTTTCAGTGGATAGTAAAAGAAAAGTTTGTGAAGAAACTTCTACGAAGAGCGAAGAAACCCCTGCAAAAACTGCAATGCCTTCGGAATCGAAAGGTATATTTTCGTAAATTTTAATCTATATTCAGATAAAATTGACCTCTTATATTTATATAAATGTTTTTAACTCTCAGAGGCGGCTGGCGGATCTGATGAAAATAATCAAACTACAAAAATACAAAATCAGGAGGATAACGCAGTTGTTCAAATGGATACTAATTTGCATTTGGCCAATCGCTCAAATTTTACAAATGAATCCTCCTCATTTTCGTTGGGTTTCCCCTGGTCGCCCACTGTTCATAAACTCCAAAACAAAGATATGGTAAGCCATCCACCGAACCCCGGGGAGAAACCAAAGTCGCCCTCACACACCGAAACATCAGACCCCATCGAAACGGACTCAAGTCTTAACGCAAACACACATGACTCGATCAAAACCGTCTCAACAGTGAAAGAGGACATTGATGAATTACTTGCGTCCTATTTTACCCCCCGAAAGTCCCCCAAAGAGGCAGACGAATCCCCAGCAGTGCCATGATTCTTTATGCTGAAACTGTGGAGAAAAGGAAATTTGGAGACAGGTCTTTGTTGGGATAGTCTGACAGCCCGGAAGATCTCTACATGACATATGAGGACTTCAAGAAAAGACACCTTAACAGTATTCAAGGCCCAGCTTGTCGCATCCGTCGTCGGGCTTATCACAACCCGTATACCGATCTGTTTTTACAAAAGCGGAAGAAAACTGTTAGCAAGCGGTTTGAATTTCCCGGCAAACACTCTAAGAGTTCAAAATTGGACAAAGAGACCGACAATTGGGCTGGTATAAACGAAGACCCGAATTCCAAGAACCCGGTTGTCTACGTATCAAGTACTCTAACTCTGTCAGCCTCGCAAGTACTTGATCTTATGAGAGGGCGAGATCTGCACGAAGATGTATGTTGTCTTTTCTTTATTTTTAATCATTTTTTTATAAGTTTGTCAACTTAATTTCATTTTTCACTTATGAACGAGAAATTTTTTTTGTTATAAAAATAGGTTATGGAGGCTTGCTTGCTTCTGCTAAAAAGGGATTTATGTCTCTCGCCGCATAATAATTGGACATTCATTTCTCCATCTTACTCGGTATTGATAATTGTATTTATGAATGCACAACTTTTTGAACCTTAATTTACCCCTTTGTATTACCACAATATACCCTATCTTTGAATGTAGGCATTAAAAGGTTCAATTCACCCCTTAGTAGTACCATAATATACCCCTAAGTAGTACCAGAATACATCCTTGCTTTGAATGTAGTTTCATATCAATAATTCTTGTGATCTATACATGTACTGAAGTTTTATATTTTTATTTTCAGAATTTTCTTAGATGTGAGATTAAGCACAAGGAATGTTACGCTAGCGTGCCATCCTTGTACAACAAGGAGCTCGAGTACTCAAAGCATCTATTTTTTATTCTAAAGAGGGAATCATGTGCTGGCTTGCAATGGTGGCTGCTGCATACAAATTTGAGAGCCAAGTTAATCAGATTGTATGAATCATGCGGTCCTGGAAGTTGCAAAGTACAAACCATGAAGTACTACAGATGGTTGAAGCACTTTCTCGATTGGAGGTTCACACATATACTATAGCATTTTTTTTCTAAATTAAATATGTGAATCTACACCATATTTAAATATGTGAATATACTCTGTTATATATTTTTTGCCTTATTTTTATTAATTATTAGGTTGGGTAATGATTGGGGGTGTATTCCTCTTGATATTGCCGAAGAAGATAAAGTGACCTTACAGGAAAGGTTTCAAGATCCAGGACTAATAGTACTTAGATTAATTTCTGCGATACTGAACGATAGGCGAACAAACTTTACATACGTAAGGATATTTTTTTGTCTACTATTATAATTATATTCTGTTTTTTTATCACAATAATTTCAATCTTTTATTTTATTTTATTTTTTTACAGCAAGAATCAGATATTGATCGCCGAATTTTAGCATATAACGCCATTTTTTATTTTGAAAATTCAATTGTCAACAAGGGCGCTATCCCGCACACTGATCCAAACAAAGAATGTTTTGAAGTCATTGACGAATGCGTGAAGAATCTCCATGACGAAATGGAATTAGAAGCAAAGAAAATTTAATTCTGGGTTTTGTCTTTTATCTGATGAGAATATTTTTTGCATTGAACTAAGTATATTTTTGTTTTGTTTTTTCGACAATATTGTAGTATTTTTTTTTTCCTTTTTGCTTCACTCTTAAATTTTTTTTGGTAACAGCTACAAATGAACGATCAATACATCCTTTATTTATTAAAAATTCACCCATTTCGACTATAAGAATACACCTGTATGAATTTTGCACAGCGAATACTAAAATTTTCCGCACGTGGCTCATACAGAAAATGCGTTTTGGCATGTGACCGTGCGCGGCGTATAGGTTTGTCGCGTAGCTCGTACGGAAAACACATTTTTGACAATTGGGAAGCGCGTTTGACAACTGCAGGCATGCCCGGCACACGCCCCAAATATTTTTCTCTGCCACGTGTCAGCCAACTATTGGTTTGATTCTCTGTGATTCTGGAACAGTGATTCGAGTTAGCAGCCCTGAAAATTTAGGGCTTATTGAAAAAAAATTCCTAATTTTATGCCCTGAAATGTGAAAGACATGACATTTACGTTATTTATTAACCGCATATAAAAAAATTAATAATTATGGTTTCAACATTTTTAGGATGAAAATTTGCCATATGCATTTTATATATTGAACGAACAGCTCTTAGTTCCGCTTGGATTATATTTGAACCAAAACAACGGTAAATTTGCTATTTATTGAAATATTGTTTCATATCTAATATATTGCAATTTATTGAAATATTATTGCAATTTCAATGGAAAATAAAATATTATTTAATTTTTTTTCTCACAATATTGCAATTTCATAATGTTAGAAGTTAACTTTTTTGTACAGGTAAAATTTAAGCTTATTGTAACAAAATTTGGTGTTTGATCACTCTGATTGATTCTTTTAGGGCATGTTTGGCAAGTGGAATTAGTATAATGAAATGTAAAAAATTTTGGAAGTAAGTAATTCTAAAGTTTGTTTGGATGTTGGAAGTAAAAAATTCGAAAAACATAATTCCTTGTTTGGTTATTTGTAAAAATCTGAAATTATGTTATGATTATACAATTAGTTATAATATAAATGTAATAGTTATAAACAAAAAAAATAGATATGAATACAAAAATACTTTCGAATATAATAATTACGTGAGAAATACTCATTTTGCCATGTAAGTTCATCAATAAATTACACTCGTCATAGAAAATATATAACAAAAAAATTCTCTCTTAAAAAAATATAACTTAGCACTAATTTAGAATATAAAGTAATAAAAAAATAGAATATAAAATAAAATAAAATAAAATAAAATAAAATAAAATAAAATAATATAAAATAAAATAATATAATATAATATAAAGATTCTTCAGTTTGGAATTTCATCTTTTAGAGAGAATTAAACTTTGTGGAAAATACATAGAGAGAAAATTCCGAAAATTACTTAATTCTTATTTTAATTGTTTGCCAAATAAAGAATATGTAGGGAATGAAATTTTAAGATCTAATTCCAGTCCAAAATTCTTGCTCCCAAACGGGCTTATCTATTTTTTTGCCATTATTTATTAAATAATTTAAATATGAACTGGAAATTTCAAATAATTATCTTATTTATTATTTCATAATTTTGGTGAATAAGTTTTCTTATGGTTTGGATCAGAAAACGTGTTTTGATCCACATGCAGTCCTGCGCCGCACCAAGCAAGCATCGTCTTGCGTGCACTCGGTGCACCATACACCGCGATATTTTAAAATAGGACATAAATTGTAAAAAAAATATGTTCGAAAGGGGAGTGAGACTCCCTCTTGTTTGATTCAAAGCTGGCCTAATAAAAATTATACCATATGTTGACTTAGTTAAATAGGTGCTCATCAGTGTGCATTAGAAGTTTATAAAGTTTGAAATCAGATTTGTATACAAATTTAACTAATATACCATTCTTCCCACTTGACTGTTACTGTACCAGTGGTGCAGAAGAAAATCTCTACTATAAAAATAAAAAATTTAACTTTTGAAGAATAAAATAAACCAATTTAATAGTAAATCAGTCTCAATTTGCATTCTATCACTAGTTGCTACAAGACGAGGCATTACAAAAGCTACTGATTCAATTCTAGGTCATTAATAGTTTTTATTGAATGCTTTGATATAGTACTGCTCTTTTATAATTTTTTAACCTTACACAATGATTAGATCATTGAATAACCTACTTATTTTTATCAATAAATAAGAAAGTCATTGTCTAAATATCAAAATTCCATGCATTTTTAAAACAATCAAACAAAGAATCATGTTTTCCAGTACTTTATAATTCGAACAACCAAATGAATGGTCAAGAAGAAGAAAATAATAAACACTTACCATTGTTACGTCAAACATTTTCTACTAAACAACCGAGCAATATAATATTCAAGTAACAACACCAAAAAACACTAGCACAGTTAAACAATAAACACCTAAGCTACTAAATCATTCATCCCTAAACATCCAACCTTTTAAAAATATTTATGAAGTCCGTAACATCTTGGTTGCGACTAAATGTCGTCCCATCATACTCAAATGGTTGGTGGACCACGAATTCAGGCTCTCCATTTGCATTTATCTGCAATATCAAAGCAATTTCAAAATTGTGCAATCAAGATAAAATTAAGGTTTCAAATTTCAAAAATTAGA
Source organism: Juncus inflexus (assembly GCA_024447665.1). Classification (NCBI taxonomy): domain Eukaryota; kingdom Viridiplantae; phylum Streptophyta; class Magnoliopsida; order Poales; family Juncaceae; genus Juncus; species Juncus inflexus. The sequence goes on along the minus strand of JAJHPC010000008.1, from coordinate 2,788,675 downwards.
GTGGACTTACAGTTACTGTGCGGATATTACCGCGACTATACTCATCAAAGTAAATTGCTCGAGAAATTCCAAGAACAACAAGGTCCTGAAATTTAATAATAATAATAATAATTAATGAAAAAAAGGGTAAAATTGTAAAAATAGAATAATAATATAATAATACCACAGCCTCTGTAGCATTCATTCCTTGCCGCCATTCTTTGTCAAGAAAAGCAGGCAAATAAGCTGAACCAGAACCTGTTTCAATATCACATTTTTCAACATTAATAAAAAATAATTGAAAATAAAAATATGGTATTTTATGATTTATACCTGCCATAGCAAAGTTTTCGCATTTTGTAACTTGACCTTTATCTGATACATGGTAAATATGGCATCCTTGATCATCACAACCTACAACTATCACGCTTGTTGCATGCTATGAATTTAATAAAAAAAAGTTATTAAATTGTATTTACTATTAAATATTTTGAAAATTATGAGAGTTACAAAAATAACCTCGGGATATAAACTGCATGTTTTCATGGCGGCAGAATTGGCTGCATATTTGACTGTAATCGGTTGACCTTGCTCGACTCTGAAACAAAATAAAATAATTTTTCATTTATGATGATGATGATAGATAGATAGACAGACAAATAGCTTACTTAAACCCAAGTGATTTCTTAACATATTCAAGAGTGCACGAACCACCATGTGCCTGTAAAAATAAAAGTGAATTATATTAAACAATATAAATGAAATATTAAATAAAGATAAAATCAATAAAAAAAATACTCACATCACCAGATAAAGCCATGTAAATTTTAGGTGCCAGACGTCTAATCTTATCCATATCAACATCAATCACAACAATGTTATCTGCCATATCTTTATCCCTATCTGCCTTATCCGCATATTCGGTGTTATCTGCCATGTTACCTGTAAATATTAACACAAAAGATCGAAAGTGTCATAATAAAACCAAATCATAATCACTTAGAGAAATTAGAGCGATAAAAGTTATACATGTGCACACACATGACTCGGCGCCGAGCACGACGCCGTCATTATATTTCACGGCGAGGATGGTCCCAATAGAAATGCGCACATTGCAGGCGGACGAAGAAACCCTAATTAGAGAGAGATGAGTGAGAAATAGACTCTCTCAAAGAAAAAAGGAAAGAGAGGGGGAATTTTTAACATAGTGTGGATAATATCGACGAAGCAAGCTGAAATCTCTCAAAGCAATAAAATAAGGTATGAGGAAATATTATAATTTCTCCAAAAGAGCATCACAATTACCCCCAAATTGACGTCAAATAAACCCTAATTCAACTCTACAAGCCCCAATTACCCTCAATTAATCCTAAAACCACCACATATCATAATATCAATACAAACCGTAATTCACAAGAAATTACCACCAAGTAACCCAAATATCACAAACAATCAAGCATTAAAAATCACAAAATAGCACAGGATGATGGTTCTATTCTCACCTGGAAGCTTCTTTTCCGGCCATTCGCTTCTTTTCCGGCGATTTATGGAGGGAGGCGGCTGTTTGAGTTAGTCGAAGCAGAAGGGAGAAGAAGCGAGGGGCCCGAATTCCAGTATTTTATGTAAAATTTGGTAAAATGGAGGGGTTAACTGGAAATTCTTGTTTGGGGCTGTGGGCTTGGTTGACATTAAATTATGTGGGCTGAATATTTTATAAAATAGGCTTAGCCTGATTATAGTTCAGTAAATAAAAGAAGTAGGCTTTTAATGGAGAACATGACATGATCGCTACTTGGAGAAGAAGCTGAGCATTACTTTCTAATATATAAAATTTTCTAATATATAAAGCTTATTATTTGAGAGATTGCTGACATATGTACTCTTTAAAATTGCTAAGTATCTCTAATTTGTACCTATATCATTAAAAAATATTCTTTATTTGAAAAATATTTAACAAAAAAAATTCTTAAAAAATATGTTTATGAATTAAAATTATGAAAAAATAATATTTTTATTAATTTTTTTTCAGAAAAGAAGTATTTTCCAAAAACAATTCTGAAAACATTATTTTCGGAAAGAAATATTCTCCCAATTTTTTTTTAAAAAATTAAAAATATATTTTTATGAAAAATATATTTCAAAAAGTATTTTTATTAAAATTATTTTACAAAAATTATTTTTTAAAAAAAAAATTCAAAACTTCTTTTATGCACGCTTTTTTAAGAATAGATTATTGAAAAAATAATTTTCTCAAACAAACACGCTATTCGATTTTTTAAAAATATTTTTAAGTAATTAAACTACCAAGACTAACGGTGTTAACTTCAATTTAACAGTAGGATTTATTGTAATTTAGCAATAAAGCAGTAGCATTTTTGTAATTTAAGCATCATATAGCATTTTTTTGCAAATTTTCCTTTTTGTTAAACTGGGGTGCCAATAATTATTCAGGAGCCAAAACATAATGAGCCGTCTGGGTAAAGATTTCATAAAACCCATATAAAATTTTATATTTAGTAATTAACATATAAGAAACATATAAATTATATATTGTAATGGACAGTATAAAAATGTAAATGAGCAAATTGGATCTTATCTCATATTTTTTATTACATTTATAAAGAAAATACAATTTTTACTTTCTAATTTGCATCAATTAATTTACATTTCTTTATTATTATATTACATCATTTTAATAATTTAATTATACAATTTTTTGGAAAAAGAATTTAATAAATATTTTATTTCAAGAAGTACACTTAAAATCAATGCAACTATAAATTAACTATAAATATTTTAGTAATAATGTTATGTATTTCAAGAAGTACACTCATATTTCAAGAAGATATATTATTTTGTTGGTATCATAAAGATTGTTTATATTTATTTAGTTTATTTAGTAATAATGTTATGTATTTCTTTTCTAAAGTAACAATATTTTATGACTAAATTTTATCTATTAAGTGTAAATTTGAAAATTAATTAAAATTTGGCTTACCCCTTTCATTGTCAAATTTATCTGAAAGAAAAGTGCCATGATTGTTCAATTATAGTTTGATACTAGCATCATAGTGTTGGGTTTCGGACGTGCATAACGCAACGGAAAATAAAAATATCGTCCAAAACCAATCCGAGGATCTGTGCGTATCGGTTAAATCAAAGAAATAAATCTTAATAATACCTTTCGGAGTACGCTTAATCCGTGACGCTCAAACCATGCATATTGTCCATGCGCCTCTAAACCGGTTACCGTCCTAACCGATTTTACGTCCGTCTAGGCCGTCTAGGTCAGATCGTGCGGAAAACATCTACCGCACACACAATCGGTCTCCACCAAAACTCTCAACAAACCGTTCTCATCTTCTTAGGCCGAATAGATCACAAGCGCCGAAAGTACAAACGCTTCTACCGGTGTCCACACGAACAAACTTCTTAAAACGGGAAGAAGAACAATATATATGCTAGTAGCTTGTTCTCCTCTTGCATAAGAAAACTCTTCTTATTTTATCTCACAAAAGATGTATATAATTCCTCTCATATAATCGCACTCTTTCATTTTTGTCATACAAAAAAGAAAGCACCCTTTCATAATTTTATCATACAAATTAGAAAGTATATTTTCTCTCTTTTGTCTGACAAAAGAGAATGAGAAATAATGAGAGAGAGAATGATGTGTTGTGTTATGAATTTAGAGTCTTCTATGTCCTTATATAGAGGTGAAGAGTCATGTCTCTTCACACAAAAAGATGTGTATGACATCACTCATCATTATCCATATGACATCATCTAGACTCTTCTAGATTACATGATCATTTGTGCTCATAGTCTTTATATACATATATATCACATCTTATCACATAAGATGACAATATATTTTGTGACATTCTTATACAACTCATCATATAAGTCACTAGGATTTTCTGCGCCCGTTTCAGTTTGTCCTTTGTGTGTGACCCTGTAGGTTCACTTAATGTTGGCAATAGACTTAACAGTCTATAAATCATGAGCGGACTCTAGCAAGCCATCATGACTACCCAATTTAAGTGAATATCGGTGATCCGATTTACCTAATCAACAATCACGTATCTAGTCCATTTGTCACACGATATTTATATCGATCATAAGGCATGTAATACGTCATCCTTATATTAATCGAATAATATTTTCTTGATCCCAAATTAAACTGAACAAGAATAAATGACATTAATAACTCTTATTAATTCATTTGAGTATGGCCATACATTTCTTCAGTTCAATTCATCAAGAGGCTTAAAGATATCTCTCTCATTTATGAGAGGAACAAATCTCATCTTGATTGCACTCATCCCTCTACATGATTCATTGTATACCTAATCATAACCATTATGACCACCCGGTTAAAGGCAGTGTTAGATTATATTAAAGTATAAAATTACTCATGTTGGGAACCGAGACAATCTCAGGTCAAAGGACTATAAATACTTTATGTTACAAGAATCGGTAATGACGTAAAACATGTAGCATTCTTATGGAGGGTCAGTCCAGTATATGGTCTCTAACATATACCTATGTTAATGATTTGATAACTATTTATCCATGATCAATAAAACATAATCATCAGTCAACTAATATACTGGTGTACATTTATAGCTTGTATATAAATATATATTTATATGTATCCGCAAGTATATTTGTATCCGTAAGTATCATATAAATGACCATGGACGATTTAGAATAGCATTCATAACACTTTATAGTTTTACTATCAAACTCACGCACTTTGATGGCATAAAGCTGAATTGCATATTCAAGGTCTATTTTAATTATATTAAAATAACCTATACGCACATATTATATGAAATATCTTAGAATAAATATTATATTTGTTATTACAATCCATCATCTAGGTCACAAACATTTTGGCCTAGGGCATAACACCATCACATAGCATATTATTATTCTTAATTAGGCTAAAATTATATTATAATAATAGCATAATTATAAGAAAATAATTGTGAGGTTATTTATTTTTAATCATTTAATTTGTGAATATTAATTAAATGACGTTAATATTCAAAAAATAATTATTTGAAAAAAAATAGAAAAAATGGAGCATTTTGGTTTTTCCTTGAATTGATGAATTATAATTATACAATAGCAAAATTAGGAATTTTTGAAAGGAACAAAACTATTTTACTTATTTCTAAGGTTGTATAATACAAACGGGTTTTCTCTGCGGCGAGCTGCATGTGCAGTCATCATCCCAGCACTTCATAAGATACACAGGTCCACAGATTGAAAGGCTGAGTAGAAGGCTGAACGTTAAACTTGCCACAAAGAAAATACACTCATGTAGTACATCTTTTTTCATATTTCGGAAGGCATAGATGATATTTTCCTTCAATCTTCCTTTAGTTAATTTTCAAGTATTACAATAAGATAAGGAAGAAATGTCATTACAACAAATAAATCAACAAATTACTTCAAATTGAAAGTAAAAATTAGAGAAAATGGATTTAAGTTCGAATTTTTTTCCTATTATATTATCATTGTTCTATTATAATGTCTCCATCTTTAAAGACTGCAACGAAAGTACACCATTTTGTCCTAAAGTGTTCATTATTTTTTTATATTTGAATATTTGATAATTAGGGGGTTTAAATATATGATATTTTGAATATCTTGTAGTTTAAATATATTGGATCACTTTCAAAACTAAAAATTTTGAAAAAATCGCAACTAAAAAATAAAAAATAGAATTACCAGTTTGGGGCCATGAATGAGAGCGAAAAAATTAAAAATTAAAAAATTAAAAATCACTTCTGTAAATGCAAAAACTTTTGTCAACTGCATACTATATTTTTTATGTTGATTCGCATTATATTTTATATTTATTTATTATTAAATTTTGATCTATAAAGCAAAAAAATTCAGTTAGCATCCAAAATGAATCAAATAAAAAAAATTCAAATAAAACCGAAGCGGAGCGAGGTCCTCTCTAGCTATATATATCTCTGTTATTTTAGCTTTAGTTTTTATGTTATGTTTTAGAAAATATTGTAATCACGAACTACGAATACTATCACGATTATTTCGATTCAAGGAACATTTGTATCTTTTTACGAATTTCATCTAAATATCGAATTTATCATGATTGTCGATTTTATTCCGAATTTTACAAAATTTCTCGGTTTCTTTCCGATTCTCTCGATTTTCATTTTAATTCCTGTTCTGAGAACTTTGTGCGCGACAGTCACGAGGTCGCCCTAACTTCTTCTAGCACCGTCCGGGCTAACGCTTCCTTAGATTGTTGAAGGATCTCCCGATCGTGATTCTCTCTCTGTTCAGAACAAATGGGGAGAGAGAGAGAGAGAGAGAGAGAGAGAGCAGGGAGTAAAGAGAAGGTGTGTGGTCTAGAATATAATAGATTGAGTTGATATTTGGGCCTGAATATAATATACTGAGCTGATATTTGAGCCTGTTATGACAAATTTTTTTGTTGCGGCCTGTCACGAGAATTGCATGTTGATTCACAATTATTTGGCGTATTTACTTACAAGAAAATAGTCTCATGACCTGTATAAAGCTGAAGTTTGTAAAAGTTTGTAAATAGTATTATGACTCCTATATAAAGATGAAGTTTGCAAAGAGCAACCTATCGGCGGACGAGATTCTTATTTTTAGGTCGAAGTTTAACGAGCCGGAGAAGGTTTTTTCGAAATTAAGGAACTCACTTAAGAAACACACAAGCTACCCTAGCTCAGGCCTACTCAATCGAAGAAAGAAACCAACCAGCCCATACCATTCCTCGCCCAACAGTATAGGTAACAACATAATAATCTCGGTCCTACCCATCTCCATGTCCAAACAACTAAGAGTACCGACATAATCCCTCATAAAGTAGATGCAGTTGCGCATGTAGTCATTGCATCCCACACAGCCCCTTGACTTCCTTTCTTTTCTTCTTTGTCGATCGACAATCTGGATGTAACTAATCAAACCCATCATTTACTAACTAATAAAAAGTTCCAATTTATTTCGGAACTACACTAATCAATATAAATCCATCATCATTAAGAACTTGCATGTCAAAGTGGACTTGACAATCTCCTAATTGTGCCAAAGCGGTATCAAGTGGAATCGGATTCGGCTCACAAGACAACCATTTGAACAAAACATTATGCTTTTAATTTAACTAATGATTCTCCCCTTCAAAAGCACGCTTACTCATGAGCCTAGGAATAAGATTGGCGGCAAGAGAAGTAACTCCAACAATCCCTTAACCACATCATCGTTAACCCCAACAAAGTTAGGGCTATTTTCCGCAAGATCGAAACGGATAGAAAAGCACACCCCAATGGGAAGTGCTAAAGATGACCAATTTATGCTCAAATGAGGATATTGGTCATCTGCAAATGAACATGAAGAATCATCTCGGGCAGCAGCTTTATATGCTGCATATGAAGATGAATTGTAATTATAACGGTAATGAATTGCTCGCCCATTGGTTTCGCCACATTGCCGACAGACCCTGAAAAAAAAAATACTTCAATAAATAAACATAAGTTTAGCATGTGTGATTTCTACCTATTACTGTGTGAATTTTTGCGTTCTTATGAACTTTTTTCTTTTAATTAACTAAATAAATTGAAAATAAGGGGCCATATAAATAAATATAAGCTTTTATTTATTATTATTTGCCGAGATGATTTTAGAGGACATGTCTGATTTGTACTTACGAAGGATTCACCGTGTGAATTGTTTTTGATTATATGAAATTTTTGTTTTGATATTCTTTTACATTCATACCATTTAATGCATAAAAAGCAAAATTTGGTTGAATTTATTTTAGGTGAAAAAAATTAAGGTTTTATTTTAGCGGGAGTTCTACCCCCCAAAAACAGCCAACAATTTGTAACAAATAAAAATAATAGAGGATGGAACTCCCAAAAAAGGAAAAGTGAAATTATTAGTATGTCTGATTTGTTCTTATTAAGGATTTAGTATGTAAATTGTTGCGTTTATATAAACTTTTTCCTTCCAACCATCTCATTTAATCAGTACAAAATGTCAAATTTTGGTTAAGATTACTTTTAGGTAAAAAGAATTAGGGTTTTTATTTTAAACATGTCGATTTCCTAGAGTTATGCCCCCAAAATGCCAAACAATTTGTTCTTAAGCTGGAGAAAGGTTATTACTTTATTGTTTCAAATCAAAGGATAAATATGGATAGTCACCAATATACCCTATCCTAACTATAACATAAAAGGATCAGATTTACAAAAAAAATATCCCATCCTAAAAAGAAATAATATGAACTTACGAAGACACTACCAATATTATAAGAACAAGCAACAAATCAAAAAGTTCTCACTCATTTTTAGTTCCATCACAAAAAATAAAGATAAATAAGAGAAAAGATAAACAAAATGGAATACAAAAATAAACAGAAGTAGCTCTTGTCGACAATATATAAAGATAAAATAAGTATGCACTAAATAACATAAATAACATGATATACCATAAAATAAAACACACACATGACAGCACACATCACATCGCTAGTAGGTTGTGCAATACAAGTGCAGTTGACTAGCAACGCCACGGGGTTCGCAAAACTCGACCACGTTAATCCAAGATTCAGGCCCTGCACCCAACAAAAGCGTTATTTTCATTATAAATTAATGCATTCAAACATGATATAAATGAAAAAGAAGAATGTATTTGAAATATGAAACATGATATAAATGAAAAAGAAAGAAGGAATTTGCAAACAAGATAAAAATGAAAAAGAAGAATTATTCGAGGTATGAAACATGATGTAAGCGAGAAGAAAAAAAAAGGAATTTGGGAGACAGACATGATACATACCTGCAGTGGTTAGAAATATTTTGCTTTTGGGATGACACACAGTCTATTGGATGGTAAACACTGGTTCTATATCTACAGGAAGTATAGTATATGGATCCGGGTACGATGGAAGGGAAGATGGAAGTAGAGACTGAAAACGCTCTTTTATCCTCATTGATGAACAAAGCTCGCTCTCCTATACTCCTTTTAGGGAGGAGCGTCCCGTTTTCTAAGTCAAGCTTAAAGACTTTGAAATAATCACGACGACCCTGGTTATAATGGCGTAACACCAACAATTCTCCGTCGGACACCACGAGAAAGCAGAAGCCCACCATGTGAGGAGCATAGCGAGGGTCCCATGGTGGTAGCCCGGGAAGAGATGGATATAGAGTTGTAAATCGGTTTTGGTCCGGCTCAAACCGCAAGAGTGTCCCCTCTGCCATAGAAAGCGAATAGAGCCGGTCCTGAAAGGACTGGACTGAATTTAGCTCCAAGTCGAAAAATGACCATTTTGTGCCGCCCAGTTTTGCATAGGCGAGCCTTCTTATGAAAGAGACGACGACGACGATGGATGACGATGAGGATGAGATGGCAAAGTTCACGCCTAAACAATTGGTTAACAAAACAGCCTTTATATCCTCGTGCTGGCTTGGCGAAAAATAAGTTAAATAATCGCGAGCATTGTTTAGGGGAGGGAAACAAGCAAGCGCCCCCGTGAATGGGTTGAGAAGGTGGACAACATGGGAAGGGCTGTCTATAAAAACGAGTAGGCCGTCAACAACTCTCAGAAGGGTTGAGGGTGGCGCTTCTCCACGAAGTGCATACGCCCCGGAAGCGGATGTAATACGTCACGTCTTCTTTAAGGAGAAGATCCGCGATGGAGTCTACGATGCCGTCTGGGAACCACACTTGACCTTCTTACCCTTTGTCCGCACCTACACACTCACATCATCAATTTTGGGAAAATCATTTACTTTTATTCATTATTTTCTTGGTGTCTGTGTCTCTCTGTGTGTGTGGAGAGCAGAGGGAGATTCAAGGAAAGAAGGAAGAGAAGGACACATACCATCACCAGCATCTATGCGGAGTTCACAGCCTCCTCTTCCAATTTTGTCTTTAAATGCTTTTAATTTATTAAATTAAATGAGCACAAATTTATTTTACATAAAGTCGGGCAGTGATAGAAGACCCACCATAGTCTGTCAGTCAAATGGAAAGACGGTTAGCTTCAAAGTCTCAATGACAGTACAGTTCAAAAAAAAAAAAAATCTTAATCATAGTAATAACACCACCAGGTATGAATTTAGTTTTAAGCTTCATAACAAACAAAGGAAAATACATTAAAATGACTGCTCTATTTATTCAACACGAAAGGGACTAACAATCATTAAAGACTGACCTTTCATTTATCTATCCTACTTAATTTCAATTAATTATCTATGTGCCAACCAGTATAAAAGGGGGGCTGATACAAACAAAAGAAATTGACTCTGAAATGAAAGAAAATACAAGATTTACTTTCATTCAAGTCGATTGAGAATAAGCAAGACAAAGTAAAGTTTAGTTGCTGATAATCTAAAATTTAATTTTTATAAGAAGAAGAAAAATAAGTTGTAAAAAGATGTACCCGCATTAATTTTTTTTATAAAAAGAGGAGAGTGGACTGAGATGGATGGATCGATAGGCAAGACAAAACGCACTGACGGAGGAGATGAGGCTAAGCTTCCTGGAGCGCCAGCCGGCCTGCGAGGTTCATCGGGATGGATGGATTGATGGATCAATCGATAGACACTCTCTCTCTCTCTCTCTCTCGTGATATGGTTATCCTTCTGATTCTGAAATGAGGGGGGGACGGAGAATTTTGGAAGGGAGAAGAGAGAGGAAGAAATTTTGAATTTCGAAATGAAATGAAATGAAAGGGGGAATTTTGGGAAGCGAAGGGATGGGAGAGGAAGAAATTTCGAATTTCGAAATGAAATGCGTGCTGGGCTGAGATTAGAGGTGAACATTTGCAATTTCAAATAAGTAATGGTACATGAATTATGTTACAATAGATATATATTTATTAAATTTAAAGTATGGCGTATGAATTAACTCGATACGCCAGAGATAGCAGACACGTATTGAATTTTGATTTCATCCTCATTCTCTATACTATGCTCTATCCTATTCTTTTTTTTTTAATCCGTTCAATATAGAAAACTTTTTTCCTCTCTGTTTTTTCTTCAATTTTGCGTCTATTTTTGTGGATGTTCATTGATTAGCATAACTAGTATAATATCCGGAGTTCTATTAGTGCCAATTCTTTTGGCATTAATTAAGATTATCTAATTTTACTTTTATATAATTAGTTCAATGCATGGACGGCAGGCGGGACCTGAATCCATTTATTCAAAGAAAATATAATTATATGAATAATAAAAAATAAACGGTAGGTGATATATCAGTGTCCAACTTGTGCATAATGCATATGTTATTATGTCACGATTGCAACGAAAGTTCTCCGTAGATAAATAATATATAATTATAAGAACATCATCTCTAAGAAGAAAAAGAAGCGAATTAGAATTAGAGAAAGAGACGGTGAAAAGTTAGAGAGGCGAAATGAAGAAGCGGTAGAGGCTGGAGAAGATATGATGAGGATACGAAGAAATTTTGAAACCGTATGATTTGGTAGAATGAACGGTTGTGATTTTGAGAGGCTCACAGGTCGGTCGAACGTGACTACGAGAGAGAGACTCGCTCCGTTTCGGTACGATCGGATTTTTTTTTTATTCTAACTTTTAAATGTTAAGTGAATATTTTTTCAATAAATAGAAATAATAAACAAATATGAAAAATAATGCAAATCAACATAAAAAAAGTGATATTTGTTTATATATAGTTGACTTATTTTGTGTATTTATATAATTAACAATAAAAGTAAATGATCGCTTGCCCCAATAAGGAATCATTGGATGGGATGACGAATACCCAGTTTTGAATTCACCTAAAATAAATTTAGTAATAAAAACTGCAATCTTATAATAAGACAATTTGTAACTCATTTCCGATTCGTTATTTGTATTGTTTTGTAATGATTTGTTAAATTATTTGTATTTAGAAAAAAATATTTTTTCATCCAAGTCTGGCCTACAAAAATACTTTTCATCCAAGCCTGGCCTAAAAAAATACTTTTTCATCCAAGCCTAGCCTTAAAAAAAACTTTTTCATCCTACTTTGTAATAAATAATAAAATTAAATCAATAGAAATTTAAAGAAAAATATCATGTATGGTCTCCGAAATGTTAATGAAATCATGTATATTGTAATTTTAAAATAGTTTCATAAAATATCATGTATGTTCATAAAATGAAGAATATTTAATTATCGTTTTCAAAGAGTTTCATTATAGTACTGTATAATTTATACTCAATATATATTTTTATCATCAAATAAAATATGACTAAAAGAGAATGAATAATTATCAAACTTTCATAAAAAGTTTATTTATGTTGAAACTTTATAAATTTCGGAGGAAAATAAAAAATTCAATTCTTTCAAGTTTCTCTCTTATTTTAAAAATGGAATAATTTAAATATTAATGATGGTTGACTAAACAATACTTCATATTATTTTCTGTTGAGTATACCCCGTAGCTGATAAACAATTTTGTTGTAGTGATATTAGAGATTTAAGCTAAAAAATATATACATTAGAGCTGTATTTACGGATAAAAATATGCGTGATGTGCTTTGTATTTTCTTTGTAGGACCAAAATAATTTTTTCATAATTTATAAGGATACACATGAAATATGCTCATTTGGTTCATATATTAATTAAAGATTTTACAGGTTTGCACATGAAAATTTTGGCCCCATCAATCAAATATCTGATTTTGACCTGTTGTGCATTTTAGTTCAGATCATATGTTGAAAAAATGAGGCATGCGTGAAGGTTGATGTGATTCACTTGCTAAATACTGAGTTAGATGAACTGACCCGTCACATGGTCATTAAAGAAGTTACATATAAAATACAATTCACAACTTTAAATGGAAAAAATCAATGAAATCATAAAATACATATGAATGAAAAAATATATTAAATAACATATTATTTCTATAAAATCAAATAATATTTTATAAAATAAAATAATAATTTACTAAAATAAATCATAGATATAAAAATACCTTTAATTCTTATAGTGAAAAAGAACATAATTCTTAGAGACTAAAAAAAGGATATTGAAAGTTAAGTGAGTTTTAAAAAATATTCCGAAAAATAGGGGTCGTTTTAAAAACTTCCAAAACAATGCTGAAATTGAATCAAGTCAGGTCTCAACTTTTATTTATAGGAAAATATATAAGATAATTGAAATTGAATCTAGTATAGGAAAAACATAGTAAGGTGCAAATTGAGTACTCATGTAATTTTAAATATTGAAATGATTTAAAATATTTCATTTAATAGGGAAAAAATGTAAACATGTAATAAAAATATTTGAGGAGTTTATGATTTTTTTTTTTTTTTTTGAGTGAGCCTCATATTATTTTATTATAATTTATCAAATATCATAATATATTATATTATTACTTTATTACTAATAAAACATCATAATATCAAACATTAATTGATACTATTGGATTCGAAGTAAAGACTCATATCTAATAAAAATATAGTGAGGTGCAAATTGAATACCCATATTAATAATCTACGAGACACATGTCACAATAGCCTCAAATCATAAGCTTTATTATTAGAAGGAATATGAAATAAACGTCATATGCCCCACCGGTTACTACTCCTTCAATCGTAGTACAACATACTAATAACATTTTCGGGAAACAAATTATAATGCTTTCGCAATTTCTGTACAATACAACACGTACAAAATAGTTCTATACACGCGTGTTTATCATCTTCAAAATAGTGCTACTATTCAAAATAATTCCATATTATAACAGATCAGATGGATATATTTATTCTCTTTAAGGGCTTGGCCCGAAGTCCTGCTCGAGAGCCATCCTCCTTTCCAATCGGAACGAGCTCAATAACAACGGAGAATGGCCGCAATCTCTTTCGAAGCTTCCACATCTAACGGATCACCTCCCGATTCCGTCCTCCGTCGATAAATCTCATCCCTTGCCTCCACAACTCCCCTACGAGACTTCCACCATTTAGCGCCATTTCTGTTCCTCCTCTGAAGATCGCGTCTACACTGTAGCTCTTCCAGACACTGCTGACTGCTTCCTGTATGGATCTGCCAGTCGCTGGTTAGTATCCATTAACATGTCAGACACTGATGATGATCCAGATTCTGCCTGTAATTGAATCAGAGAAGGAGATTCGTACGCGTGGAATTCTCGGGAGATCAAGAACGAGAAAGCTCAGTTCGGATCTGTAACCCTAGCGATTCCAAGGCGCCTTATCAGCTCCGCCCACCACCACCTGTGACCGCCTAACGACTACACGCGAGGCGGCGCCTCACGCGGATCACCCCTCAACTCAGCCACCTCCTTTCAAATCTCCACCCCAAACGACACCTCAGATTCACTGATTCAATTCTCCATTCAAATCTGGACTAGGTACCAATTACCACCCTTTCTATTCTTTTTCTCCTTCTCCTCTCTCCTTTAATTTTGGAAGAAAGATCTTGATTGACTGATATATGGAGATGATGAAATCTGCCAGCTTCATGCACGTGAGACTGCAAACTTATGAACCAGGTCTGAGCCAGGCCTCTCATTTTCTTCTTTAAAAAGACATTTTTCCGATAAACACATACTTATGATCAGTTTTTAATGTTTTTTGATATTAATATGTTTAAAACTGTGAAGGGGTGTAGGAAACATATTGTAAAGTGCTGGTGAAGTAGCACAAAGCAGGGAAGACCATTTGAAGAGGACACTAGTTTAGGGTGATGTGAGGGTGGAAGAGGCAAAAGATAAAGGTACGTGGACATGATGGTATAATGATGGTATCTTAGGCGCTACGGGGCAGAGGCGGGCCGTTCTTTTGTCGCCCAAAGTTTCTGACGTGGTCTTGGAGTTTAACTCGTGGAGCCTTAACTGCCTCTGCTTCCCAGCCCAACTCAACTCAGACGTCCGCAATCTCGCGGTCGACCTCCCTCGCCTTCAATTCTTCATGGTCTGTCTCACATCCTTCACTTCTCGCGAGTATGAACGTGAGGAAACTTGATTTGATTTGGCGGTTTAGAAGTTGGGTTTGTGCGGATTTAGTTTGTTGTATTTGTTTATGAGGCGATATGTTGTTTGCTTTGCTTTGCGTGTGTGAGATGGCTGATGTTGTTTTGTTGTGTTTGTTTAGAAATTATTACCAAGTTTGTTCTGATGTGCTTGTTGTCTAAACCCCAAACCCTAAACCCTAAATTTGGTATGGTTGCTTTGCTTGTATGGAATGGTTAGTGTTAGAAAATTTTGTTGTATTTGTTTAGAAAGTATTATTAGGTTTATTTCGATGTTTTCGTTGTAGTAGAAACTAGAAACTTGTGTTGATATGGCGGTTTATGTATTTTTTTTATCGTCAATGTGTTGAGAAGGCAGCTGCTCTTGCGGGACACGGATGTCATGACCTCATATAGGTTAGTAGGTTGTTAGATTGTGCATAAAAGACCCTGTGTTTATGGGTTAATTGGGAAAAAGGTTATGAAATAGTGGTGGTTAGGATATAGGACTGTAGGAGCGTTGGTTAACTCATGTTAATTGTTTTTCGTACTTGAAAATATTATTATCGAATATTTGCAAAAGAGGAAAAAAAGAAAAATTAGTATTAGAAAATGTGAAGATGAAGAGAAAAATATTGTTGTTGAAAAAAGAAGTCCCCTCATTCATGGGGAAATTGCAAACGAGGGGCCTGTACTGTTGGTTAAGTTTTAACACTGTTAGTTACCATGATTGATCATTTTTAATTAACAGTAGTTGAAATGATTAAATAGCAAACTGTAAGGGCAATTTCCCAGAATACAGGCTATTTTTGCATGTTTTTATTGCTTTCTGTATATTTAAGGGAAATTCTTTAAAAACCGCCTAACTTTTTTGGATATTATCAAAAAGCCCCTATCTTTTTCATTTCTTCAAAAACCCCCCATAAAGCACATGGAATTTTTTTATAGCCCCTATGGGGTTAAGTTAAATCTTTTCCATCCATTCAATTTTTGAATTGACCAAAATACCCTCTAGTTATGAACAAACAACATTAGTTTTTTACTCTCTTAATTAAAAAACAAAAGAATATCAATTAAACTTTCTTCCCCTTGAAATAATTTTTTTTTAAATATTGAGTTTAATAAAAATACTTAAATTTTAAAAAATCTTTAAGTTCAATTGGTCTCTCTCTCACTTGAAAAAATTCTTAAATTTCATAAAATTTTATTAAAATAGTTCTAAAGATTTATTTAATAAAGTATAAAAATATGTTTTTAATAAGATTCTAAAAGTAAATTAATATTTCTTAAACTTAATTTTAAAATATTAATTTACTTATTTAAGTTTAAGAAAGTTAATTAACTTTAGAAAAATGTCATGAGAGAAATAAAAAATATTAATTAATATTAAAATATTTTTAAGGTCTACTCTACAATTAGTGTGTTTCAAAAAAATTACTTTATTCATTAATTTAGAAAAACTAAAACAAACATTGATGTGGCAGTAAGTGTATATAGTCATGATAGACTATGCATAATTTTTGTTTGTAATTTGTAATTTTTTAAATAATATCTTTAAATATTACAAAAATTATTTTTTATTTTCTTTCATAATAATTTTTATACCCGGAACAACGCGCGGGTGTCAACCTAGTAAATAATTAATGTTGAAGAAAATAAATAACTATTATAGTATTTTGTAAAAAAATATAAACTATATTATAGTGTTTGTTGATTCAATTTTAACAATTATTATTATTAAAAAGTTACTGCTTATCTTGAATCTAGGTAAATATAATTATAATAAAGTGACTGCTTAGCTCGAATCTAGGCAATATATATAATCCTAAATGAGGTTTTCTACGGTACTTGCACCATGCCACATGACACATGGTTGCACTTTTAATGAATCATATAGCTTTTTACTCATATGATAGGTTAACATGAACCATACAGCTTCAATGCTGATTGATCCACGCGAACCGAGTCCATGTTAAATATTCAAATTGAGCAAAATTTGACTGGGCCACTCATCTTCTTTCCCAATATTAATTTATTTTTCCATCCATACCCATACAAAACTCAAAATTCCATTTACTACCAAAGAAACAAAAAACTAAAGTGTAAAATAACCCAAAAATATTATTATTTATTTATTTATTTATTTATTTATTATTATAAGAGTGAAATTCATAATATATTTTGACCATAATATATATTATAATAATTTATCTAATTTTCTAAAAAAAATAAATTTGATTAAAATATAAACTTGCATTTACTTGACATGAAGCAAGTCAACAATATTATTCACAAAGCATGAAGCAAATTTTTTTGCTCATAATTAAAGAAGACAATATATTATCTATTTATATTTTGAATATCCTTAACTACAATTCTCTATCTAGGATGTATTACATCATTTCAATTTACCGTTGTATTTTATAATTCAAGTGCTCATATTTCGAGTGGGGTAATGCCAATAAAGGACATGGGAATATTGAGAAGTGTCCAAAAAGTCCCTTACATCAATATTTTTTATACTTTGACCATTACAATTTACATGAATGTACGAGATAAATAAAACAAAATATTAGTTTCAATAAAATGAAATATATGAAAGCCAACAAATTATACATAAATGGAACATAACATATGAAAGCCAAAAAATTATACATGAATATAAATAGACCAAATTTTGTTACTAATATATTACAAGTTATGGAGAACATGTAAAGGTTGATAATAACAATTCATTTTTTGAAATGTATATATATTTATCTGTTATCAATTCTCATTAAGTCATGATATGCAACACAATACAGAATAGAAATACTTATGTTATCTCACTTCAATGTGTTTTATTATTTTTTTCTATTTGATACTGTCATCTACGATATTCAAAATCAAAAATAAGAATAAATATTTCGCGTAGCGCGCGTGCTTTCCCTTGTATATAGTCATAGTGAATCAAGTGGACTCATAGTCATAGTCATAGTGAACCAAGTGGACTCATGATTTTTTTTTTTCAAAAAAAAGAAAATTGCATAAAATGACGTATAGTATTGTAAATTGAAAAACATATTCTATTCTTTAAAATTAAAAAATCCTTACCGTTAATTTTTTTCTAAACAAAAACGAATCCATCATGGAATGGTCATTAAAGAATCAAACGAAGTGATTAATGATTTAATAGTTTAATTTAACTCCACTTGACACAGCAAAAAGATAAAATAACATATTGGGGGATGGTCCAAAATATATTTGAGGATGCTTTAACCAACTTAATATCAACCGTTTGATTTTGATCACACTATTATCTTTTTAACAGATTGTTTCACCTCTGTTAATGTTAAAAAAAATGCATTGATTTATCTAATAATTGCAAATTAAAGTGGATACTGGGCATTCGTGTGAAAAATCACTCATATAAATTATAATACCGTATACACTATACAAGACAAAAAAAAGTAATGCAGATATAACATTATACAAAAATAATCTTTGATAACCTTGAGAATATCATGAGTCCATGACGCACCAAATTAAAACAAAATGTTAGTGAAATTATAGAAAATAACTACAATAAAAAAAATGATATCCCAATAAGAAACAAATATCAAAAACTTTGTTAAAATTACCTTATTCTGCTTCTTTATATTATCAGATAATTTTTCTTCATATCTATTAAAAAAAATTCCAAGTAATACCTTATAACTCAATTTGTTATTTTTTGAAGGTTCGATGTATTATATTTTTTCCTTTAAATTTACATGATATTTTCAAACAATTTTTTATTTATTTGCAATACCATATTATTTTATTTTTGGCTTGCAAATTTTTTTATATTGTTTTGATATACACTTTATGTTAATATATTGTCTCGTGATTATTATATATAACGAGAGGATGTCTCGCCCCACTTCGAGATAAAATATTTGTTTTTTAGTGTGAAAATTTCCATTCAAAAAAATATTTGAATGGATCGAATCTCCCTTACTTTTTACATTATTTTAATCAATTAAAAATACTAAATAAAAAGTAAATTTATATTTTACATCAAATATAAAAGATGAAAACTAAAATATAAATAATATGATAATAAAAAATAAAGAACATATTTTATGTAGAAATTTTTTTTTTAATTTTGAATAAGAGAAAAACATTTTTTTGTAATATAGTATAATAAATAAAATAATGAATCACTATATAGTATCATATCGCCAAAATAATATTTCGAAATATTATGTTGAGATATATTTTTTTTATCAAATTAAAATAATTATGAAAATAATATATGATTCCATTCTAGTTTATTAAAAAATATTTAAAAAACATTTGATGGGGGAGAAATATTTCAATGGATCAATGCCCCTTACATAATTATATTTCCTTACATAATTATATTTATATTATTTTATTCAATTAAAAAATAAATAAAAAGTAAATTTATATTTTACACGAATGAAAACTAAAATATAAATAAAATCACAATAAAGAATGAAGAAAAAAATTTACCTAAGAAAATGTAATATAAATTTTGAATAATGGAAAAACAATTTTTCGCAATATAGTATAATAAAAAAATAATGAATCACAAAATAGTATCATATGGTCAAAATAATATTCCGAAATATTACATAGAGAAATATTATTTTTTTATTTTTTTCATTAAATAAAAATAATTATGAAAATAAATATATGATTCCATTATATTTGATTAAAAAATATTTGATGGAGGAGTTAAAATTAAGGGGGTAAACAAATTCAATTGATTTTATATGGAAGTTTTGAAGAAATATAAAAATGAGTAGAAGAGTTTTTCATATTCCAAAAAAGTTGGGGGCTTTGAAGAAATTTCCCTCATCTTTTTCCAAAAAGCATCACACGGGCATTAAATATTGTGCTGGAATCCAAATTTTGACATATTACATGTGTGTTTATAAACAATAATAAATTATTAATATATTAATAATTGACCCATTATATACATATCACATAAATTTAGATATATTATCTTCTTCAATTACTAGATTTTTTATGACACTTCTATAATAAATGGATATATAAAGAGTGTTAACTGTATCAAATATTTCAAACTGACTTATTACATAAAAAATATTCAATAATTGTTTTTGGGAAAAGACAAGGTGTATGTTATGTAGCAAAATTAGAAAATTGTATAGGGGGGAATATATAGATCATTAATTTTCTAAACTCACTATTTATCACAAACCAAAATCTAATGGCTATTATTAACACGTTGGATAAATCTTTCTCCAACCCATAAAACACAAAGAATGAAAAAATTCTAGAGAAATCGAGAGCTTTACAGAAACTTCCCTTTCTTTCCCGACATTTTCTTTTCATCTTCATTCCTCCACAGTTCAGTTCAGTTCCTGTACAAAAGGGGCAAAACAAAGAAGAAATCATTCAGCATTTTGTGTTTTTCGATTTGGGTTTTTTTCTTTTTTGAGATAGGAGAGAGATGGAGGGAGTGGTGATTGGGAAGATGAAGAGGAAAGACATGGATGAGGTGCTCGATGATTTCTCCGAGTTTTCTCTTTCTTCTCCGGCCAGAAAAATCAGGAGATTGGTGAGTAATTAATTATCTCTTGCTTCTTTCAGTTTCAATTGATTTAATCTATCAATTTTCAATTTTAATTGCTAATTTTTACAATTCCAAGCAAATCGTTTCTCAAACTCTTCACTGTTACAATTTTTCCTCGTTCAAAGATTCAAGCTTGAGCTAATTTCGTGCTGTTTTAATCAATTGCTAAAGGACCAATATTCTTTTTTATTAATTAGGATGCTGAATTGCCTCCAATAATGGAGGAAGATGAATCAAACTCAGTTCCATTTATGACTGGAGGTGTCCAGTCAATGGATGAAATGGAGACGACTAATCAGGAGAGGGCACTCGTCCTGTACAGACCGATCGATCCTCATCTCGTTGTGGGTCCCGGTTCGACAAACCATTCTTTCAGTCTGAGTTCCGATTTAATTCCCGGTTTTAAAGGTATAATCATTTTTTATTGGCAATTTCAGGTTTTTAATTTTTGTAAATATTTGAGATTATAATGAATTTCGGCTGAAATTTCTGATTTTCAGATCAATTTTTCAATCGGTGCGAGCCGGTAAGAGTAAAGAATGAGAATTTAGCTTTGGTTCCATGGATTCCAAATGAATCGAGTCAATTTGAGAATGAGGAGACATTAATGGAGATAGAAGAAGAAGAAGAGGGGAGAGAAAAAGAGGAGAGAGAGAAAGTATATATTAGTAATTCAAGAGATGAGAATTTTCATCAACATTGTATGATTCCTCCCTTTCCGATTAATCAGCCTGTTAATCCCGTTATGTGGTCGTGGTAATTGATTAGTTGGAGAGATGTGAAACGGAATTAGGGTTTGAAGCTTCCCTTTTTTTGTGGAATTAGGGTTTTAATGGTATGAGTTTAAGAGAATCTGTTTTGGAGAAGAAGAAAAGAGGCTGATTTGTGCATATTTTGTAAGTTGTGTTATTTTAGGTCTTTATTGCTAAATTATAATGATAGTTTGTATCGTTTTCGTATTTTAGGTATATTTTAGAACTATATTGATAATTGATATAAGATGTAGATGTGTACTGTATTGTCATATTTTCAGTTTTCACCTCATTATTTATGTTGTCTTTATTATAGTTAGAATTTTCAGCATATTTATTGAAAATATTATTGGGCTGAAAATTTAAGCAAACATAACAAAATAGTGAAAGTTTAGTCTGGTAGCTTTCTTTTATAATATATATTTAGATGGAACATTCTTTCGAAGTATTTTTATTTTTTTTTAATCAATAAAGATTTTGATTTTCTTTTGTAACTGTTATTATGTGTTTTTTGAGTCGCAATACTTTATGTGGAGTAATTGATGTTTCATTTTTAATGATAATGCATCTTAGCTTGAACTCTAATATATATTTTTGATGTCAACAATACACTGTTTTGATGATCATGTCATGTATATTGCAATTTTGGAAAGAATAACTTAATGGTTAGGAGGGATTTCCAAAATTAATATCATGCATGCAAACATCATTATGATGTTGTTTGATGTCAAAAAAATATGACACTAGAAAATCATGATATATCCCACGTTTAATATTCATAAAAGGAGAAGTAACTTTTTGGTCCCTTAATATATCTCACTTTTGCAAGAAAATGTTTTCTTTTCAAACATTGAGAGGAAAACAAAATTTTGTTAATTTAACATTAATAAATTCATTTTTTATAAAAAGAATCTTTGTGTTGCATAATCTTCTCGCTAACTCTTCTCTCATCCTCAAATCACTACTTAACAAGCTCTCAACATATTTCTACTCCACATAGATCAAATCACTACTTAACAAGCTCTCAACATATTTCTACTCCACATAGATCATTCTTTGTGCTTTTTTAATGTTCAACCGATTAGGCCGAGAGATTTTGTTAAATACGTGTTATGATTACGTTTACCATGAATTAAATATATGACTTATTGCTACACATGTAAATGCTTTAATCAATTAGGTTATGAATAATTTGCATAAATCATTCTTTGTAAAAGAATAACCCAAACAATTTTAATATTGGTAGTCAAGCTAAAACAAATCAAATAATCTTGAATGTCATGACTTATACCGTGTAAATTCTTACTTTTTTTTTTTAAGTTCGTACTTTTTTTTAAAGTTTGATGGGTGCTAGTAGAGATGAAAACGGTTCAGATACGGTTCGGATCGGGTCTTATCATATCCGTATCCATATTATTTCTCGGATCCGAATATGAATACGGATCCGGTTTGGTTTTGATAGATTGTGTTTTTAAAAAAAATATATATTTCACTATTAACAACAAAAAAAATGATAAAATCATAATAAAGTCATAACAAGTTTCAAAATAGTAATAACTAAATTGATGGATTTGAATAAATATCATTATTCATATTAAAGAAAATGATAAAATTGCTAAAATATTTTAAAAATTATCATTATATATATATATATATATATATTCATATTCAATATATAGTGAAATATCCGAAAACGGATATTATTCGAATTATAATTATCCGGATACGGATATTATCCATATCCGTATTTGTATTCGTTCGAATACGGATAATTTTTTTCGAATACGAATATTTTGCGGATACGAATACAGGTCGTGTTATTTATGACTCTAAATCTCTCAATAATCTCTTTCCTTTTTGGTATTGTTGTTTAGGAAAGATTTAGGCTATATAAATAAATAATTAGGGAATATTTAGGCAATGGAAGGAGGTGGATTGTTTCCATCCTTACATTGTATATTAGGTAATTATATCTTTAATTTAGACATTTATTTTGGTAATTAGTCATGGCTCTCTCCTATATAAAGAGCCATTTAGCTATTGTAATAGTATCCAAATTCTTACAATGTAGTCTCTCAATTGATTATACGATTTCTCTCTTTTTCTCTAGTTATTTTTCTCATGAGTTCTCTTTCTCTACATCAATATTCTCTCCATTACCCTAACAAATTGGTACCAGAGCTATGTTACGACAATCTTTGTGCTTCCGTAAGTCAAGTATACCGTCTTGTTCTATCATGAATTCAAGTGCGGTTATGTCGACTAAATCTGATACTGAGAAATATGATAGCATGACGAATTTTGGGCGACCGAAGGAGATGAAGGGCGATGTTGAGGAGATGATGGATGATAGAGCCATTTCGACAATTCAGTTTTATTTAAGCAACTCGACTCTTGAAGAAATTTTCATGGAGGCTACATCAGTTGGCGCATGGAAGAAGTTAGAAGACATCTACATGGAGAAATTAGTTATCAACCGGTTATGTTTGAAGCAGCGATTCCACCCTTTGAAGATGGCAGAAGGTATGCCAGTTAAGGTCCATATTTTGGGAAATATCAGTTTCTTTAATAATGTGGAGCCAATCGATAATAAGATGGATGAAGAGGATAAAATCGTGGTGTTCTTGTGCATGCTGCATATGTTTCATACCAGAGAATCACATGCCATTAATAATGTCAAGAGTAACTTATTAGTCAAGTCTGGCATCGACTATGACTTGCCCATGGTCGAAAGTAGTTCTCAAGAGATCGGGTTGTTTGTGGAGAGGAGAAGACCTAAGAAGAGAGATGCAACATTAGAGAAGACTCATTCACAATTCAAGTACAAGAACCTGATGAGCAACTATTGCAAGAAGACGGGATACCTTAAGGCCGACTTTTCAAGCTCAAAGAGAAGCAGGAGGCAGATAACGGTGTTCTATCGGAAGAAGCTTACGAGACTAAATTCGGTAAGTTTGAGGTACTTTTTGTGGCGAATGAGAAGGAGAGATTTGAGTAGAATTGGATGGGTTCGGGTAATTAAAATCAGATGATCCCGAATCGAGAGTGGTTCACCACATATGAGGAGTCTAATAGAGATGTTCTTTTGGGAGACGATCATCTATGTTGCGTTTCAGGTGTTGGCACGCTTGAGATCAAGATGCAGGACGAGGTTGTCCATTTGATCAAGATGCAGGGCTAGACTGTCCATTTGATCTCATTAGGCGTTCTCGGAGATATCGGTTGTAAGTTCCAATGTGAAGGTAGAGTCCTCAAGGTATCTAGATGAGCTCTTACATCGATGAAGGCTAGAACGACTGGTGTGTTATATATTCTGGAAGTCCAGAGTACCAGAAAGTTATTTCGGGAAGTTGGCGCAGTTTTAGGCTCGTTCGTCATCACCTTCTCTGCCTCAGTTAGAAGGTCAGAATTTATGATTATATGCGGGGTGACAATTTTGAGTACGAGGGATCTACTGCGTGGCCAGAATATCGGTGTCTTATATTCTGGAAGTCAAGAGTACCGGCAAGTTATTTCGGGAAGTTGGCGCAGTTTTAGGCTCGTTCGCCGTCGCCTTCTCTGCCTCAGTTAGAATGTCAGGGTTTACGATTGGTTGCGGGGTGACAGTTTTGAGCACGAGCGATCTACTGTGTGGCCAGAATACCAGAAAGCATGAGTTGTGAATATTCCGTTTGTGGTAAACGGAGGAGACTCAGCTTCAGCATTGCATGGTTGTTCGCTCTCGACAACATAATGGCGTGACTGATTGGAAACTACTCGAGAAGGCTTGGTGCATGTTTTTGGGGCGGACTCATGTGAGGAGTTCTGGACAGAAACCATTTTAATACTGCTTGGTGGTATTTGGATATCCCGTTTATGCACAAGTCATTAAATGGATACTCGTGTATGAGGAGAAGAAATGTATTCTTCTTGGGATATTCTTCAGGTGTGAAGGCATATCATTTGTGGTGTCCAGTTGCGGAACTACTTGTTTTGAGAGATGTGACTTTTGATCCAGTTATGTTACGGGTAAAGGAGCGATTGTCTGATCCGACTTTGAGGATGGTGAGACGATCACGAAGAAGGTGGAGTCTGCTATTCCCGATCAACAAGGTGAAATTACTCAACGTAACTTAGAGCATTATGATTTTGACGATGATGCATCGGTTGAGGCGAGCCGGGAAGATGCTTTGGTAAGGGATCGTGTTGGATATCCTATGAGGTATAGATACTTCAATTTTGTGTATGCTTGGCGGCGGTCAAAGAATTGGAGTCTTGTGAGTTCTCTGTACAAGGAGACGGCCTCATGTGGAGCGGCAAAGTGGATTGCTGCATTAAGGTGGGTCTCATTTTGGATATGTTGTTATTGCGACTTTGAGTCATGAGTGAGATTTTGAGTCAAGATGAAGATTCTTATGTATGACTCTAAATCTCTCAATAATCTATTTCTTTTTTGGTATTGTTGTTTAGGAAATATTTAGGCTATAGATATAAATATTTAGGGAATATTTAGGCAATGGAAGAAGGTGGATTGTTTCCATCCTTACATTATATATTAGGTAATTATATCTTTAATTTAGACAATTTATTTTGGTAATTAGTTATGACTCTCTCCTATATAAAGAGTCATTTAGCTATTATAATAGTATCATAATTCTTATAATGTAGTCTCTCAGTTGATTATACGATTTCTTTCTTTTTCTCTAGTTATTTTTCTCATGAGTTCTCTTTCTCTACATCAATATTCTCTCAATTACCCTAACAGGTCGGTCGGATATTATCTTATCTGTTTTCACTCCTAGGTGCTAGCCTGCTGTCCTGTTACACGTGTCTCGCCTTCCATACACTACTTATATCTGTTTTATTTGGTCCAGTGGTAGCACGCTTGCTTTTGTCTTGAAAACCCGTTCGATCCCGGTTTCGATGACTTTTTATCCATTTTAATAACAACTTTTGTCTTCCCTCAGTTTATTGAGCCTGTTTGGGCAGATCCACATATCCCAAAAATCAGCCAACAATATAAATCCCAACAAAAAAAAAAACTGTACAAGTTGGGGATCGAACTAGCACCATTTGGCTGTAGAGTTCCCTTTACGGCAAGGGAACTTTCCTAATAGAAAAACACATTCAACATTTCTAATTATCTCTGTTCATCACAATTCAACCACCTCATCAAACCTATAAATTATTTAAATATTAACTAATATATTTTTATGAATAATTCGTAAAATGCATGTTGCTGTGAAATTAGAAAATGAATGTTATTGTTAAAAAATATAATAATTTAAACATATAATAACCTATCATGTACGCCTCTAAAATGAGATTTTGTGCATAACCTCCAAAATTCGAAAATAGCATGTATAACATGTATGCCAGTTGTTACTATCATCAAACATCATTAATTCATTATATTTGTTTTTGCTAAAAATAATAAATAAATCTTTCCATCGGCTGTTTTCATACTGCTAAACATCGGCTCCACGGTTCGGAAGCAATGCGAGGAGTTATGCTAGTAAGGTATGAAATCCACTTGCGGTTTTTGAAAATTGTTGTTCATAAAAGAAAATAAATAAATTTCAAAAAAAAAAAAATTATTACACTTTACCATCATATTCATGGCCCATGGCCCAGTAAAAATTAAATGAATTGAAGTGTAATTTTTGTATATTGATTTTGTGTTACTATCAAAATGTAAGCATTACAATTTGAAGTGCGACATAATAATTGATGCTAGTACTCTTTTTTTTCTTGCACTTTTAAGTTCTATTATGTCATTTTCAACATGCACATATAACTTTTAAGTGTCCGTATACAGTTTATAATGTGCTTTTAAGTTCTCGAAATTCATTATAATATTCAAGCGGTAAGTCACCTTAGAATTCTAAGGAGATATCTTAAGTTTGAATCCGAGCAAATACAATATTATATATTATATATTTAGCAAAGTCTATCAATCAAAAAAGTGCTCGAAATTCATTTTTTGTCAATATTTTGTTATAATATTATGTAGACATAACAATGTAGATTCTTTTATTTAAGGCCCAATTATGTATATTCTAATAACATTTATTTTATACGTTTTTGTGTGATTAAAAATATATATTAATCAGACCAATAGTAATAATTAATAAAACATAAAAAAGAAAGGATTCAGATATAGAGTGCTAGCATTTTGGAGCTCCTAGTAGTGTCCGATTATAAAAGGTATGATAAAATTATAAAAATATATTTTTGTAAATACAAAAGGTATAGTGAAATTACAAAAACGTATATTTGTTAACACAAAAGATATATTCAAGTACAAATATATATGTGTACAACAAACCAAAACAAAAACGCATGACAATAACCCAACATAACGTAATAAAATGAAATAAAAAACTATACGCCAAATAAGATCTAAATAATAATTTCTCAAAAAGAAAAAAATATACTATTTTCTTAATTTTAAAATCATATTTTATTTCCGGGAAAATGAAATTAATTATTCAAACATGTTTTAATCTTTTTATCGAAAGAAAGTAAAAGAAACAAAGAATTACGCCAAATAAGATCTAAATAACGAATATTTTTAATAAAGTAATATATGGTAAATTTATCTGTATTCACATTAAAAGTACCATATGGTAAATGTATCTATATTCATATTATAATTACATTGAACCTACAAACAATTAACTGTTTTAATTTAATTAATTGCACAATTAACGGACATTGAACATAATAAATTAATTATTCAAACATGTTTTAATCTTTTTATCGAAAGAAAGTAAAAGAAACAAAGAATTACGCCAAATAAGATCTAAATAACGAATATTTTTAATAAAGTAATATATGGTAAATTTATCTGTATTCACATTAAAAGTACCATATGGTAAATGTATCTATATTCATATTATCATTACATTGAACCTACAAACAATTAACTGTTTTAATTTAATTAATTGCACAATTAACGGACATTGAACATAATAATTGTAGGGATTTGGTCCGATTCTTTGTGGCAATACCAATGCAGTCAAAAAAGGTCACTTTGGTAATAAATGTATTACTCCGAGGGCTTTCTTACAAATATACCCTCAAGATGTTACAATTTGCTTTTTAGTTCTTACCTCTTCTTGTTGCGCAGACACAAATTATTGTTAGATGATATTCTTACATATCATATTATGATATAATATAATTATTCGATGATATTTTTATTTATTATGATGTAAAAAGATAATAAATTATATTATGTGTCTTATTTTTATACGAAACTGTTAGAATATAATATTTTATGTTTATTGACATATAAACTTATGATAAATTAAACTTGTGTGACTTCAAACTCCATTAAACTTGAGATTATATATTTTTATTGTATTATAATATTATATTATAAATTTAAGCAATAAAAATATAACTAAATTTTATACTTTACGATATGGTTTGTTGTACAAATATTACAGCTAATTAAAGAAACAATATTAACACGGTAAACCTTATCGGGTTGTCATCGGGCTTTGCTTTTCTGAACATTTTTGATAGATTAATTAGTTATTGCACATGGTAAATAAAATAATTATTACATCTCTTAATTATAGTTATGTATGTCATCTTATGCATTACAAGTTGATACCTGATACTGTACACAGATTTTTCCGTCATACAGCACGACGCGAGAAAATAATATATATTATATAAACAATAAACAATATACAAATTAAACAAATATTATATATAATTTTTTTAGAGAGAATAAACAATATAAACGTAAAATAATGAAAATAATATATAGAAAACAAAAAAAATATTGAAAATCGGAAAAAAGTAACAATATATACATAAAATAATGAAAATAATATATAGAAAAAAAAATATATTGAAAATCGGAAAAAAGTATATCGTCGCATTTTGGTCCTCCCATTTTGATATTTCCCAATAATAAAGTTTTATGAAGGGTTAGTTTGTGAAATGGTAGAAAAAGAAGACAGTAATAAGGTTGGGTTGGTTATTCGCTGTCTGTGTCCAAACCAAATCCCTCTCTTTCTCTTCTCTCTCAGTTGGTAAAAATTGTGGATTAATCGTACAAATAAGTGAGAAATCAGCAAAATCCGAAGGACCAACTTCGCGAAATTGCGTCATTCTCCCAATACCTCGCTCTTTTTCTTAAACGATCTGAATTTGAGAGAAGCCGATGTACTGAAATCGCTTCAAATTCTGTGTTTAACTCGTGAGTTGTAAAATTCCGTTTTGGGGTTTTAATATTTTCCTTTTTGGTTGATTTTGGTACTTGGGCTTCAGATTTTAGAGAATTATTGCATGATCTTCAGTTTTTTGTCGGTTCGAGGATCGAATCTTTACAAGTTCTTGTTTTGTCTCTTTCAGGTGGTTTATTACTGCATTTGATCTCCTTTTAGAAGGTTATTGCAAGATCTGGATATTTGTTGCTTGTTATCATCTAGGTATTTCTTTAACCTCAAAATTATAGTATTCATAAGTTTCTTTTGTTGATTTGATTTATTTATTTATTTATTTTTTAATTATAAGTTCACACTTTAATTTGTTCAATCATCCTTTTGATCTGATCGAAAGCAATTTAAGCGATTTGCTATTTGTCATATTTGTTCATGATGGGTACAAAAAAGGAAATAGAATGAGGCTTTATCGTTTATATGTTAATATTACATCAATCAATGTGATTTACTTGTTTATTTATATACTTTGAGCTAGGGTTTGTTATACATATATTCACTGAAGTTTTCAGTGTATATTTACACTTTTCACAAAATCACAATTTTTTAGTCTGATTTAACTATATTAATCTACTGTTTTGTAAGTAATACAGATATGTTATAAGGTCATACTGTTATGTTATAAATTTTAAGAAGTATATACATAAATGTAAGAAGCTTGCGCTCATTTATTTGATATACTTTAAGTAACATCACTTTATGATTTTTCTAGTTTTAATTAAAGATATATTTAGGGTAACGGCTCCACACTTACATTGATTTACAATAAGGTTTCGTAAAAATGTCGCACGCAACTTATTAAAGAGGGATTAAGATATGATGAAAAGAGTGTCGATTTCCAAGATAAACTTTGAAACAATCTCCATTAATGAATATGATGCGAGGAGAGAGAGAGAGAGGAGAGGTGGAGAGATAAAGTAGGGAAATATTCTGTAACCTAATTTCCACACGGCATGAAAATCCAAATCAGATTTTCTACAGAAAGTAGCGTATTTGTTTCAGTTCATTCAATCTGTTTCTCTCTGGCCGCACATTTAATGAGATCCAAATGGACTTGGTTTACAAACTCAAAATAAATAGGAAATATCTGAAATATTTCTTATTTATATGAGTTTGTACTCTCAGTTCATAAATTCTCATAAAATTTGCGGATAGAGACGGACAGATTGCCTGAGCCGAAACAAATCTTGTTTCTTCTGTTAGAAAATCGAAAAGATGGGTTTTATCGCCGTGTGGAAATTAGGTCATCGAATTCCCCTCTTTCTCTCTCTATCTTTCCTCTCAAAAGTCATTTTTAATCAGTGGAGTGTTTCGTTTCGTTTCGATCTGATCTTCTTTCCTTCTGAGCAGCAAACCTTCTTTCTCTCCCTTATTTCGAAATACAGATAGATCTATTTTCCATTTTGAATCATATAAGCTCCATCTATTCATCAAATCGATCTTTTAATGTGATTTTCCTTTTATATTTCTTACTTTCGTTATATTTTTCCCTCGTTTTTGACAGTTTATGCAAAGACCGCTCAAATTGCAATCTATTTCCCTTTTTTTGTATAACAGAAATATCGACCTTTTAATGCGATTTTTCTTTTTATGCTTCTTATCTTTTAATATCGACCTTTTTTTGGCAATTTACACAAAGACTGCTCAAAGTTTGATCTATTTCCTTTTTTTAATTTCAGAAAGATCGACAATGGAGCCTAATCCAGAAGCTTCTCCTCTCGGGCAGCCCGCCACCCCAAACTCCCCGCCCGAACTGCCCGATCCGAAACCCGACCCGAAACCCGATACTCCCATCTCTCCAGACCCTAAACCCTCTAACCCAATCCCCATTTCAGATCCAAACCCTAATTCGGATCCAATCCCTGTTTCAGACCCAAACCCTAATTCGGATCCGAAACCCGCTAACCCTAACCCTGATTCGGATCCTTCGCCGGAAAAGCGGAAGCCCGAATCGGACCCGAAACCCGATAGGCCGAAGAAGAAGAAGGCCAAGAAGGCCTCCTCGATTTCTCCTGAGGCGAAAGTAAACGGGGGAGAGAACCCTAATATTTCGGTTTCTGCCGAAAATACCCCTGATACGAACAACAACAACAACCAGCTGGTGGTTTATGAGCCGAGTTCTGAGAGTCAGGCGATCGTGCCAGCTGGCGCTCCGTCAGCCAATAGGGTGCTTCCGTCGATCGGGGCGTTTACTGTGCAGTGCGCTGCGTGTTTTAAGTGGAGGCTGATTCCCACTAAGGAGAAGTACGAGGCGATCAGAGAGAGGATTCTTCAGGTAATTACAAGGGTAGTTTGGTCATTTTGGAGTGGTGATTAATTGGTTTGTTAGTGGTGGTGGTGGTAATAAATTTGACTTGACTTTGACAGGGTCGTTGGCATTTAGTGTGTGAATTTAATTATTGTTGTTGATATGGAATTTTTGACTGAATAATCCGTGGAAAGAGAAGTTTAAGGTGTTGTATTTTACCGAAGGAGTAGGACTATAAAACATATTATCTGAACCCTAAAACTCTTCAATTTCAAAAGAAAAAAAACGCATTTAATTTTCATTAACTAGAATATTATATTATTATTATTATTATTATTATCATTACTTATTTGAAACATATAGTGGTATTAGTTTCATTTTTAACAAATTATTATTATTATTATTATTATTATTATTATTATTATTATTATTATTATTATTATTATTATTATTATTATTATTATTATTATTATCTAATGAAGAAATGTAATTTCTAACCTCGTAGGATCCGTTTGTGTGCGAGAGGGCGACGGAATGGAGAGAGGGCGTCTCCTGCTCCGACAAGGAGGACATCTCCCAGGACGGCTCCCGTCTCTGGGCCATCGACAAGCCCAACATCGCCCAGCCTCCGAAGGGCTGGGACAGGCTCATCCACATCCGCGGAGAGGGAAGTACGCGTTTCGCTGATGTTTATTACGCGGCGCCCAACGGGAAGAAACTACGCTCCATGGTCGAAATTGAGAAGTAATTTAATTTTGTTCTCTCTTTCTATTTTATTTTGTGTGTTTTGATGGTATTATTAACTATTAGGGAGGGCTTTTATGCAAATTCCCCGAACAATGATTAATTAACATTATTACTAAGAGTCAACGCACACACACCAAAACAAAAGTATCATACTTTCGATTTCGACCATGGAACTTAGTTTCTTTCCGGTCAGCGAAGCATAATAAACACCAGCGAATCTCGTACCGCCCACCCTGCAGATGTGGATGAGCCTGTCCATATCCTGTTCGGACAAGGAAGACATATTCCAACATCGTGCAGCCTCCGAAGTGATGGGAAAGGCTCATCCACATCCGCGGGGAGGGCAGCACGAAGCACGAGATTCGCAGATGTTTATTATGCGTCACCGAACGGCAAGAAACTACGCTCCATGGTCGAAATCGAGAAGTACGTTGTTTTGTACCCTTTCTATTTTATTATATTTTGGGGTAAATTTTACGATAGGTTATTCAACTTTAAAAAATGACTAGATAGGTCACTCAACTTTCAATTGTCCCCAGAGATCACTCAACTTTCACAAATAACTAAAGTTGAGTGACTCAACTTTCACAAATAACCAAAGTTGAGTGACCTATAGTGAAATTTATCTTATATTTTGTTTGTTATTTTGCCAAATAAGAATCTTTCGATCTCGACCATGTATCGTAGCTTCTTGCCGCTCAGCGTCGCATAATAAACATCCACAAATCACGTGCGACCCTCCCTGCTGATGTGGATCGGCCTGTCCATATCCTGTTCCGACAAGGACGTGTCCCAAGACGGAAGTTGGTTGCGGGCCGTCGACAAGCCCAACATCGCGCAGCCCGCGAAGGGCTGGGACAGGCTGATTCACATCCGCGGCGAGGGCAGCACGACATTCGCTGATGTTTATTATGCGGCGCCGAACGGTAAAAAACTACGCTCCATGGTCGAAATTGAGAAGTAATTTAATTTTGTTCTCTCTTTCTATTTTATTTTGTGTGTTTTGATGGTATTATTAACTATTAGGAAAATTTGCGAAAAAATAGGGGCTATTTCCATAAATTTGACAAAATAGCGGGGCTTTTTTGCAAATTTTCCTAACAATAATTAAACATATTACTAATAAATCAACCACACACCAAAACAAAAGTACCGTACTTTTCGATTTCGACCATGAAACTTAGTTTCTTGCCGTTTGTTGGGCCATCTGCGGGGAGGGAAGTATGAGATTTGCTGATGTTTAGCACACGGCGCCGAACGGCAAAAAACTACGATCCATGGTCGAAATTGAGAAGTAATGTTTATTGTGTGGCTTTTTTAAATTTAGGCATAATGCAGGGCCTTTTTTGTAATTTAAGCATAATATTTTTGTACCATTAAATTTGATTAAAATCGTATGTGGGACATGCGATACATGTTTCTAGATTCATTTCTAGGGGAGGGGTGGATTCCAGGGGTCACTAGCATTAATTTCATTTTTAAACTATAATATTTGCTTCACTAATTGAGATCCAAAAGTATGCTTTTATTGTAATACTAACGTTAGGATCTAGAATTCATCCCTCTAAATTTTATGAATAAAAAAAAATTATTTTATTATTTACTTATATTTTACTCAGTTAATTAACTAATTAACCAACATGAAAATTTATTTATTTTTATATAATAATAGGTATTTGAACGAGAACGCGGAGTACAAGGCGCAAGGCGTGACTTTATCCCAATTCTCGTTCCAGATCCCGCGACCGCTCCACGACAACTACGTGAAGAAGCGCGTGCCCAAGCCCGTCACTCCTTCCTCCGACACTCCCCTCATCACCCCGCCCGCCTCCGCTCCCGATCTCTCCAAGCCTCTCGACCTCGAAGACGGTACACAAATTATTTATTTGTTAATAAATATTATGTTTAGGGAAATTTGCAAAAAGAACCCTAACTTTTGGAATATTGAAAATAACTCGTGTTGTAAATTATTTATGTATCATTTGAAAAAAAAAACCTTTATTTTGTAAAATAATAAAATAAAACTACTTTGAAATTTCCATTTTACAAATTAAAAAATTCCCATAACTAGAAAGTTCTCAAAAACCCGTAACTTCAACTTAAAAGTTCTCAAAGAACCCTTTTTATTTTAAAAAAAATTAGGGGTTTTCCAAAATAAAAAAGTTAACACTTCTGTCATCAGCCCCGGCCTCTCAAGCTTGAAGATGGTAGAATAATTTATTGCTAATTACGGGAGTTTGCAAAAAAAAAAACTATGTTTTCTTGTATTTACAGGGAAAACCCTCACTTTTTGGAATATCACAAAACACTGTACATTTAAATTTCCAAGACCCTCTTAAGTTTTAAAGTTCCCGAATAACTTCTTAATTTTTGTATTAGAAAAACTAAATAATCTATAAATAATGATAAATAATATATACTCATTTTGCAAAAATTTATCTATTATTTCCATATAAGGTGTTTACAAGTTTTATTTCTCTATTATTTCAAAATGAGTGAGTGTTTTTTGAGACTAGAACATCCTTCGTAGGGTGTTTTATAAAATAAAACGTTAATATTAGGGTTTATTGAGTATTTTAAAAGTTACGGGTTTTTTGAAAAATTGGGGAAGGTCTAAAATAGGAGGGTTTATTTCACAATTTTTGGAAAAATTATCGTATAATTAAGTCTACTAAACATACTATTCTGTAAAATTTGACATATTGTTCTTTATTACAGTGAATCCTATTGCTTGGGCACCGCCTCCAACGAGCAGCGATCCCGTGCCGCCACCTGTCACGCCTTCCGTTGACCAAGTTGACCTGGTCAAACCGGTCAACACTCCGGTCAAGCGTAAAATCATAGTCAAACCTCCTTCTCGCGAGAAGAATCTCTCTTCTTCTCCTGCCCGAGCCGGCCCGACTCTTGCCCCTTGTTCAAATCAGAGCGAAGTTCAAGTTACTTCTGCTAGCCCTAGTGGCGAGCAAATTTAGGGTTTGGTTGGCCATTTGTAGTGCTTTTTTATGTTTTGTGTTTTACATTTTGTGTTTTTTTGTTGTATTGTATCGCGTGTGGAGAGGCGGTTTGAAATTGCTTGGTTATTTTGTTGTGTTAAGATGGAAAGCCGTGCAGTTAATTAGGGGAGATTTGTTGTTAGGTTTGTAGAATCTTGATTAATGAACATCACTTTTAAGACCTTTTGGGTTTGCCTTTTGTTGTGTGTTTTAATTTCTAATGATTCATTCTTGATGTCAATTAGTGATGTCAATTTTTGCTATGGATAATATCATAATATTAATGTCAACCATTATCGTTTGAGGTATAAACTCTTAAAATGGTGCAAACTGGTTGGGCCTAAACCGTAAACCCGAAGGCCCAACACACACCAAATTCAAAACAAAATAAATGATAAGAAAAATATAAAAATGCAAAACAGAACAAAGGCTTTTTAATTACATCAATAGCTAAAAGGGGCCCAAAATTTGAGTGGACAACTATATTGCGGTCACAGAGAAATTTATGAAGCTTTTGGAAAATAATATATAAGTGGATTAGGGTCATGTCAGGAGGCTCAATTGAATCCAAGTCAGAGATCTCATTCACTTACAAAATCAATGCCAATCACAAAGAATAAGTGAAAAAAGAAAGGAAAACGAAAGTATAATTAAAGCTTGATTTGCATATAGTTATGATCCAGTTGGATAGGATGTATAGTGCATATTGCATTTATAAAGTGGTGTCAAATCTTGTTTTCTAATTATTCCCTTCTTGACAATTCTTCTTTTTTTGTTGATTAATTAGAATAATATCTTTTTTTAAATAAACCTTATTTATTCTATTTCACAGAATTGATAAAATGAAAGCACTTATCTATTAAGAAAAAGAATTGCATTGTAGTGCTTAAATGAAATTTGGATCCATCTTGTAAAATCTTGTTTTGTTATTATTCCCATCTTGACAATTCTTTCCTTTTTGATGAAATCCCATCTAGAATATTGCTTTTGTTTTCAAAATAAACCCTAGTTATTCTATTTCACATAATTGGTGAAAAAACATTTGTTTACTCAAGAAAAAAACATTGGATTATATCACTTAAATGCAATTTGGATCCATCTTGTCAGAGTTTTGTGTGGATCGGATAGGAAGTAACATCAATACAATTGCATCTCTTAGGATTAGGTCAGATGCTAATATCAATCTCTAGGCTCTAGCCTATGTAAGTTGCTAATATATCATATCATATTTGATTTAATAAAGTTTCAACCTTATTGATCTAATGTGAAATTAGGAAAAGTTCAATCATTCGATCGAGCTAGGTTTTGCAATATATCATCTCATATTTTGGTTGAGGGAATTTTAGCTTAATTGTAAGTGTAATTTAAGTCCTCCAGTTGTTTTCTAAAATAACCTTATAATAAAAAGATTTTTGTATATATTATTAAGAATGGTCATATTTTGGTTGAGGGAATTTTAGCTTAATGGTGAGTGTAATTTAAGTCCTCCAGTTGTTTTCTAAAATAAGCTTATAATAAAAAGATTTTTGTATATGGTAAAGTTATTTTAACTTTTCCATATTTGGTATGTTCAATAGTGTTTATATTCCCCTTTATATAGTTTAAAAGTAATGGTTTTGTGAAAAAAAAAGAGAAAAACAAAAATAAAAAACAAACAAATGATCCAAATAGTGCTCGCGTAACTTTGTTTGATGGCAAAATTTGAGTAATTTGACTAACCTTTAGTGGTTCGTGACTCAATAGAGTTGTTTGCGAAATAACCTCACAATAGAAAGATTTTGCGAACTTTTTTATTTTGACATATCATTAGGTCAGAAACATTTTTTATGACTTTGTACAAATACCATTTTGGAATCCTAAAAGTTTACTTTTCTATTTCGAATCATGCGAGTGCAAAAAAAAAAAAAAAATCATGTCAAATCAAATAAAATTACAGGAAATTATAATTTCAAAATCTCAGCTTTGAAACAAAAAACAAAAATAATGAGTTTGAAAATAAAAACATACAAAATCAAACATAATATTATTTTTGCATTTTCTTTTTATTTCAAGGTTATTTCACGAAAAAAAAAATCTTCAAAAGGTCACACATTATTTGGTTTCACTATAGATGATATCTCTGTTTTCTTTAGTAATTGAACTCCAAAAAATTTTGATTACAAAATAAATTGTAAATGAAATATAAAAAGAATAAAAGAGGTTATTGCAATGATATGAACCAACTAATGGAGACGTGTCACCACCTGGTCTCATCAAATAATAATCCCAAAATCTACAAATGGGTCCCAATTCATTAAGCCCTTGCATGTGCACCCTTTTGTTTATTTGACCTAATTCTTGTAATTATTGGCCCCTTTATGACCTTAACTTCTATTTTCATTCACACCCCTCTTTGATCCATAATTTCAGAACTTAGCTTCTAATAATTGTACAAATACCGTACTATTCCATAGAGGGTCGACCTCACTATTGAGCTGGATTTTTTTTTTCCAAAATGATTACATGCTATTTGGTCCATCTGAACTAAACATGAATAACAAGATAATAAACAATTACGTGATTACCAAACCAACACGAAAATAGATGTTCGATGCCAAATCTATAGATATCAAAATTTTATCATAGTATATAATAGTTAATGTCTTAACTGAACCATAATACACTAAAAATACATCTAGACAAAACAAATATATTTGTAGGGTTTGTAGTCATTTTTAAACTAAAATAAATTTGTAATAAAAAAAAAATATGAGCCCTAGATGTGTAGATTTCAAAGTTTGTCATAGTAATCCTAAAAATCTGAAATAAGCATAATATATGCACTCAAAAACCATCTGAACAAAGCAAACACATCACAACTTCAAGAAAAAAATGTTTCACTAAAACTAAAATAAAATCTAAGGTAAAATATTCTTAACGTTTTTTTTTAATGTTGCCATGTCTTGTCTTTGTTATTAACCTGGAGCTAGAACATGAAACATATCACATGAGAGACATTGATTCTCTTTCAGGCTTCCATTTATGTCTCTATGTTTTTCTTAATTTATTCATCATAATAATATGCTACTTAAATATAAATAAAAAATGTATTCATTTATATTGTACAAGTTGGTTTGTCTCGGTACTTGTTCTCGCACTCGCACCCATCACCAACCATTACTCACACATGCCATCTGAAATACTGTTTTTCAAAATAAAATTAACTTATACAAAATAGTATTTTTATGTTAACTTAGTATAATATTATTCTAAAATGCTATTATACAAAATAATATTTACAATATTCTATGCAAACTCAAGCATAAAAAAGTTAATTTTTGCTAGTTTTTATTTATTTCTTATTAAGGTCATTTCAACAAATAAGACATCTGAAACCATAATTTTATATATTGTCATTCAAGAAAAAAATCCCACTTGCAAGTAGGAAAAAGATAACTAAAATAATGATGGAATAATGTCTATGTTAGATGCATAATATGATTTAGTTAAAGAATTAAGTTGTGTTTCTCTTCTGGCAAGAACATGGCTTTAGGTGCAACCTTCTATTTAAAAATGTTTATCAATATTATATTCAATCAACAAAATGCTGAAAATATTATATCAATGAAATGTCAATAATATTATATTCAATCAAAATAATGGTAACATTATATAAACACTTGCAAGCTACACCAGTCAAATTCTGAGGTCCCAAAAAAGCCATGGAAACAAGAGGGAGTTTGTTTAATGAATAATTCCAAACATAAATATTAATTTGGATCTTATTCAGCCTTATTTTGTTTTTTCTTGTAACGCCAAGTATAAGGTTTAAATGCTTGCTATGCCTTTATATTAGAGAATAACTTATATAACGTAAAATATAAACTTCCTAATATGAGTAGGGGTGTATATTGGCCGCGTTGGACGGGTTTGTATGAAAGTTGCAACCCAACCCAATAAGAACGGGTTTATATTTTTTCAACCCAACCCAACCCATACTACTTAAATTTTTTTTTAACCCGGCCATAATTTTCTTGGGCGGGTTGGACGAGTTAGGCGGGTTGATAAGATTTTGAACTTTTTCTAAATATATATTGTTATAACATATATTGATCAAATAAAGCATACGATTTTGATACATGAATATACAAAAAAAGATAAAAATAATTTATTATTTTAAAAATAAATCATTTTTAACGAAACAAGTATAATTTGTTTTTGTACAATGTACCTTGACAAGTTTTTGTTATGCTTTATTTTTCTTCAAGTGAAAATATTATAAATGACTGATTATAATGTTTTGTCTTTATTTGTGAGATGTATTATACTCAGTATAGAAGTCTTTTTAATGTTAAATTTATAATTGGAAACTAAATATATAATACATAATTATTTGATGTTAAGTTTATAATTGGAAATTAAATAATATAATATAATATAGAAATTTGATGTAGAATAGGAAACAAATAAATTCAATATAGTATAATCCATATATAATTTTGGTATGTACGGGTTGGGTCGGGTTAATACGGGTTTATAACTTAAAATCCGCAACCCGACCCATAACTTTGGGTTATTCAATATTCAAACCCGGACCCAATCAAACAACTTCAAAACTCGCAAAAAATGGGTCGGGTCGGGTTGGGTTGGACGGGTTGAACGGGTCAGAAAATTATTTGTACACCCCTAAATATGAGTGTATTAATTCCAATATTGTAATGGAAAGTTTCAAAAACCATTTAGGAATACTCAAAATAATTCTAAGATTATTTATCTTATTAATCCAGTTCGGGTTCTAAACTTTCATAAATAATAAATAATGAGAGTTTAGAACTCCGAACTGGATTAGTAAGATAAATAATACTCGTATAATTCACGAATAATTGGTGCATTACAAATAATTTCGTATTGACATACCTGAACCCAATCTGATTAATAATTTGCGGCATATTTTATGAAAATCTTGAAAACACACGTATTAAACACGTATTGATTTATAATATGATTTTTTAAAATATTTATTTAATTAAAAAATAAAAACTTAATTTTCGAACATAGATTAAGCTAAAAAATATAAATAACAATCTATATATTTGTAGTTTTGAGCTAATATATGTTATAACCTGAATTTTTATTAAGAGTATTTTCATAATAGTTTAGAAGTTAGGGGCTAAATTACAAATACTAAAAATTAGTTTTTATTAAAATAATAAAATTAATATTTAATTAATTAGTTGTATGCAGTTATATGTGAAAAGTTGTGTGTAGTTAAATGTGAAAAGTTGTGTAGTTATATTTCAAAGGGTGTATAAATAAATAAATAAAATAAAAAGATTATAAAATGAATAGGTGCAAGTAGGAGATATGATAAAATTCTAAAATGAATGGGTGCAAGTAGGAGATAAGAAAATATTATAAAATAAAGGGTTGCAAGTAGGATATGTATACGTGTGTTTTCAAGATAAATAAATGATCTCCCCTCTTATTCTCTCTCCTCTCATTCCTTCATTCATGCCATTTTTTTCTCTACCTCTCTAATTTCTCCAATAAAATAAATAAATGATCAAATTCCAATAAGAAGAATATGAGATATTAGTATCGGTGATGCGAGTTTAATTCAAGATGATAGTTATGATCGGAAGTTTCGAAGCG
The DNA here is from genome assembly GCA_024447665.1 of Juncus inflexus. Lineage (NCBI taxonomy): Eukaryota > Viridiplantae > Streptophyta > Magnoliopsida > Poales > Juncaceae > Juncus > Juncus inflexus. The sequence continues at coordinate 2,747,521 of JAJHPC010000008.1, read as the reverse complement.
TCATTAGTCATGTCGTGTTTCTTTCAATGTAAGAATTTATGCTCTTAAATATGTTTACGGTTTTTGAACTATTTTTATTTTATGGATATTAATAATATAAATTATATTTTATTAGAGCTTATATTGCTCGTAATAAATATTTTATTATTCATGAAAATATAATAATTGAGAATAATATATAATAGTTTTGAGAAAATATAAAATATCTTATAGATTATATAGTATATAGTATTTTGATAATGATTTTATGGGATAAAGAATGAGATGTGAAAGAGTGAAATTAGTGAAAGTGGATATAGCTGTACTTGGTAGAGCGAAACCAAGACCATTGATTCGCATAGGTGAAAGGGCGTACTTAGTAGAGCGAAACTAGGACCGCCGAATCACCCAATAACGATCTTGGAAAGACATGTATTTGTGTGCATACTCGAAGCCACGGAGCGTGATCTAATGTGTGTGTGAAAGTGGAATGAGAAATCGATATCCCAATATAAAAGGATTTTAAATATATTTATATTAATTACGATTTATTCAAATATGTATTTACTAAAATTAATATTATTTTTAACGTATGCGAAACATACCCTTACTGAGTTTCGACTCATCCCCTTTCCCTTTCCTCAGATTTCAGGTTCAGTCATTAGGCAGGGCATCGGGTTGAGCGACGTCATAATTTCGAGAGATTTAATGTAATAAATATTTATAGATACTTGATTTTTATAATATATAGATACTTAATTCTTTTATTTTCCTTTGCTTTAATACGATTTTAGAGTCGTATATCCTTAATATAAATTGAGGATATACGGCCATTACATCTCGGGCCGAAAATGAATCCGGGTTGTAACAATATCTACATTATTTAATGAAATAATGATATTTCTCAATTATTTTTGAAAAAACATTATATTTCTATACGTATTATTATATATGTATTATACACGAATAGTCAAATTTACGAATTATAGCCGTCTCCCATTTTATTTGGCCGAATAGTTAACTTTTATTTGACCGAATAGTTAACCGTCTTGAAAAATGTTCAGTCTAAATTATACACTAACGTATTGCATACCGTATTATTCTGGAATCAGAATGACTAACTATGCTCTCATTAAGTAAAAGTGATAGAAATTAAAATTCGGCTTCATAGTTAGCATGGATTTTTTTTTCTTCTTTCAATGAGTTTCCAACTCCATCCTTTTTATTTTACCCTAAAGAGGGTTGCTAAATTCCAACAAGAGTAGTGATCACCAAGTTAAAAATCATATTATTTTCAGTATTTCAAAATAATGAATTAAAAGAGTCATACCAATGAGGCAATGACTAGTCAACTAATGTTCTCTTAAACATTTTTCACTTATTTCACTGAAAAAATGGCTTATTTACCGGTTTTATTTTTTTTATTTTCTTTTGTGAGTCTCACTTATCACTACAGTCTAAAAAAAATTAACTATATCATAATAAGTAAGAGGCAGATTTATGTGAACTTAGAATTTTCCTACCTAAAAATAATGAGTAAAAGAGTAGGAACTTGGAAGTTGGAACATATTAGCTATGAATAGAAATTCCTGAGAAATCATTTGAAAATATTTTGATTTCGAATTTGTAAAAGGTTTAAAAAAAAGAAATAAAAAAAAGAAATGATTGATTGGATGGAGATAGAGTTGAGTGGAGTCCACTAATTACAAAAGAAAAGTACCATTCAATTCAATGTATCATTTTTTTTCGATAAACAGATGTTTTTTACTTTTATTTACCATGTTTTGTTCTTCTTTTGGCCGACATGTTTTACCATGGTTTTCATTTTGGGGAACATTATTAATTTCATCATCATTATCTATCCAAATTTAAATTCTATTAATTTTCCGAGAATTAATTAGTTACAATTAATCTCATATTAATAAGATCGATTTATTCGGCTATTGAACTGAACTAGTTGAATTCGATTCAGTATTCAGCTTATTTGATAAGAGATTGACGTAGTTAATTTATTGTTTTTGGTTCAGTTTTCATTTTATCAAAACCTTTAAACCGAACCGGCTGAATAAATTTAATAAGACAATAATATACTTATTTTTGCAAATAATTTATAATCTGATTGGTAGCAAGAAATCATGCGTTAAAATTCCGATAAATATAATCTTATTTAATGTATATTTAAAAAAGTTTTCATTTCATGGGTTGAATCTAAAAAAAATAATATATATATATATACTTTTGATTTTATTTTTATAATAAAAACACGTTAATTCGTAATTTAAATTCTATATTGATGTTCGGTTTAACCAAATGTGAACTTAGTTGCCTTTCGGTTTATGTTAGGTTCGTTAGTGTAATTCAATTGGGTTCGTTTCTAGATAATATTTGGAACTTTTTAGTACTGTATGTGAATAAAATGTGTGGCCAAAGAATAAATCATTTTTATTGAGACGTAGATAAAAGAAATCTTAGAAGATGTTTCATGATGCCCAAAGAGTGTAGTATTAGTCAACCAGCTAACATGTATTGTAGTATAAGTCAACAGGTAACATGTATATGTTCCACTAATCCATGTATTAATTATAGAGAGATCATATATTTTGTCTTGGAGAATTTAATAAGTAACTTGTTCTATGACAAAGTAACAAAACTTGATAGAGAAAATTGTCTTCTAAAAAATATCTTATGATGTATATTGATGGTACCATTGATTGACACATAACATGTATATGTTTCTAATCAATATCATTAATTAGATACATTATAAATATAGTTATATCTCTCTAATATCTTAATGTCGTGTATATATGGTATCACAAGACTTGACATTATTTGTGTGTTTAGCTGACAAAACGAAATAGCTAAACTTGATGGAGAATATTGCCTTGAACAATATATATCTCATGATGTATATTGATGGTATCACTAAGTGTCTGTTCGGCATCATCTAATTTACACGGAATAGAAGAATAAACCGGCTATTTTAAGTTATTCCATCCAAACATTATTAGAATATGTCGGATTAGAGCTATAGAATAGTAAAATTTTTAATTCCATGGTTGAGATGGAATTGGCTATTCTATGGATTAAGTATAAATTTAAGACAAAAATGTCCCTTTCTATTCCAAAGTATATCCTACGTGGCGTAACTACTTTCTCTTTCTTCTAAACACCATAACCGCCTCCATGCTAGTTTTGCCGTCATTTTTCAAGTGATTCACCAATGAAATAATCAATCAAACAACTATACACAAATATACATTTTTTTTTTTATTTAACAAGATCCATATCAACTATATTTTTTAGTTATTCATTTCTCCGTACATCTGCCATTGCTCAATTCTTTACTTTGAATGACTATTAAAAATGCATTGTTAAGATATGCAACGCCATAACAATAATTGAAGAGCATTTAGAGATTATTTAAATGAAGATTTATTTGAATTTGTGCTTCAATTTATTTTTTATTATTGTATTTTTTTATTGAATGTTAAATTTATTTTGATGCTACTTTTTTAGAATTAATTTATTTCATTTTTATCTTCTTATAATTTGAGTAGACTTTTCATTAATATAATTTGTATAAATTCAAATTATGGAATAAAGACATTTTAGTCATAATCTCTTTTTTATATGTTTACATCAAATTCTTCATATAACTACATTGTCGAATGTGTATGGAATAAAGTGAATTAGTCGTTTATTCTCAATTCCGTTATTCTTCTATTTCATATGTCGCCGAACGGACCCTAAATCAATAAATAACATGTTGTTCCTAATCCATGCTACTATATTAGATTAATCAACTCATTAATGTTGGCCAAATCTTGTTAGTTTAAACAGTAAGACATCACTGAACTTTAAAAAAATTTCCAAGTCAGAGTTCTTGATCATGAGTTTTGAGTCTAAAAAAACTCATTAATATTGATTCCTTGTTTTTTTTTAACTCTCGCCCGAGCCAGTAATCTGACTTATTAGCGTGTAATACTTTTATATATTTTTTGTATAAATATATAATTTATTTATCCATAACATTCTAACAAAAGTCCAAAACTCAATCATCCAAATACATAGGTGAAAATCTAGAATTAAGTTGGGACTTAATCAACTATAGTTAGATATCACTGCTCAACAGTCAACACATAACATGTATATGTTCCTAATCCATCTCATTAATTTGAGGAGATTATCAAACTTAATTACACATCTTTTAATCTCTTTATATAATGTATATATAAGGTGCATATTTGTGTGTGTGGGGTCACAAGCGCCGACAAGGGATGCCACGCAATCATTCATCATGCTCTCATAATTTAGATGATTAATTAATTATCTAAATTATTAATTACTTCAAATTTTAAAATCAAAGTTGCATTACTTTAGCCACCACCACCTTTCATTTCAATATTTCATTCATTAATCACTCTCTCTACCTTTCTTTTCCTATTTAAAACAAAAAAATCCAGCTAATGAAAAAGCGACACGTGGCAGACCGAGTCGAGTATATACTTCCGTGGTGGCAATTGCAAAGTATAAGTACCATCCCTGTCCCTCTTATCTCACCAATTCAGTTCTACAACCTTGTACTAAAACCCTACGTGTCGAACTCTTACTACTTACTATACTAACTATGTTACACAGATATTTCATAATTCTAATTTGATCGTATCAGATACATCAGACGAATAATTCACGTATACTTCCCGTATTCGCATGGATATTTCTAACGTAAAAATATACGTACTTAAAACATATAGTAGCAAATATAAAACCAGTAATTTTTTTTTAATTCAAGTTTCAGAAACAATGCTTCAAGTTCTTTCCATTAGTTCAAATATTTTTTTAGACACTTATGATTTAAATAATAATTAATAATTAGAGAAACAAATGTATTAAACACATAATTTTACATTGAATTGATTTTAAATTAAAATAAAAGGACAAGAAATGATGAAATTGTAATAATGATGATTTATATAGTTGATTTGACAATTATATGGGCTAGATGAAATTTGCATTCATGGAATAGGAGGGAGTACTGCCACGTTCAAAAATGTAGGTGGTAATACCACTTGGTCGGGCTCAAATATGCCAGCTATCTTCTCATAAAAAATTGAAAAAATAGATTTTTGTTACTTTTTGAGACAAATTAACACCATTGATGTCATGCTTATACTGTTAAGGATCTATTGTGATTAATTAATGTTAGTTTTGAGAATATGCCACATAATACACGGGTGTATTACAAATATAATGAAATAAAAAACTTTGATAAAATCTCTCACAATGACATTTATGAAACATGCATATCTGTCAAAAGCTAAATAATATACATGAATCGTTGAAAACATTTTTATTCATCTCCCGATCTGAATATTATTTGAAGATATTATTCTATAAATAATTTTTTTTGTTAAGATTAAAATATATAACTATATATACAAAAAATAATTACACACATAAAATATAATTAGTTAATATCGGATTGCCACAATGCGTATACCATTATAAATGAACTGCGTAGGAAGTTGTATAAAACTTCAGTGAAGAAGAACAGGACGTTGGAATTAAACAGACGTAATTATTCCCTCTTGATGGGACCCACAACCACTTTTCAAGGATCCATTCACAATTACCAACTTTCCAAGGTCCTTTCTACAAACCATGCTAAAAAAGATTCTACGCTAAAACTAAAGGGCCACTTTTTACAATTCCCCAGTTTCCAAGGGCTTTTCTATAAATAATCCCAAAAAGGATTCTATCTACGCTAAAAGGCTACGACCGTTGCTTTCACAGCAGGACCTACCCACAAATATAAATATTAAGAGGGCATGAGCGCAAAAGTGTGTTTTTGAATAGAAAAAGAGGAAGAAGACGAGCTTATAGAAATAGACACAGAAATAGTTATTCAACAGAGAAAGAGAAAGAGGAAGAGAAAGAGAGAGGAAGGGAGAAGAGAGGAGGCCATGCAAGGTGGCAGCGTCTGAGCTCGGAAGAAGAAGATGAAGGTGCAGCTCGTGAATGGCGCGGGGTCTCTCGGTGGCGAAGGTATTTGGTTGATCAGTGTTTGTTTGTTTGTTTGTTTGTTTGTTGAGATAATGGATGTTTGTGATTTGTAAAAGGGGAGAAGAGGGCGGCGGTGAACTCGGAGTTGTGGTACGCGTGTGCCGGGCCGCTGGTGAACTTGCCGCCGGTGGGGAGTTTGGTGGTTTACTTTCCTCAAGGACACAGCGAGCAAGTGAGTGATTAATTATTCGTCTTCTTTGTTTTGATTTGTTCGGTTTTGGTTTGAGGATTTTAGTTGGTTTTGTCGTGGTTGTTCTTCGTAGTTGTTGGATTTGGATTCATGCGCTTGATATACTTTGTTTAAGTGGGATTTCATTCGAAAGCTTTTTCTTTGTTTTTTTTTCCGTTAGCAATTGAGGGAAAGTTTTTGAGTGTTTGTATGATTGTATTGATGAATAAAAACTTTTTGAAGAAATGTTTACAATTTTTTTAGTTGGCATAAAAAAGAAGAAGTGAATTTTATTGCATTTATGTGTTAGATTTCTGATTTCTTCGAATTGGTTAAATTTCGGAAATTGAGAGGGGCCAATGAGTGTTTCTGATGCATTTAATATATTTTGGGTTTTTTTTTTTTTTGGAATGAAGTCATAATTATTACTTTTTTAAGAGATAAAATTGGTGAAGTTCTCAAATTAGGAGTTTCTTTCCTTTTATGGGGGATTGGATCCCATTTTTTGTTTTGATTATTCAAATTTAAGCAAGCCTTAGGAATGAAGCGATTCTTTTTTGTTATTAAAATATTAGAATTTTTATGAAAACTTACTATTCTTATTATTTTTCTCTTTTATTTTCTCAATTTTTTTTGTTGCGTAGATTCAATGCATTTTAGATTTAAGTCCTTGTTTTGATTTTGTTTCATGTTTTAAAACCAGGTTGACAAATCAAGTTATGATTATTTATATCTAGATCTAAACTATCATTAATTATACTACAAATACTATACTTATACATGACTAGTTCAACTATTATCACAATATTTATAAATTGCACTTGATATTTCAAAAATTTTGGATCAACGTGATACTGATTATAGCCGCCAAATCCATTCTTTGCAAAATTTTAATACCAACTAAAAAAACTCTTTTACATTGTTAAAAAGAAACATTTTTACATTTAGGTCCTTTTGAGATTTAAAATTTTATTTCTTCAATTCAGGTTGCAGCTTCAATGCAAAAAGATGTGGATGCACATATACCAAACTACCCAAATCTTCCTTCAAAATTAATATGCTTCCTTCATAACGTCACTTTACATGTAAGCCCCTCAAATCTTTTCAATATTATTTTGTAAGACAAAATCTATAATAACTATAAACTGAAAGGGCGTTTTTACAATTTTTGTAACTTCTTTTCTGGGCTGATACTGATGTAAAATTCTTCAAAAAACCCTAATTTTCTGAATATTGTAAGGAACACTTCACTTTTTAGATTCTCTCAAAAAAAGCCTATAAAAAGCTTATAAAGGATAAAAAAATTCAATCCACTCTATAGGGTTTTCTAGAGAGTCTAGAAAGTGAGGAGATTTCTTAAAATATCAGAAACATTAGTCATTAGTGGTATTTTGAAAAAATTTCCTTTTTAATCAGTATAATTTAAAAAAAATTTTTTTTTTTGGTAACATTTTAAAAATTTTTCTAGGCTGATCCTGACACAGATGAAGTTTATGCTCAAATGACTCTCCAACCAGTCAACACAGTAATTTACTTCAAATTCAATTCAATTTTTAATTTAATTTTCATGTTAACTTGTCTTTTTTAATTTTTTTTTAACATTTATTTATTTCTAGTATGATAAAGAGGCGTTATTTGCGTCAGAGCTGGCACTTAAGCAAATAAGACCCCAAAATGATTTTTTTTGCAAAACTTTAACGGCTAGCGACACGAGTACACATGGTGGCTTCTCGGTGCCTCGCCGTGCCGCCGAGAAAATATTTCCTCCTTTGGTAATTTAAAAAGAGGATCAAATTTAAAATTTAAAAATATTATATTTCCTGATTTGGTAATAAAAAAGACTCTTTTGAATTTATAAACATCTTTGCTCGTTTGGTAAAAATAGTCTTGAATATTAAATTTTAAAAAATATTTCCTCCTTTGGTAATAAAAGGTCGTAAATTTTAAATTTGAAAATATTTGCTACTTCGGTAAAAAAAAACTTGTAAATTTATAAGTTAAAAATATTTTCTCCTTTGGTAAAAGTCTTAAATTTTAATTTAAAAATATTTCCTCCTTTGGTAATAAAAAAAGTAGACTTTTTACTTTTAGGGGCCTAAATGTGAGATTTTAATTTTTTTATTGGCGTGTTTGTAGGATTTTTCATTGCAGCCGCCAGCACAGGAGTTGCAAGCCAGGGACCTGCATGATAATGTTTGGACTTTTCGCCATATTTACAGAGGTAACCCCAATCTTATTTTTTTAACATTACGCATGATATATATATAAATAAATAAATAATTGAATATCATGAATTAAAAATATGTTTCAGGTCAGCCTAAAAGACATTTATTGACGACTGGCTGGAGTTTATTTGTCAGTGGAAAAAGACTTCTAGCTGGTGACTCTGTTTTATTTATCAGGTAAAAAATATTATTATTTTTCTTAAATATATAAAAATTTGTTTAAATAGGGCCAGTTTTAATGCCCCCCTTTCCTTATTTTATTAAAAGATCCTCAAATTACCCTTGCTTTATTAGTTTTTATTTATATGTAAATATGTAAATGTAAGGGGTAATTTAGACATTTTTTGAAAAATGCAGAGAGAAGGGGTAATTTAGACATTTTTATGACGAAAAATATGATGAATGATAAACTCCATCTTACAAATATGATGAATTCTGACTTAAAAATATGATAAATTTTTCGCCATAAAAATATGATAAATTCCGCCTTAAAACCATAAGGCGTAATTTATCACACGTTCATAGCATGTATCAGGATTTCAACATGAAATGTCATTTTTATTGAGTAAAATAGAAATTTAAATGGTAAAACATATAAGTGGACTGAGTTGTTGTATCGTGTTTCACAGGGTAAATTGAGCCGGTTTAAAAATATAAAGAGGAATTTCATCATATGTTATAAGTATGACAAATTCCGTCTTCAAATTATATACAAATAATTTTTCTGTAATTTTTGGGACGCAAAACAACAAATTATGATTAAATTGAGAAAGGCAAATTAAAAAAATGTCAAATTACCCTTGTTTTATTATCTTTTGTTCTTACACGACCGTACTTTACTCATTGTTTTTGAAAAATATCTATAAATTTACCAAATTCTTTTTTTCATTATTTTTTTATTTTTTATTTTGAGGGAATGAAATTAAAATAAAAAAATATGATAAATTCCGCCTTAAAATATGATAGATCCTGTCGTACAAACATGATAAATTCCCCCTTAAATATAAATAAAGAAACAAACAAATAAAAATACATATACATATAATAAATCATTGTCTTTCTCTTTTTTCCTTTTATTTTATTTTGTTGTAATTATAAGGATGGGAAACAATCAAACAACAATTATTATTGGGAATTGATCAGTCAGCCGACAAAAATAACAGTATATTTTTTTTTATTTTCAACTTAATTTTAGGCATAGCATAAATTTAAAAATATGATAAACAGCCCCCCTTAATTTGAAAATCTTTATTATACCCTTGATAATTTTAATTTAGATCCTTGTAAATAATATTTTGGCCCCCTCTATATATACATAATAGTCAATTGAACGAATAATAGAAAAAATAAGGTTATTTAAGTAAAATATTACAGTGAAAAAGATTCTAAAAAGTTACTATCATTATAGCACAGCTAGTACTAGTAGGTTAGCAAATTAAATTTTGATTTATTATGTCCTAAAAGTAAAAGCATATAATATGATTTCATATTAAACCATTCAATTTTTATAGCCTCTCTCATCTACATTCGTTGCATGAACTGCACAAAACTTTCTCTTTTTAAATTATTTCTAAATCAGTCAACTATATTTAAAATTATTATTATTATTATTATTATTATTATTTAATTTTATTTTTTTTAGGGATGTGAAACAACAATTACTATTAGGAATAAGGCGGGCCAACAGACAGCCTACAAATATTTCTTCCTCCGTTTTATCGAGCGATAGTATGCACATCGGAATTTTAGCCGCGGCCGCTCACGCTGCGGCCAATCACAGCCCTTTCACCGTCTTTTACAACCCTAGGTTTGTTAAAATTTCAATTTTTTTGTAAAATTTGTTGGGGTAATTTTGAATATATTGATTTGGAAGGGTGGGTTTTTTCTTTCGTAACCCTAGGTTTGATTAAAAATTGTTAATTATATTAATTAAGTTAATATTTTGTAATTAAATTTAAGAAGTATTAGTCAACTTTAAGAAAATCTTATTAGAGAGAGAAAAATGGGAAATAATATTTAAAATATGTTCTTAGGTATTTAAAGTATAAAAACTAAAGTGGTAACTCCTAACTAACGGTAGGGGCTTTTTTGCAATTCCCAATAATGCGGTTTTTTTTTCAATTTCGGGATAATGTAGGGGCTTTTTTGCAAATTTCCTTTTTTTTTATAACCCTTGGTTTGATTTATTTTTGCGAATTTAATTTAATTTCTTGAATTTGATTGGGGTAGTTTTGCAGGGATGAATACGCGGTTAGTCCGTCCATGTAATTTTATAGAGTTGCAACTTTGTATATAACCCTAGGTTTATTTTATTTGAAAAAAAGACTATTAAATTTATTACCCTTCTAAACTCAAGACCTAATTATGATCAATTTGTTTTTAATTTGAAATTTTTTTATTCTTGGATTATTTTCTTCAGAGCGAGTCCTTCTGAATTTGTGGTGCCGTTCGCAAAATATCAAAAAGCGGTGTATAATAATCAAATCTCGCTGGGCATGCGTTTCAGAATGATGTTTGAAACTGAAGAATCAGGGACTAGAAAGTAATTTTACCATTTTCAAATTTTGATTACATTTTTTAATGTTTTCTTTATGAAATTAGTGATTAGATTTTACATTAAATATTAGTTTTTTTTTTAATCGTATCAAATCATTTCAATTATGTGAAGATTTTGGATTAGAAGGTAAAGTTCACTATTTCTGTATGAGTGTATGTTTTTTGAAATTTTGAGTTATTTAAATTATGTGAAGACTTTGGACTAGAAGGTAATTTTACCGTTTTCAAATTTGAGTAGATTTATTTATTTGAAAAGAAATTGTGCAAGGCATAGTTTTTTTCAAGTATTGTTTTCCTTGCATGACATGGTGATTATTTTTTCATGGAATTAATGATTAATTTTTCATGAAATTCTACTACTTTTGTATGTTTTTGAAATTTTGAATTATTTAAATTATGTGAATGTTTTGAACTACAAGGTAATTTCACTATTTTTTTTTTTTTTGAGATTTTGAATTATTTTAATTATATGAAGATTTGAACACTAGAAGCTAAAGTTCACTATTTTTTGTAATTCTGTGAAGATTTAGGACTAGAATGTAAAAAAAATGTATTATTTTACTATTTTGTAGGTACATGGGTACTGTAACGGGTATAAGCGATTTGGACCCGGTAAGATGGAAGAATTCTCAATGGAGAAATTTACAGGTCAGCCTTTAAAATTTAAAAATTTAATTTAGATTTTAAAATTTTTGCGAATTTCATATTTGCTCTTCTAAAAACTCAAAATATCATATTAAATGATTTCCATTCTAAACCTACAAATGTCAAATTTACCCAACAGGCAATTTCCATCCCTAACATTGATATACTTAAATGTCTAAATTTGACATACTTAAACTTTTGAACGGTAAATATGATTGATATTTTATAACTTTAAAAGGAGTAAATTTGATATTTTGAGTTTTTAGAAGGCTAAATAAATATGAAATTTCCCATAACAAAATCATCTACTTTTTACAATTAATTAAATAATTTAGGGTTTAATTGAAAAAATAGGTAGGATGGGACGAATCAGCACCAGGAGAGAGAAGAAACAGAGTTTCTCTTTGGGAAATCGAACCTGTTGCTGCGCCATTTTTCATTTGCCCCCCTCCTTTTTTCAGAAATAACAAACGCTCTAGACATCCTGGCATGCCAGGTAAAAATAAAAACTCCCTTTTTTGACCCAAAAAATAGAAGATTTGAGTAAATTTATTATGTATGGATCGATAAATTGAAGTGAAATTTGCAAAAGACACATCTGTTGTTGAAAATTGGAAAAAAGAAAACTTATATTAGGAGCTTTTTTGCAATTTTATTAAGAACGGAAAGCTTTTTTTGGCTGTTTAGTAATAATGCAGTACTGCAAATTTTCCATAAATATAGCTTTTTATATTTTTAATAGATGATTATATGTCAGAAATAGGAAATAGAACCAGTTTCACAAAAAGCCCCTCCATTATTAAAAATTGCAAAAAATCCCCTCTGTTCTTAAGAAATCAACAATGTTAGGTCTTAACAAACATTAGTGACTCTTTTGAAAATACCCCATAAATTTTATTTTTAGATTTTCAAACAGATGATCATATGTCGGAAATAATCAATTGAATATTATATTTTTTTAATTTCAAACAGATGGTGAGATGTCGGAAATAATTATTTTAAACAATTAATTGAAATATTTTATTTTTTTATATTTTAACAGACGATGAGATGTCGGAAATGGAAAACCTAATCAAAAGAGCAATGCCATGGCTGGGCGAGGAAATTTGCATAAAGGACCCTCAAACACAAAGCACAGTCATGCCAGGATTAAGCCTCGTTCAGTGGATGAACATGAACGTCAATTCGCAAAAAGGCCCCTCAAGTTCAAGTCTATTACAATCCGAGTACTTCAACAACTCCTTAATGGGTCAAACGGGTCAAAACCCGGCCCAATATTTCCATCAGAATAATCATATGAGTAATTTGAGTTTCAATACTTCTCAAATCCAACAACCCGACCCGTTAAAACAACCAATCCAAAACAGTAGTAATAATAATAATAATAATATTACTAATAATAATATAAGTAATAACCAGTTTGGTAATAATAACAATCCGACCAATCACGTGCCGCCACCTCAGCAGCAAATTCAAATGCAAAACCATCAAAAACCGTTAATCAACTTATCTGACCCGCAAATCAAACAACAAATTTTGCAAAAACTGCAACAAAACCAAATTAATTTCCCTCAAAACCAACCTTTGAATTTCCCCGACCAGTTTTTATCAGCCAACCAGATGATGACACCTCAGCAGAAGGATATGTCGGCCAATCAGATGGTGACACCTGGCAGTTCGTCGATGCGCCAGGTGTCATCAGTTCTTACCGAGGATAATGTTCCTTCTTGCTCCACTTCTCCTTCTTCCAATAATAATAACAATAATATTAATAATATTAATAATAATAATATTAATAATATTAATAATAATAATCATATTCTTGCTCAGGCGATTCTGACAAGTAGGGCCCACTCAATTAATAATAATAATAATAATAATAATATTTCAACTCCAATTATCATACCGGATGAAAAACCCGTACCTAATCGATCCGGTACCAACACGCCTCGTCAAATACCAAAACCAACTACTACTAATATCTCTAATAATAATATAAATAATATTAATAATAATCATCAAGGATTGGTACCGCCACAACCGTACCTCAACAACGCCAACTTTCCAAACTTGGAATCATATTTAGACAATCAAACTTCTTCTAGCACTTCCGTTTGCTTATCTCAAGCCGAAGGAGCCGGCTTACAACAAATCTTCATGCAAGACCACCCTCAAAATAATAATATATTATTTCCAAATAATAGTCACCACAATATCCATAATAATGATGGGTTTGGTACCGCTGTACCGCCCGTACCGGTACCGTTTGAGAGCGATGAGTTGCTATTTGACGCATCGAAGGACGTGCAGGAGATGAGTTCGAGTTTGGTGTCGCAGTCTTTTGGAATTGCTGCTGATGTGGCGTTTAATGAGATGAATGAGAGCGGGTTTTTGAATAGAGACTCGTGGGCCCCGCCTGGTGGCGGTGGTGCTGGTGGTGGGGGGCCTGTTCAGAGGAAGCGTACTTTCACAAAGGTATAAAATATAAAATATAAAATGCTTTTTTTTTTTTGTATGTATGTGTGTGTGTTTGAAAAATGGTGCTATAATTATGGAATTCAACTTTGGAATTAGCCCTAGACGGTTTCATGTGGTAGTGTTAGATATAGTTATATTTTCTTTTGATTGTTGACCTGGATCTAAATACTACGTTTGATTATTTATAAAACTCTCTAGACTTAAAGACTAGATAATTTTTTTTTTTTTTTGTAGATACCATTAAACAATAAAAAGTTTATTTACATCAATTTTGAAAACAACCGAAAAAAGTGCGATCAAAATGAATTAAAATATTACTAGATCTAACTGCCGTACAAAATTACGTACGGCTGATTCTAGGGCTGGATTATATGTCTATAACATTATTGACTTTGAAATACATGTTTTTTAGTATATTTTTGAATAATAATAAACAAATAATCTAACCCTAGAATCATTTCTAGACAGTTTTTTACATCAGTTAAATCTAGTAATATTTTCTTTGAATTGCTGAAATCTATTTAAAATACTGAGCCTAATTGGTCGGATTCTATGTCTATAGATTCTTAATTTATATTTTGAGTATATATTAAATAATTAATTATTATCAAAATATAGGTGCATAAAAGAGGGGCGGTCGGGAGGTCAATAGACATAACGAGATATTTAGGCTACGAAGAGCTGAAAAGAGACATCGCGAGAATGTTCGGAATCGAAGGCCAATTGCAAGATCAACATAGAAACGGATGGAAATTAGTTTATGAAGATCATGAGAAAGACGTGCTTCTAATCGGTGACGATCCTTGGGAGTAAGTTATATGAAAATTTTCCTTTTTTTTTATGTAAATAGTATAATTTTATATTTGATTTTTTGGCTGTTAAGTAGTTCAGTTTGTTAACAAAGTTTTTGAGGGCATATGATGAAATGTTGTAGCCTTGATATAATTACTTAGAACCCATCAAACAACTTGTTCTTAATACGGTTTAGGGCTTACATATGAATAATGGGTGGAAATTAGTTTATGATCATTATGAAAAAGACGTAATACAGTTTTTTCCCTTTAAATCTATGTTAAATAATTTATTAGAAAAATATTTGTGCAAAATATTAGTAGTTCAAACTTGTTATCAATATTAGGGTGGGTTATAGTCACATTAGATTGTTTAGTATACTAATTTGACTTGTAAAAAATGTAATTAAAGAGTACAAATAATTTTCTTTATTTTTCTTTCTTGATTTTCTTTTTTGATCTTTTTAGAATATTATAATTTTTATAATATATAATTTTATATTTTGTAGGGAATTTGTGAATTGCGTGAGGTGTATAAGAATCCTGTCACCACAAGAGGAGACACAGATGAGTTTGGAGGGCGATTTGGGAAATAATATTCTCTCTAACCAAGCTTGTAGTAGCTCTGATGGTGGAAATGCATGGATTACATAATTAATTTAATTTAACTAGTTAATTACTTTAGAGGAGATATAATTAATATATATGTAGTATAAATAGGTGTTAAAAAACTTGTAATTGTGTGTTTTTTATTGAAGAATTAGTTTTGTAGAGATCAATATGAAGGAATTAGTTGTGATTTATTTGAATGAGTAACTTGAAGTAGTTATTTTGAATGATACATTGCTCTTGTACTATGCTTGACAAGCTTTAATAGATTTCAAATGAAAATATATAGTTTAGATAATTAAATTATTTAATTTTATTGGAATATATCAGTGGTTTAAATTACAATATAGCGGTCCATAGCGTTTGAGTTTTTTTTGTAGCGGATCGCGGTAGCGGATGCTATTGCGCCGCTATAACCTCATAGCGGGGAAATGCCATTTTGTATAGTTATAACAAAATTTTCAATATAAAAATAAAAATCAAAACCACCATAAATAAAGATATTACAATAATCCATAATTAAACATGCACTGCACAAAATTCATTGTCCACATTTAAACATGCGACATGAAATAAACATATGAAAACTTAATTATCTAAAATAAACACACAAATACTTAATTATCCAAAATAAACATTAATACTTAAACTAATTATTTACTCTTCTGATGAAGAGAAATTAGTATTCATTATTTCATCATCTTCGGATGAACATGATAAATCAACTTCATCATTTTAGAAAGGTAGGGTTTGAGTTTATCATTTTTTTGTCTTTGTCATTTTTTTTTTGCCTTCGTTTGCCTATGGAGAAAGACATGTGTTTTATTTTTTTTTGGGTTTGGGTTTATTTACTTATTGGGTTTGGATTTAATTACTTATTGAATTGGGTTCGGGTTAATGAATTTCGGGTCTAAATAAAAAAAATACTATCCAAATAGCGCTATAGCGCCGGTTGTTTCCGCTATTTCAACCGCAATAGCGCCTGTAACGGCGAAAATGCTATTGTTGCTATAATTTTATTGCGAGTTGCATTTATGGGTAATTTTCGCAATTACACCGTAATTGCGCGCAATTACGCCGCTATTTAAAACACTAGAATATATCTTTAAATGTGTAAGGATATGAGCAAGCGAATAGTTGCTCCAATGGACCAGAAAGACCCAGGTTCAAATCCCACAAACCTAAAAAAAATTGTATAAGGATACTTCAAGACTCATTTTGTAAGAATTATTATTTGCATGACAATGCCACATCACAGTACCTTGAACCAAGCTCATCTCATATGTAGATTGTAGTACACCACAAAACAACTAAAAAATGGGGAGAAAAATAATACAAACGATTGATCAACGAGGATAATAATAAGGATAAATGGTGTAAAAAGTCTGAAGCGCCAGCAAGAATTAGCAAAAATCCAGCAGCAAATACCGCTAGGCCCGCCCATGGATTGTTGAAGTAGTTGTGCCGTAGGCTAGCAAATATTCTGTTCCATTTCGAATTATAATACTTGTTCACATCTCTGAACAAGGCCGCGAAGAGGTGCCTCCGGTAATTGACGATGCACATATCCCTAATCTCGTTGAAAAATATGGTTACACGTGAATTGTTGCTTAATCCGTTAATGAGAATGCCGCATTCTTGGAGGAATTTCAAATCTTCTTCCGTATTAATGAGAGAATCCATGAGCAACATGTAGCTTGATACATGCCGCTGGTCAGGATGAAGGGATTTCTCGTATCCAATGAGATTTGTCAATATAATCTTCTTAGTCTCATCGATCTTCAAAGATGGTATCTCCATGATGCCATTTCGAAACCTTACAAAAAAACCTGGTTGGTTATTCGAACTTGATCGCTTCTTGTAGAGTGCTCTCTTCTTGAAGACCACACCAGCTACTCGGTGGTGCTCAGTTGCACTTGGTATATTCGTGCTGGCATCAAATAATGTGACCGTGAGTTCTGCCCAGTTGGGTTGATTAGAATTTAATGGAGAGGACAACCCTTGGCATGAAAAATTAAGATTGTTTTTTTAAGTACACAACCTGTCATCAATTTTGTAAAGCATTCGTTTAAGGGGGATTTTATTTTTATGTCCACTATTTAATGCATTTCATAATAGGGAAATGCATAATTTTGCTAGTACAGATTGGAGTTACGGAGCGACCGATGCTGGAATTATCAGGATATGGACTTTATGAAATATTAATACCCAAAATGGATTAACTTGAAAAACAATCTAGATTACATGAAATTTCATATAATTTTAAAACCAAAGTACAAATCGTGTTTCGATCAGCGCCATATATCCAGGTATACACATTTGACATGGCATATAATTTGTTTCTATATAATGTTATTAGTTCAGGGTCTGAAAGGACATTGAACTTATCACAAGGAATTTATATACTTTAGTTGGGTCACATACGATGCCCAAAAATCATAATGTGTTGTGTTATCTGTAGCGTGATTAAATAATAAATCTAGTAATTTACCTGATAAATATTGTTTCTTTTAAAAAACCCATAGGATGTAACAACCACAATTATGTATCTTTGAATAAATGGATGGATTTTGGGAATTGGTTCATGTATTCATAAGTGTTGGTTTTATAATTGGTCCATGTATATCACCTTAATAACATGCGTTAAAAAAAAATTAAACTCATATGTTCGTTTTATCGAATAAAATCAATTAATGCATAAATCTATATATAAATTATACATCTACATATTACATGGACTGTTAAAAGAAATACATATAAATATAAACCAATATATTTATTTATAAACGAATCTTAACAATATACCTTTCAAAATTAACCGACAATAATCATATTTAATTACATATGATCATTGGAGGGCTGATAGTAACCATGGTTTGATGATTTGTTCAATCAAATTACTGAATTTCAATTTTTTTCAGATTACACAAATAACCGTCCAAACATATAATATTTATAATTCAAATATAGAGTTTAATAAATTTCACAATCTACAATTTCTCTCCAGTTTGTGAACAATGTTTATTTTCCAATGTGTTCAAGGCCACATTGTATATGCTTTGTTTTATTTAGGGGGCATAAAATTTTCTGGAAACATCTTAAAACAGATAATTTGTATATGGATATTCTAAAACAAGATTTTAATTTAATCATATACCGATTAAGTGAACACCGATATTAGTGGGAATTTTTTACAATAATACATGTAATTACCAATTGCGCCCCAAAACTTAATTTCTAGTTAAAGAAATCACAATGCCTGAGTGTCTAAAACATTATGAAGCTTGATTTCAAACTGAAAATACAAAGCCTGCACATTTCCATGATAAAACTGTTGAGTTTTCGGGCGTGCATAACGCAGCGGAAAAACAAAAATTTCGTCCAAAACCAATCCTAGGATCCGTGCGTATCGGTTAAATCAAAGAAATAAATCTTAAAGATACCTTTCGGATTACGCTTAATCCGTGACGCTCAAACCATGCGTGTTGTCCAAGCGCCTCTAAACCGGTTACCGTCCTAACCAATTTTCCATCCGTCTAGTCCATTCAGGTCGGATCGTGCGGAAGCCATCTACCGCACACACAATCGGTCTTCACCGAAACCCTCATCTTCTTAGGCCGAATAGATCACAAGCGCCGAAAGTACGAACGCCTCTACCGGTATCCACACGAACATTCTTAAAACGGGAAGAAGAACAATATATATGCTAGTAGCTTGTTCTTCTCTTGCACAAGAAAACTCTTTTTTTCTTTTTATTTTGTCTCACAAAAGATGTATAATTCTCTCATATAATTGCATTCTTTCATTTTTGTCATAAAAAGAAAGTACCCTTTAGTAATTTTGTCATCTTTTGTCTCACAAAAGAGAATGAGGAATAATGAGAGAGAGAATAATGTGGTATACTTTATTTGGAGCCCTTTATGTTCTTATATAGAGGTGAAAAGTCATGTCTCTTCACACTAAAAGATATGTATGACATCACTCATCATTATCCACATGTCATCATCTATACTCTTCTAGATTACATGATCTTTTGTGCTCATAGTCTTTTTATACATATATATCATATCTTATCACATAAGATGACAATATCTTTTGTGTCATTCTTATGCAACTCATCATATAAGTCGTTAGGATTTTCTGCGCCCGTTTCAGTTTGTTCTTTGTGTGTGACCCTGTAGGTTCACTTAATGTTGGCAATAGACTTGACAGTCTATAAATCATGAGCGGACTCTAGCAAGCCATCATGACTACCCAATTTAAGTGAATATCGGCGATCCGATTTACCCAATCAACAATTACGTATTTAGTCCCTTTCTCACGCGATATCTATATCGATCATAAGGCATGTAATACATCATCCTTATATAAATCGATTAATATTTCTTGATCCCAAATTAAACTGAACAAGAACAAATAACATTAATAACTCTTATTAATTCATTTGAGTATGGCCATACATTTCTTCAGTCAATTCATCAAGAGGCCTAAAGATATCTCTCTCATTTATGAGAGGAACAAATCCCGTCTTGATTGCACTCATCCCTCTACATGATTCATTATATACCTAATCATAACCATTATGACTACCCAGTTAAAGGCAGTGTTAGATTATATTAAAGTATAAAATTACTCATGTTGGGAACCGAGACAATCTCAGGTCAAATGACCATAAATACTTTATGTTACAAGAATCGCTAATGACGTAAAACATGTAGCATTCTTATGACAGGTCAGTCCAGTATATGGTCTCTAACATATACCTATGTTAATGACTTGATAACTATTTATCCATGATCTGTAAAACATGATCATCAGTCAACTAATATACTGGTGTACATTTATAGCTTGTCTATAAATATATATTTATTTATATCCGCAAGTATATTTGTCTCCACAAATATCCTATAAATGACCAGGGACG
The DNA here is from genome assembly GCA_024447665.1 of Juncus inflexus. Lineage (NCBI taxonomy): Eukaryota > Viridiplantae > Streptophyta > Magnoliopsida > Poales > Juncaceae > Juncus > Juncus inflexus. Next base: position 2,727,079 of record JAJHPC010000008.1, on the reverse strand, counting down.
ATTTAGAATAGCATTCATAATACTTTATAGTTTTACTATCAAAGTCACGCACTTTGATATCATAAAGCTGAATTGCATATTCATGGTCTATTTTAACCACACATCATGGAATTCATCGATTCCGAAACCCAACAAAAATAACCTATACGCACATATTATATGAAATATCTTAGAATAATTATAATATTTGTTAATTCAATCCGTCAACCTAGGTCACAAACACTTTGGCCTAGGGCATAACACCATCAATCTCCCACTTGCACTAGGTCAAATCAACCAAATATCTCATACTCGTTGATCTAAAAGATATCAACCCATTGACCTAACATGAACACTATCATGTACTTGTGGGATTGGCTTCTTAAACAGATTATCAAACATATTTTTATGTCCACCATAAACTAAGAAGAATACTTTATCCTTCTCAAGTATATAATTATACTCTTGATTATTATCTAGTGACTTTCACTAAGATTAAACTTATGTGTGCTTGTTGCACTTAATTCACATCACATGTAATTATGCTCCCACTGAACTTCTTGTCAACATAAGATTTATCTTTAATTTTTGATAAAACCAAACTGTTTGGTTATTTCATCAAATAATAAATTTTCACCTAGAGATGTTTGCTTTAATTCATAAATGAATTCATGCAACTTGCAAACTCTTTTCAAAATTTATTGGATCGACAAAACTCTAAAGTTGTATCATATACATACTTTCGTCTGCTTCTATTAAGAAACAACGTCATGACATCCACTTGGTATCTTTCATAGTCATACTATGAACATATGCCCAAGAAAATTCTGAAATATATTAGCATGTTGACTTGGAAAAATATTATCATAGTCTATACTATGAGTTTATCTTAACCACAAATCATGCATTATATGTTTGCATATTATCCATACCGGTCTTCCTTTTAAAACCGTATTTCCATCTGATGGATCAATCAAATTCCAAACTTAATTGTCTGACATGGATTACATCTCAACTTTCAAAGTCTCTAACCATTAGAGGCTTGACTCATCATAGTCTATTAATGGAATATGGCTCATCATATATGAGTACCATATCTTATCATCGGTCACGAAAAATCAATAATTTTTGGGCCTATGATAAATTCTAATAGATCTACATAAATACACTTATGTTATATACCCAGACTCTTCAACTTCTTGAGAGTCTAGTTGATTAATTACAGACTCAACGGCCAGTTAAAAATCTGAATTATTTTCCATCAGAAAATTGCGCTGTTATATGGAATTTGAACTTATTCAAATTTACTCCCACTAATTCTTTTGGAAACACTACTTTCAAAGAGATATAATTTTCGAGTAACAAATACTTTGTTCTCTTATTAACTATAGAAGTAACATCCTTTCATTTTCTTAGAATATTCCACAATAAGCACTAATCCGATTAGATGCATGATGCTTCAAATAAGTATCATATCCTCAAATCTTGAGAAAAGACAATCTGATATACCTACCAGTCCATATCTCATATTGAATCTTTCATAACCGCTTTAGATGGAATTATGTTCAGTATGAACGCAAATAAGAGTGTAACCCCGAAATAAATAGAAGATATGTTTGAATCATCATGATCGAACTATATCTAATAAAGTTCGATATCGTTATCATGATCATCAAACACTTGGTTCTCGACTCCTCGATTTCATCGAAGAAATTTGTTTTTCAAAACCAAGTTTATTCTCTACTTCATTATTTGAAAGTTTTGAACTTTTCAAAATATTCAAATTTATTGTTTCAATAAAGTGATGAAGTAGTTTTTCTCTAGCACTTCACACATTAGTTAACATATATTACTATGTATGAGAGCCAATTAGTAACTTGCTTTCACCTTACTTTGTGAAAGACGTATACGTCATCTTGTCTAATAAATAAGTTGCATATATTTCAAATGATTCAAAATCAAATGAATTTGAAAATCCATCTTAATGGATTTAATAAATGTTCATCTTATTTAAGTAGACCAAGCGACAATGCTAGATTTAAATTCTTAATATTAATGTTATAGATGGACTTATAATTATCTTGTTCGATAAAAAACATAAGGTAATTTTTCTATTTGAACATTTTCAAAGAAAAATGACCTTTGTGAATAGTGTAATTATTATTCTCAATAATGAATTAATGATCATTCATAGTTGAACTCGAACTATAGATAATACAAAATTTATTGTCGACATTAAATAACAATTATTTATGTCGACGATAAGTCCAAAAAGACAATGTAAATAAATGAGTTACTTGAGAAAATGCAACAACTTTTGCTACATTTGTCACTCATATGCTAACATCATATTTACTCAATAGTCTACAACTTAGTCAGCACATTTTCACAAATGTGTGCAAATGTGTGATTCATATCGTGTATCTAATACACATGATGTGAAATAGACAAGTTAATTTCTATAACAACAATACTTGAAGCGGTAGTCACACTACTCTTTCTTTCCCTTTTCATATCTTCTTGAGAAATTATGGTTTCTTTCAATGAACCAATTCATTGCGAAAGATACTAATTTCTTACCTAAGGCCGAAGCCCCGGCAATATCTTGCCCTTATCTTTGAGAGTATTTTTTACGTTCCTTTTAAGCACGAGAACATTATTGACAATACTTGTCCATGTTCATTTTAACGATTATAAGCATCTTATGCTATTTGTCCTTCTTAAGGATCTATTGTGAGACATAAATAGATATACTATTCGTTTTGAATAATATGCAAAGACTATTATGCTTTCAAATTCCATATAATGGCTCCCACTATTTTTAATCAAATCAATAACCCTCAATCGCATTGATTCGGAAATCTTCAATCCTTGAATTTTCATAGTGAGACAAGATCCATATTTCAATTAAGTCCTAAGTGAGCTTTGGCTCATCGCCCAGAACCTAACTTATTTAGGTAGGAACAATTCCAATTGTATCTCATACAACTCTTGAACAATATAAGATAAGCATCATATACCCGACGTATATATCTTATCGTATGTCCCGAGTCCAAGTCCGACTTGATTGCCCAGTTAAGTCAAACCATGTCTAATCATCGGCAAAATAGTACCCAACACACTCAGCTTTGGCATGACCTATGTTGGCTCCCATTTCCCGCATTCTCTCCTCCTAAGATTGTCCCTACATACCCAGCTTTGGCATGACCTATGCAGGGTCGATCAAAATATCGAGAGATTTAGACTTATGGAAGACACTTCATGACTTAACATTGTTTTGAAGGTTTTATTTAATATTATATGTTATTATGCAATCTTAAAAGAACATCACATGTAATAATCGACTAAAGATAGTAACGATGATATATCAAGGGCTTGATCTTTATGAACTAACATAAAGATTTTCTCATATATATTTCATTTCCATGAAATTTTTCTTATATTGTATATGGAACTGTTATCTCCATGTATCGAAATCGATGAACTCTTTCATCTCCATGATGTGTGGCTGAAAATGAACTTGCCGGTCAGCGGGCGGGGTCAAGGGGCAGAGCCCTTGCAGGGTTTCAAGGGGCAGCGCCCCTGAAAAAATTTTATTTTATGTAGTGCCGAAACTCAAAATTTCTTTAAAAAAAAAATTGATGTGTTGAATACATCTTTTCGTGCGTCGTGCTAAAATTATTTATCAAAGGTACATGATTCTACTTTCTTCTCCGTGTTTCATTTACCGACTTACTTATCGAATTTGCAAACAACAGTACATCACTATTTCATTCAATGATTTAATTATGGAATTTGCAGACAACACTATATTACTGTAATTTAAGATTACATGCAAAATTTGTCAGAAAAATTTATATTCCTGTAATCTTTTTCAATTTTTTCTTCTCTTTTCCACCTAAGAACACATACAAACTACATGAAACAGGACATAACCACAACTGATCACTCAGTAAAAACTGCATACCAATAATGTATAATGGAACAAAATACATAAACAAACAATAAAAATTCTAAACAAAATTCATTAATTATTATTAATTTGCTAAAAGAACCAAATACAATACCTATTTTTAAACTAAATGCAAACATCACAAATCGAGACATAGCAAACTGTCACAATCCAATTGATCAAAATATCAGAATATTTATTCCAAACATGGAAAATATAAAACATCACTCAAGTTGAAATGTAAACATAAATCCAATTGTCTTGTAAACAGATTCTAACAGAAGAAACATACTGAAAATTGCTAAACAAAATCCACATTTTTTCAGTGTAAATCATCATCATCATTTATAACACAATAACAATCACTTTGAATGTACACTCCAGAAAACATCCTCCATCTAGAAATCTTAATAAATAATCTAGCAAAGAAAATTGAAAACAAATCCATAAATTTGTAACACGATAGATAAAATGTAACAGTACCCAGAAATACTTAAACCATTTTAACTAAAAAAAATAAAAATAAGAACAATAAATTAATCTGAAAATTACTAAAACGAATATATAGTCCAAATTTATTTATTTTACTTTGCTTGTTAAATGTAGTCCTAATTTTACAGAATTAAACTTGTCTGATTCTTTTTTTTTTTCCTTCTTTCTATTTTTTTCTACTTAAGAATGTACACTAATCATACATAATAAAAAAAACATATTTTTTATATGATTGTAATTTTCCATAGTTTCTTTATTTTTCTTTTGGATCAAGTCCACTCCAATGGTACCAACAACAGTTTAAGGTTTACAGTTCAGGATTTAGGACTTAAGACAAAGAGTATACAAAAACAATGGTACATATCTATGAACTAAATGTTAGAATATATCAGTACATGGAAAACAATGCAATCCTTTTGGACTGAGACGATGCTCAAGCTGTGGCAATTAGCACCACCACCGTCCAAGAAAAAAGATGAATTGGCACCTCTGTTTTTTTTGCTTATTTCTCTTTGATTTGGATTGGACGTCGTATCTAATGGCCGCTTTGCTTTGCTTTGTGCTTGCATTAGGGTTAGGGTTTGGTTTTGCGGATTTCCAGATCTTAAAAAAAACCGTTCGTCCAAATAAATGGTCTCCTCTCTGACTTAATGTGATTAAGGATTCATTGCGTTGGATTGAACTGAAATTGATCCTCCTTGCAATTTTTTCTCTTTTATTCTTCTTCTCTGACCGATATCAAGGATTGCTTTGTTGCGTGTGTATATATTTGTGTATGTGGAACTTCATCAAATCAAATTTATTTGGATTCTAAATTTCATCTGTGAACTGACAGGCCTCATAATATTATATTGGTACGTAAAAACTTTTTGCAAAGGAAGGGTGATGTTGTCAACGGATTTTGCAAAAAAAAAAAAAAATGGTTGAAAGGTTATGGTTGTGGTACATGAAATAAAAGGGTATATCTTTAGATTTGATCGGATTGTGAAGAATCTCTCTCTCTCTCTCTCTCTCTCTCTCTCTCTCTCTCTCTCTCCGGGTTATTTATATATCAAACATGGCAATGATGATATAAAAAATTGAGATTGAATGGATTGGATTGCACAGAAAGTGTCTTTGCAAATTTTTCTCCTTTATTTCTGCTTAAGCAAAATCATACATATAAAGGTTGTTTTGTTGTGTGTGCATACTTTTGTGTATGTGGAACCGCATCAAAACAATTTTATTTGGATTCTAAATTGTTTTGCCGTGTCTGATACGACTCGGTGAGTAAAGTGTTTGAGTAAAGAAATAAGAAAGGCAAGTAAATCGGTTGTGAAGACACCGAGCAAGCTGCGTCAAACAAGAAATCTGGAATGAGCTTGAGGCCGTGACTGGTACGCTCCGTTCGTAGCAGTCAAGGCATCTTCAGCCCTAATCACAATCTATGTAATAATTATTTCTCTTGAAGTTTTACATTATCGGTTGTGCACATAAAATATATAAATTATTTATACGTAAAAATCATCCAAACTATGAAGTTTTACATTATAAAAAATAAAAAATATATATAAAAATAAAGAGCAAAAATATAAGAACTTTATAATGCTATGGTCACATTCCAATAATCAGAATTAACACACGAATTTGCTAATACTCTTGCAATATCTCATACATTTAAAGCCCTCTCCAAAAATATCAAAAAAAAATTATCTCATACATAAAAATTAATATCAAATAACACTAGAACTTTAAAATGAAACATCAAAACGACCCTGCAAAAAATACACAAATTTTAATCTAACTATCTACCAATTATTCAGTAGAAGCTTCATTCTGCTTTTCCTAAATAATCCAATTTTCCGACAAATGTTATATTTTCTTCAATCTCTGTTTATCTCCATATCTTTTGGCATGATATTCTGCCCAATTAAGCTAATTCTTTATTCTGTAGCTTCACAAAACTCATACATAAATAATTCTTCAAATTGGAAAGATTCGTCTCCTTGCCATCTTCTTCAAACCACTGCAGAACATTCTATCAAATGATTGATCAAAATTGATTCATCAATTCCATGGATTTTACAAGGCGATTTTAACTTAATTGCTCAAGTTCATGAAAGAACTGGAAATAATTTTTCCAGGAATGGGGAAGAGTTTCAACTGTTTAACACCCTAATTTCACAATTGGACTTATTAAACTCACCCCTCCAGGGCAGATCCTACACCTGGACTACCACACAAACAAAAGCATGTCTGGATGCATCTGGAAGTACTCAGCAATCCGTTCGTGAACATTAGTCGCTATGCTAGGCATCTAAGGGCCCCCAGAGCATTCGCAGTTCTCCAGGTAGAGGTAAATCTCTCCGGTCCTCTTTCTTCATTCGTAATTGATAGCGCGTTTCCAAAGGTGACATCCGTAATCTGTTGCCTTTAAACCCGAAGGTCACGAATCTATCTTCTTTGTCATTATTAAAGGTCAGAGAAATTCTGCTGTCGCGTCTCGAAAAGGGGTCTTGGTAGTTGAAATTATGAGGCCAAGACTCATTCGATCAAATAGACTTCTAGTCTCCCCATAAATCTCAACTCCATGAGTGCATTGGAGTCAAAGAATCATGATGCCCCCCCCAGCCTTTTCTTGAGCTCGAACTTCTTTTTTGCCTCTTCTTCATTGAGGGGTCCCGGTATCTTTTTGTCGAGGTACTGTTGGGGGTACTCAGAGTTATGAAAGTCCTCTGTCGAGACAGTGTTTCCCCATCTTCTTGATCTCCATCGTGCCTCGCCCTCTGTGGTAGGGTTGGTTGTGCAGATACCGCTAGCGGAGCCTTTCGTCGTGCTCCTGCTGAACTCATCTTTGATTTGATCAGGCTCTTCCATTTCTTCTCAGCCGCGGTAGTGGCATCTTTCTTCCCTGACATTGTCTTCCTGGAACGTTTTAGCTGAGAGTTGAGATTTTAGATTTTTGGAGAAGACGAAGTGCGGGTTTAGGGTTTAAGTGGATGAATATGCCTAATTCAAGCGGAAGCGTGATTTTTACAATCTTTTAAGATATGCAACTTTTAGTTTATTTGACTTTCAATTTGATAGTTGTATCAGTATAAATTGACAATAACAATTAAAAGTAAATAATAGAAAAGTAAAAGTGTAACAATACCAAACACACGAATATGTTAATGAAGTTTGGCTAGATGGTTGCATGAGCTTTAGCCACCCATTTCTTCCTAGCGTCCGTACCGTGTTCGCAAGTGATTACTCTCCGGGTCTTGCTTTCGACACTATTATCACTAATCCAAATAGAGTTTGTTTACACAACTCGAACCACCGCTCGCTTCTCGTAGAGAATCGATGAAACAAAACTTGAACCGGATTTCTTTGAATCCAAACCAACAACAGGCTATTACAAATCACTCACAAGTTTTCTCCTAATCTCACAAGATTTTGAGTAAATATTATCAACACAAAAGAGAGAGAGCGTATATTGCTTTTTCACTATTGAAAGGAGGAAGGATACTTTGTAAATGAATCTTGGGAACCCCTTATAAAAGAATAAGGAGAAACAAGTCAAAAATGGCAGAATATAGCTATTCTGTTCTGAACAGAGTTATTCCGTTCATAACGGAATTGTAATGATGACAATATCTTAGTTCAAATGGCTAAATATCTGTTATTCCTTTTGGAATAGAAAGATTTTGTTCGAAACGGAATGGAATTGGTTTTTCAATCATTTTTACGGTCAAGGTCCTTTCTGAACGGGACCGGAACGGATTATTCCATTTGGAACAGAATTATTCCGTTCAAAATGGAATAACACAGTTTTGTAAAATTTTGCAATATAACTTCTCTCAATTTTAGTATTTAAAAAATATAAATCAAATTGAAATAAACCGAAGTGCTCTAACGCTTGATAACTTGAGAGATATGAGGCGTCTGCTTGTATTTCCAAGATTGGAGAAATATTTTCATCGCGACTAAATCTTCATTTCATTTTTCTTTACGTGAATTCTTTTAAGTTTGAAAATCATTCTCAAAAGTATATTAGTAGCTCGGAATAGTTTTAAATATCATCAAACTGTGAACAATAAATTCCCCCGTTTGATGATTTTCAAAAACTATTCCGAGAATATGATAAGTTTTATTTCTTCTCCCCTTTTTTGAAAAATATTCAAAAGGAACACAAGACGGGAGAGAAGGAAACACCCCCTAAATATGTGCTCCCCCTGAAATTTATAATCCATTTAAAAATAGTTATAACCACAAACACATAGTAAACTAAAATAATCATAACGATAATGTCATAATACATAAATATAGCAAACAAGGTTCATCATAACAAACCACAAAATACAAAACATATTACAATAGTCATAACAAACATAAAACAAAATAAGTAGGTTTTTTTTAAGTCTTGAATAAAAGAAAGAACAAAACACATAAAGGTTTAGGCTCAGGGTTTAGTAAGGTGGTCCAAATAAATCGCAATAAGTCGGATTAGGGTTTGCCGATGAAGATGCCAGGTGATTGTTGTTGGGGAATCCGTAGCCATGTACGTTACATGCGGAGCGGAACCTATAGATTCAACCCTTCCTAGGATCATCGTTAAGAGAATAAAAGTACAAGATTAGCTATTAAAATGTATACCTCGGATCTTCCTGATCCGCGAGACGAAGAACGGATGTAGGTTTGAACTTTTCTGACATGCAACATTCTCCTTCCAGAAGCTCGACTCGAACGAACTCCTTGCTTCTCCTAGGGTAAAGAAACCGATCGCTCTCTAGTCTTCAAAGCAGAAGACCTCTACTCTTATCCACGTCGATCTTCAGATGCACGGAATAACCGGACTCGGGTAGACGAGTCCAGAAATACTTTCCGAAAATAACTCAAAGCTCTCTCTCTATTTCTGTGTATTAGACGGCTTCTAAGGCTTCTGAATTGTGTGTGGAATAGAGAGACTCTGCCCTTCTATTTATACTAGAGAGAGAGGCGAACGATTGCTCAGTTACCATAACTAAAAAACCTAATCTGTGCCTATTCCGTTGCCAACGGAACAATTCCGTTGCCAACAGAAAAGGTATTTCCATAACGGAATACTTGGCAGCTAAGGTTATTACAGTTTCCATATCTATTCCGGTGGGAACGGAACTATTCCGTTGCCAACGGAATGGTACTGTTTTGTTCAATCAATTATCCAATAATTGATTATTTCGTTCACCAATTTATACATCATATGTATAACTGTTTTGAGGCATATTCATCCCGTACGAATGGAGTTCATTGTGTGACCGTGTAGGTTCCATTTAACGCTGGCAACGATCTTCTAAAGATCGTTAGTCATGAGTAACCTCTAGACTGATGTCATGACTACCCATGTTAAATGAAATGATCAGCGATCATAAACCTATCTGAATAGACATTTGCTTATTCCTTTTGTTCTACGATATATGTCTTGATCACAAGGCATGAAAGTATGTCATCCTTGAGTTTGATCAAAGTCTCTTTCCTGATCGAGAATTAGACTGAATAAATACAAAATTATATTAACAACACATGTTAATCCATTTTGAGCATGGCTATGCATTTCCTTCAATCCTAGTTCATCAGGGGGCCCAGAGATATCTCCCTCATTACGAGAGGAACAAATCCCATCTTGGTCACTCACATTCCTCGTCATGATTCAGTGCATACCTAATGATGACCCTAATGATCATCCCATTACGGATAACGTAGGATCATATCATCTCCCCAACATCGACCTTCATCTCCTTCGGTCGCCCAAAATTCGTCATGCTATCATATTTCTCAGTATCAGATTTAGTCGACATAACCGCACTTGAATTCATGATAGAACAAGACGGTATACTTGACTTACGGAAGCACAAGATTGTCGTAACATAGCTCTGATACCAATTTGTTAGGGTAATGGGGAGAATGTGGATGTAGAAAAAGAAAACTCATGAGAGAAATAACTAGAGAAGAAGAGAGAAATCGTTTATTCAATTGAGAGACTACATTGTAAGAATTGGGATACTATTACAATAGCTTTAGGCCTCTTTATATAGTAGAGAGCCATGACTAATTACCAAAATAAGTTGCCTAAATTAAAGATACAATTACCTAATATACAATACAAGGATGGAAACAATCTACCTCCTTCCATTGCCTAAATATTTCCCAAATATTTATTTCCATTGTCTAATCCTTCCCTAAATAATATTACCAAATAAGAAATAAATTATTGAGAGATTTAGAGTCATATGTAACAATTACCATCACCAAGCGTGCAATACTCCACTAGATCTAGAAAGACAGGGTGCAGGTTGTCGTAAAATTTAGTCCGGTCCGCTTTTTTTGAGAGTGTAACAACGTCAGTAGGTTGCTTATGTAAAAATATCCTTTTAAAATTCTTGCTCCATCTTTCTAGGACGTACTTGGGAGGCGCGAGATCAATATTTTCCTCTCTAAAAATGAGCAAGCAATGCCGGCATAAAATACCGGCAGTTTCAAACATGCTGCATTGGCACTTGACGGTCTGGATATCACGGTTGAAATAAACAAGACATGGCCTCCGCTTGTTTTCTTCTTGAATAAAGTAGGTTTTGTAGCTCGGTGAAGTGATCTCGAAGTTAAACTAATTCGTTTTGAAATTTTGTAAAGACGTTGATTGTGTACTCATCACAAAATTGCCTCTCGATTCTTGTATTGAAAATGAGATGAGGTTTACCTTTTTTACACCTACAGTAAAAAGATGGTGAATAAATGTTAATTAAAAGGTTCAATTTACAACATGCATAGTATGTAGTTTAATAGTATGGAAAATATGTGGCAAAATATATGATATTAATTATTACCTGAAATCCTCCTCTTTCTCATATCTTAGCAGCTTTTAGTTTGCAATTTGGTATTGTTGAACAAATTGTGTGATGCCTGATATTGGATTTACAAAGCCATCAAAGTACGAATTAATGATTTCGCTCCTTTGAGTAGATTTGCATTGCGGCCCAAAAGTGATCGTTGAGAAATGCAGGTACCCAGCGCGCCCTGATGTCAAACATACACCCCAACCATACATGCTCTGCAAAACACAATTTGAGGCAGAATTACTGATTCGTATTTAAATGTAAAAATGTACAGAATAAAATAAAATGTATAACAAAAATTGAATAAATAGAGATACCTTCGGCATCATGTTCTTCTATCATTTTTTCCCAATTAGCCTCAAATTGTTCCGGTGTATACGACTCACGAACTACTTCCCCGGCCTCATTTTGCAAATCCGTTTTTGTTGGCACTTTGTGACTCACCTTATTCAAAATGTGCCATATACACAACCTATGTTTTGCAGTGGGAATCACAGATTTAATGGCCTTTGCCATTGCACTGCACTGCACTGATTGGTCAGTATACAGTTTGGTGCTTTGTTGTCCATACACTCCATCAAGGTTTTAAAGACCCACTCGTAAGATTCGGTTATCTCATAAGAAACGAGAGTGGCACCGAAAAGAATCGACTGCATATGATGGTTCACCCCAACGATAGGGGTAAATGGCATACCATATCTGAAATTAAAAAAAAAATGAAATAATTAATATATTATGCTAAGGGGAGCATTTAGTAGAACTTGACATTCTGAAAGAAAAAAGGTAAATTAAACTGACTCCAGGGATGAAGATAAATAGGTACACGTGGTGAATAGTAATAAAAGGTGAACTTTTATAACCAAAAACAATGAAGAATATAGAGTTCAAGGGTGAACATACATTCATCAGTTGGGAAAAACCATAAGTAATGACTTGACAGATGATTAAATTTTAAAGATATTGTGAACCTAGAGATTAAAAAAAAATGCTAACCTGTTTGTCATATACGTAGTGTCAAATGAAAACACATCACCGAAATAGCGGTATGAATCAATAGCTCTAGAATCAACCCAGAAAGTCATTTCAAGACAATTTTCATCATCAAATTCACACTTGTAAAAAAAGCTTTTGTCTTCGAATTTCTTCTGTTGCAAATAACACATCAAATCCCTTGAATTGCCTTTCTTTAGATTGAGCTTTCGTTTGGCGTAAAGTCCGTTTCTAATATCTTTCTCAATATAACCACACGTTTCAGCTGACCCACCACCCATTGCCATTATCGCGTTCACAGTCTGCTTAACTGAAATTATCATACATCTCAATATGCCTTTGCACCACTAAGGGTAATGAACGATAGCACGGGAATAGGTAGGAGCTCTCGGGTATTAAATCATGATTGTGCTCCAAAAGAACTTACTTGAAAAGCCACTTACCATCTTTATCGGTAGCAACTACAGGAACGGCCTCAACCATGGCTTTGCAATAACATTTCATAACGATTCTTCTCCTTTCTCTAACTAGTTTAGCAGATAGCTTTTCAGGCTTACCTTCGCGGCTACACCTAATAATTTGTCGAAATTTCTTTGGATCTTTAGAAGTTCCTCCTTTCTTAGCAACGCCAAAACCAGAATGATAATTGTACCTCTTATAAAAATCAAATGCAGCTTCAAAATTTGAGAAAGTCATTCCAACTACTGGTACGTATTCCTGCTTTAATGTAAAACAGTGAAATTAGACCAGTAATGGTGAAAATTGAGTTATTATGAAAAAAAATTGAGTAATAAAACGACGGTATTGAAACTTAATAGCATTATTGAAATGAAAAATCTTCCAAAACAAATAAAATTGTTCAAAATTCAATAGAAATATAGGAAGAAAGGGATGATACCTCGAAATTCAATTGAAATAAGTGAAACCGGATTGAATCAAACATAATGCCGATTCTCCGATCGCGATGGAGAGATTTTTGATCTGATATGGTCTCAGCAATGGAGAGATTTTTGATATCGATGGAGAGATTTAGATTCTCGATTGTGATAGAGATCTTTTATCAGATCTGCGGATGAGATGGAGGGACTTTTGATTAAATATGGAAATTCATCGCGATGGAGGGATTTTTGATCGATAAGGAAAGGAAAGAGTGAAATTCTGAAAATGAGAGTGAAAAAAGGTAATATTTTGATTTTTTTATTTATTCTTCACGGAAGTTGCATGGCTCGTACTGGACGTCTCCAACTTATTTACGCAGCGCGTTTACTGGACGTGTCCCACGCGGATTCTTTTTGATTCTCCGACCCTGATTCTACTTAGAATTTCCGCTAAATTTTCTAGTATTTATAAAAGAAACCCTAACTTTTGGAATATTAAATAAAAACTACTCTCAACTTTCCATTTTCCAAAAACCTCCTAGCCTTTAAAGTTCAAAAATCCCCTAACTTTTATTTTAAAAAAAATGAACTAAAATTTTTTAGTATTTAAAATTAGAGGTTTTATGGGAAATGGAAAGTATAAAACTTTACAGTAGGTGTTTTTTGAATATTTCAAAACATAGGGGTTGGTTCTTCATAAATACCAGAATATTTAAGGTCTTTTTGTTGAAAAATTCCCCTTCAGTTAAACAAGAAAAAGAAATAATTAAAATGAAGAAATAAACTAAATTTAAATACATTTTTGAGATGTTCATTGACGACCAGTTGAAGCTTATTCGGCCCGACATCTTGAGTGAGGAAAAGAGGAGCACAAAGCGGTTCTCCTTCAGGATTTGTTAAACGACATATCACACCGTTTGTGTCAGTTTTAATCCCCATTTCTCGCCAAAAAATTGAAATTATATTTCATCATGTTCATGGATTCAAAATGTTTGTGGTTTTTTTCGACAAAATATAAAAATAAGTACTGAGGATAGGGAGCAACGGACCGAGAATCGGCAATAAAAAAAATGGACAAGGAGAAGAAATTATTAACCAGATGCGAAATTTGAGTAAGAAGAAGAGCTTCAGCCTTGAGGAAATGGAGACACTGAAAGAGAAAAGGAAGGATTTCCATTTCCATTTTGATATATCAAATGATATTATGAGAGCACATTTCTTATTGTGAGAGCGAGAATACATATTGAGAGCGTCTTTACTTCTTACCGTCGGCTCTCGAAATAACAAATGCACTCGCAGAATATCCTTCATACTCTCAACTCTCGAAATAACAAATGCACTCACGAAATATCGCCTCCCTTTTGTTTTTTTTTTTGAGGAAATTTGGAGGGGGCTTAATATCCCCCTTCCAAATATTTTTAATATATATAAAAAAATTTACAAAGGTTTTCTTTCTTCATACATATAAAAGAAATAAAAAGAAAACCAATCTAAAACCGGGCTTTTCCTCTAACAAACCAGGTCCAAGCCCATCACCAATATAATCTTACAATAACTCTCTGATTACAAAGCCTGGTTTATCAAATCCCATATGTTACAAATACAAAAATGAAAATCTAAAATCTGGAATCATCTATTAGGTCTTTCAGACCAGAGATATTTTCTTACCGCCTTGTCTCTTTTCTTTCTCTTTCTCTTCCTCACTTGCTCCGCCTGGCGGCGCCATTGAAGGAGTTCGATCTATCGTCTTACTTTTCTCCACAAGTCTCACCATCTCTAACTCTACCAACTCTCTACAACCTCGTTTAATCTCAGAAAATGCACGACAACACCGCTCTCTCCAAAGACAGAAAAGAAAGATCATAGTAATTTGTCTCAGCGATTCACTTTTTTGACCTTCTTTTACTGCATCATAAACCACCTTGAAAGGATCTGTTCTTTGAAATTCGTTGAGCTCTTGCATGAAAGTGAACCCATTAAAAAGAAACTAGATCCGATAAGAAGAGTAAAAGATGGAAACCCATTAAAAGATGGAAGGTAATGAATCAATTCAATTCAATGCGAGATAAAAAGCAAGGAAAGAAATCGATCAAGGAAGATTTGTCTGAAAATTGTTTAATAACGGATCGGGCATGAAGCAACTAGATCCGATAAGAAGAGTAAAAGAGAGTAAGGTATTAATTTAAATGGATTGGTCTGGCCCAGATGATGATGAAAATTAAAAAGGATGATAGCAAATGAAGAGTATTTATTTCTTTTTCTTTTACATTTTTTTAATTACAAGTTTGAAAAAATATAATGTAACAAAGTCTTGGAAGTTAAATAATTACTATATTTAAATGAAATAAATATTCTATTTAAAATACACTGATATGTTTCTTTTTTTCATATCATATCTGTTATGTAATTACTCGTCAAATTGCACAACATTAAGATTTAAGCTAACTAATTTTTACTATCTCTTCTTTTGTGTTATTTTTATCATCAATCTAATTTGTATGTTCAAAGTCTGACTATTGGTGGTTATGCTAGACAGATCTCATCCGTGAACTGAATGTAAGGTCTACATAAACTTGGCCCGCATTAAACAATATCTCTATCAAAATTCATATGTATGTTGATACATAAAAATGAACACATAAGATCAACAATGGTTCCTCCAATATCTGAAAATATGTATAAACTTGTCATTTTGTTTCTTCTACTTTGTGTAAAAAAACCAGCATTTTCTTTTCTACCATGATTGAGGTTGTTGATTTATTTATATTGAACATGCATGCATGAAACACAAATATCATGACCAATCATCATCATTATTTCATTATATTATAAGCCTCTCCGTCTGGTTGGTCATGCAAAAAAGACCATCAACTAACAGATATTGGTGCTATATGGGATATTTAACAAACTTTTAATTATAGAAATGGATGTCTAATTTTAGCAGTCTTTTAATAAAAGTGTTGAATACCTTGCTTCGAAAAATATAGAATTTCATTTTTCTACCATTTAACATCATAACATTATTTACAATTTAACATAATATGATAAAGCTGAGAAACAGAATGGACGTCCAATTTTTATCCTACCACAACGGTATTAAATGGCTACTTGGATTTTTATGGTGAAGGAAGACCTGCTAAAATTAATATATTATATATAATTTCACAAATACTATCGAATTTCACTCTAAATTTACGAAAATACTCATTTTATCGGGATTTATACAATTTAAATGAAATTTATCTTTTTTATATTTTCTCTCTATTTCATGTTTTTCGGATATTTCGTGACAAAGATGTAATGTAATATAAGTAGAAATTAGTGAAAAATTTATTTTTTAAGAAAAAAGAAAACAAAAACCGGTTTTAGTATTTAAGTTTATTAGTCCAAAAAGAGCAGAAAAGTTCTTCTTTGTCCTTTCATCGGCTAGCCTCTCAAATTTCGGGGGCAAATCCGATGATTTCTCTCTACGTATATGAACCAAAAAGTGGCGCTAAAAAATCGGCTTATTCGATAATTAATCGGCATTCTCTGACAATAGAGATCCAAATCATCCAATTTTATTCTCTTTGTATTCTTCCGAGTGTCACCTTTGTTGTCTCAATTGGTGGTGCGTGTAGGGGGATAAACAGTTCAGATGCGGTTCGGATAGTGCTCTTATCATATCCGTATCCATATTTTTTTTCGGATACAGATACGGTTCAGATTTTAAACGGATATGGATATGGTTCGGATATCCCGGATACGGATACGAATACGGACTCATTTCAGATTGTTAAAACGAATATTCTAATATGTAGTCCGATATATCATTTCAAAACTCGATTTTGCTAGATTGCTATATAAACATAGATTTTAGTAGGGGTGTACATCGGTCGGGTTGAACGGATTTAGACCAAAATTGCTACCCAACCCAATTATAACGGGTTTCACTTTTTCCAACCCGACCTAACCCATAATACTTCAAAAATTATCAAAACCCAACCATATTTAATTGGACGGGTTGGGCGGGTTGACCGGGTTGACCGAGTTTTGCACTTCACTTAATTTTGCTTTTATAATTTATATTGATCGAATAAAAATCTATGATTTTGACATGTCAATACAAAAATACTAAAATTTTAACAATTTTTTTATAAGTTATTAAAATTGTTGCTAAGATAACATAACGTGACAGTCAAGCATACATAATTAATATAATTTTCAAGTTTTAATGATGTCACTTCTACCTGAATCATAAATATATCATTATTTTAACCTTAATTCATGAAATTTATGAACTTTGTTAATGAGATATAGATTGATATGGATGTTTTATTTGCTAAGTTCAAAATTAGAAAATGTTAATTTAAAATTGGGACCTGATATGTTAACATATATGTTAAAATTGGAATAGAAACAGAAAACTAATATTATTTCAACAAAATAGGAAACAGATGATTTCAACATAATGCACTTAACATATATATGTGAAGTAGAAAATGAAACAAACAAGTTGAATCCATAAAACACATCACTGATATACTTTTTTTTTCTTAACTGAAGAATTCTGAGTTTTTGAAATGCAAATACACTAGTATATACCACAGTAGGAGTTATGTATAATTTCTTCAAAGACCAAAATAGGGAAGAAAATTGGATGTACCTCTGTGTCAGGCCTTCAAAGTAACTTTTGTCGTCAGCAATGTCTGTGCTAAATTGTTTATGCTGCTTAAAATTCAACATAGTTGCCGAGCTATGTGCCCGGGAAGAAGACCCTGATGCTGTATTAAAATGATGGGAAGCTTCTCATTACCAAGTAATTAGGAATTTGGAATAAGGTAGTGAATCTTTAAGTGTTCAATGTGGCAAAATGGTGATTTATATTTCTATTTGGAACAGCATGTTGGATAATGATGATTTTCTTTGGTGGTGGCAATTTGAATGTTCAGCATCCAGATGTATGCATACCTTGGGATGGATTTCCAATCAAATCTTCATTATGCTTTGTTCTCTCTATTTCTTTCTCAGCTTTATCCATTACTTGCTATATAATAGTTAAAATATAAGTGAAAAAATGATCCATAATAAGATGTATTGTCTGCCAATGGGCAAAAAAACATAGTATACATGTCATGAGTTCAAATCTTACTGACATAAAAAATGGAATTGCAACAGAACTCTATTAAATGAAAAGAGATTGTATCAGCTAATTGTTTGTAGATTCATGGGCTGAGTTAACTAAGTACCTTCTGTGTCTCTTCAGAACCATTCTTGGTGCTTAATTCTTCACGCTCCGATACGTCACTACTGCAGAAATCATATAATGAATTTACAAATTGAAAATAAGCATGCTCATGTATGATAATTCAATTTTCCTTTATGCAAGACTAATGACCTTTGTCACTGATATAATCGACCTTTACGATATTCATAAAATACTCAATTTTAGTTTTCCTAAACATAGTCAACATTTTCTTGATCTTAGTAATATTGATCTATACATACAGTCAATTACTACTTTTATCCGTACTGAATAATACTTAATTTCCTACTAATAACATCCCTAAATATAGTAAGTACCCTCTAATATTTGTTGTACTGGATTATTCATATAGTCAATTTAATGCTAGTTTATGACAGAATTTTATTGTCAGTAAATATTGATGAACATATATCATCTTACTACATCCATATGTTTTTTACATCTTGACCCTAAATATGTAGTAACTAATAATTTTATTCTAAGCAATAATATGTCATATTTAAATAGAAAGCAATAGATGCCAAGTACCTTGTTTGATGTGAAGGCTTCCAATTCTGCAATGACTCGAGTTTGGGGCATCGAACTACTTTAAACTTCTCAAGGGATGTAAGATATCCCAAACCCTCCAGTGATAAGAGCTCAGTACAATCACTAATCTGTAGTTTCTTGAGCATATTTAGCTCATTCGGCAAAGAAAGGTGCTTAATTTTCCGAAACCCCTTAATTTCCAAGGACTCGAGTGATGGAAGATCCACAAACTCGGGTAGTATCGAGCAAGAATCAATTGATAATCTCATCAATGAAATAAAGGAAGGTATCTTCCTAAGCAGTGTACACCTACTAATTAAAAGAGTATGAAGGCGACAAAAATCCACCTTTGTTACTCCGATAATATCTTCCATTCAAATAGGTTCAGCGTTTCCAATGAAGGGAACCTAGGGCTGCTGATCTCCATGCATTTTTCATGATTGGATATATCAATTCTTTGCGCATTGTACATTTTTCTTATGCTGAGGTATCGAGCAGCGGCAATCCACCAAGAGCTGGAAAGCAAGCACAATTATGGCAGTTTTCAAGAATTATTGAGGTTAATTCAAAAAATGAAGGATCTTCAATCCACCGAGGGACGGAACTGCCTGGATAATTTCTTACAATTAGCTATTGCAGATTCGTGCTAGGCTCCAAGGCTTGGAAAACTTCTTCAGCCAAGGTTGCTTCATCACCTTCTACATATTCTTTATTGTCACTCCAATTAAGTGATAAAGCTTCAAGGTAGACTTTACTCTTCAAATTGGCCTCTTCCACACGAACGAGACTTTCAACATTCTCTAACCCCGCAATCTGTAGGGATCCTCTCGATTGGTCGACACATTAACTCTTCAATTCCACAATGCAACAAATCACACCCAACATTAAATGTTTCCAGTGTCTCGAGATTAGTCAATTGTCCAATTCCGGCAGGCATGCCGACATGACCATATTCTCTCTTCACATCGAGATATAGGAGAGCCCTCATTGTTAGAGTAATGGGGAGAATGTGGATGTAGAAAAAGAAAACTCATGAGAGAAATAACTAGAGAAGAAGAGAGAAATCGTTTATTCAATTGAGAGACTACATTGTAAGAATTGGGATACTATTACAATAGCTTTAGGTCTCTTTATATAGTAGAGAGCCATGACTAATTACCAAAATAAGTTGCCTAAATTAAAGATACAATTACCTAATATACAATACAAGGATGGAAACAATCTACCTCCTTCCATTGCCTAAATATTTCTCAAATATTTATTTCCATAGTCTAATCCTTCCCTAAATAAATTATTGAGAGATTTAGAGTCATATGTAACAATCTCCACCTTGACTCAAAATCTCACTCATGACTCAAAGTCGCAATAACAACATATCCAAAACGAGCTCCACCTTAATGCAGCAATCCACTTTGCCGCTCCACATGAGGCCGTCTCCTTGTACCGAGAACTCGCAAGACTCCAATTGGTTGACCGCAACCGAGCATACACAAAATCAAAATATCCATACATCATAGAAAATCCAACCTGATCTCTTACCAAAGCACCTTCCTGACTCGCCTTACCCGATGCATCATCGTCATAAAGAGAGTCATGTAATGCTCCAAGTTACGACGAGTAACTTCACCTTGTTGATCGGGAACTGCAAACTCCACCTCCTTCCTGACCGTCACAATCTTCTTAATAGCCAGATCAGACAATCGCTCCCTTACCCGTAACATAACCGGATCAAAAGCCACGTCTCTCAAAACAAGTAGTTCCGTAACAGGACACCACAAATGATATGCCATTACACCTGAATCATATCCCAAGAAGAATATATTTCTTCTCCTCATACTCGAGTATCCATTTAACGACTTGTTCATAAACGGGATATCCAAATACCACCAAGCAGTATTCCAGAACTCCTCGCCTGAGTCCGCCCCAATAAAAATAAAACACGCACCAAGCCTTCTCGAGTAGTTTTCGATCAGCCACGCCATTCTGTTGTCGAGAGCGAACAACCATGTAGTGCCGAACAATCCTTATAAAAGGATCACAAATTTGTCCCCACAAATCTAAATAGATATCGTCCAAAATTTCCTTCGTGCGATGAACGGCTTTACTAGAGCTGAGTCTCCTCCATTTGCCACAAACGAAATCTTCACAACTCATGCTTTCTGGTATTTTGGCCACACAGTAGATCCCTCGTGTTCAAAATTGTCACCCCGCATCCAACCGTAAACCCTGACCTTCTAACTGAGGTAAAGAAGGCGACGATGAACGAGCCTAAAACTGCGCCAACTTCCCGAAATAACTTTTCGGTACTCTGGACTTCCAGAATATAACACACCGATATTCTGGCCACACAGTAGATCCCTCGTACTCAAAATTGTCATCCCGCATCCAATCATAAACTCTGACCTTCTAACTGAGGCATAGAAGGCGACGACACACGAGCCTAAAAACTGCGCCAACTTCCCGAAATAACTTTCCGGTACTCTGGACTTTCGGAATATAACACACCAGTCATTCTAGCCTTCATCAATATAAGAGCCAATCTAGATACCTTGAGGACTCCACCTTCACATCGGAACTTGCAAGCGATATCTCCGAGAACGCCTAATGAGATCAAATGGACAACCTGGCCCTGCATCTTGATCAAATGGACATCCTCGTCCTGCATCTTGATCAAATGGACAACCCCGTCCTGCATCTTGATCTCAAACGTGCCAATATCGGCAACGCAACATAAATGATCGTCTCCCAAAAGAACATCTCCACTAGGCGTCTCATATGTGGTAAACCACTCTCGATTCGGGATCATCTGATTTGAATTACCCGAACCCACCCAATTCTTCCCCACTCTCTCATTCCCATTCGCCACAATAAGTACCTTAACCTTACCAGATTCAACTACATTATCTTCTTCTTAGAGAACACCCTTATCCGTCTTCTGTTCCTTTTGGAGCTTGTAACAATCGGCCTTAATGTGTCTCGTCTTCTTGCAATAGTCACTCATCAGGTTCCTGTACTTGAATTGCGAATGAGTCTTCTCTAATGTTGCATCTCTCTCCTTACATCTCCCCTTCTACACAAACAACTCAACCTCTTGATAACTACTCTCAGCCATGGACAAGTCATAGTCGATCCCTGACTTGACTAATAAGTTACTATCGACATGTTCAACGATAAATAACTCCCTAGAATGAAGCATGGTCTCCTTAAACCCATTATATGACTTTGGTAGCGTGCACAACATCACGGCTCTATCCTCTTTGTCCATCTTAATACTGATTCTCTCCAAGCCATTAAAGAAACAAATATACACCAATATATGGACCTTAACATACATACTGTCCGCCATATTCAAAGAATCAAATCACCGCTTCAAATATAACCGGTTGGTAACTAATTTCTCCATGTAGATGCATTCTAACTTCTTCCATGCGCCAACTGATGTAGCATCCATAAAAATTTCTTCAAGAGTCAAGTTGCTTAAATAAAAACTGAATTGTCGAAATGGCTCTATTATCCATCATCTCCCCAACATAGCCTTTCATCTCCTTTGGTCGCCCAAAAATGACGGCCTTCACATCTTGACTCGATAATATAGCCGTCATCCGCACTTACCATAGTGCAAAATTCGGCATGCTATCGTATTTCTCAAGTATCAGATTTGGTCGACATTACCGCACCTGAATTCATGATAGAACAAGACGATATACTCGACTTACGGAAGCACAAAGATTGTCGTAACATAGCTCTGGTACCAATTTGTTAGGGTAATGGGGAGAATGTGGATGTAGAAAAAGAAAACTCACGAGAGAAATAACTAGAGAAGAAGAGAGAAATCGTTTATTCAATTGAGAGACTACGTTGTAAGAATTGGGATACTATTACAATAACTTTAGGTCTCTTTATATAGTAGAGAGCCATGACTAATTACCAAAATAAGTTACCTAAATTAAAGATACACTTACCTAATATACAATACAAGGATGGAAACAATCTACCTCCTTCCATTGCCTAAATATTTCCCAAATATTTATTTCCATAGTCTAATCCTTCCCTAAATAATATTACCAAATAAGAAATAAATTATTGAGAGATTTAGAGTCATATGTAACACTCATCTCCCGCAAAATGTTAGGTAATTCAATAAGATAAATGCAATCTCTGGCTTCCAAGAATTTGGAGATTAATAAGATTGCGCAATTCTAATGGGAGATTCCTAACATTTGTGTTATTAAGACCCAAATAACATAACTTTTTCAACAAACCAATAGAATCCGGCAACTCCTCTACAGCAATGTGATTCAAATTCAGTATGCGCAAATACCTGAATTTTACAAAGAAATCCCTCAAGTCTTCAATATTTGCAATTGAGGAGAATGTACCTTCTTCTTGCAAGCTAGATCTATTTAAAACCAGAAAAGTTTGTAAATCTTTAACCTCTTCTGTTATATGGTTTAAAGAAAAACTCTGAAAATCATGAGGAACTATAGATACGTGACATACATTTTGAGGCAAGATGCTCATATAATCATGAGACTGAAAGTACTCATCCCCTGAGAAATCCCGTGCTAAATCATGAATAAGTGAATGCATCACAAACTTATTTTCCTTACCATCACATATAGGTGACTTTTGGAAAAATGACCTAAGAATGAACTCATCGAAAACCTGAGCACCTTCAGCCTCACTTTTTATACTATATTGGGTGAAACCTTGTGTGCTCCACAACCGAATCAAACTATGTTTCCCAAAAAGATAATTCTTCGGGAACAAAGAACATAATGCAAGACATTGCTTCAAACACACGGGTAAGTGATCATATGACACTAGCAATGGAGACTTGGTGCCTCGAAATTCATTTACATGCCACCGATTGTTTTCTAAAACAGAGGACCACCATTGTTTCTCAACCGAATGCTGAAGAACTCCAGAAATAAGCTTTATACACAAAGTTACATTCCCACACCTGGTAACAAGATTCTTACCGATCTCCACTAAATCAGGGTGATTTTTTGTGTCATGGCCATGAAATGCATTCTCTTCAAAAATTGTCCAACACTGCTCGTCAGATAGACGACTCAAGCAATATAATTTTGCGTCTGAGATAGTGTCAGCAATGCTCTCGGTTGTAACCAAAACAACACTTCTTTTGGCACCGACATTTATTATGTCCATAAAGTAGGGCCAAAAGCTTTTGTTCTGGTTTTTATTATTTTCCATACCATCAACTACTAGGAAAAACCTCTTTCCGGTTAGTTCCTCTTTCAAGATATTCTCCAATAAACTTTGTTCGTAATATCACAAGGGGAGGATGTTAGAGACTCCAAGACCGCTTTAAAAAGATCCTTTTCGTTTATATTTTCTGGCATATCTACGAATATCCTCATATTGAATGTTTCGTAAACTAATTCATCGTTGAAAACGAGACTGGCCAACGTGGTTTTGCCAACACCATTTTCAGCAACTATCCAAATAACCTTAACATCGATCCGTCATCATCTTCGACGTTATAAGCTCGAGAATTTTCTTCCGGTCATCTTCTCTGCCGTATACACTCAAGCTATCAATTTGGCGACTTGATTGGGAGGACACCATCTGTTGAGATAGTTTCAAATGAAGAAAGAAGAATGAGAGACTGCTAACACCCTATTTAGAATGAGAGATTAGCTCACCTAACATTATCTGCTAGTTTTTAGCTAATCTAATTCTATAATTTCACTATATTTTATACTCTATAAATTATAAGGTTAAACACTATAAATGAAAGAGGAAAATAAACATCACAAAAGCAGCCAAAACAAGATGAAACACTATATATGGGCTTGCAAGCTGAAAAGTTGAGACCAAGAATTGTAATTTTCTTTTTCAGTATGGGACCTTGATACAATGTCCCCGCCAAAATTACTCCGCTTTGACACATATATGATACGTGTTAAATGAGATCTCATTTAACCCGTAAACTATTAAATAAGAGTCAACTTAAAACATTGTATATTCACAATTTAAGGGTTAAACTAGAATTTTCCTTCTGATATTAAATTAGGACTTGAATGAATGTGAGATTCTAGAAGGGAATTGAGTATGAGGGAGTGCTTACTAGTAGAAAAATGATCGATAAGTATTGTACACAGAGCGGAATCAGAAGAATTTAGGTGGCAGATTTTACACATAAAGAGGCCTGTGCTCGATGATGTGCTCAATACTCTTCTAATCCAAAGATCGGAGTTCGAAACAGGCTATATGCGAATTCTTATTTATTTCAAATTAAAAAAAAAAAAAAAACTAGAAAGCGTTTCGAAGACAGGGTCAAACGCACGTCAGCTAGCATGGAGGCTCCTAGTATACACGAGCTGACTAACCAATCAAGGATATACTTCTAAATAACATGGAACTTTTAAAGTTTAAAATTCTTATAGGGGGCCAAAATCAGACTATACTATGGATATATTACTAATTTTTCGATTTCTTAAGAGAGAGAGCGGGGGATATATATATATATATATATATATATATATATATATATATATATATATGTATATAGGTTGGGGGGGGAGCATGACTCGTGCTTAGGGGTGAAAACGGATAGGATAATAATCCGACCGACCTGTTTTCGTATCCGCAAAATATTCGTATTCGAAAAAAATTATTCGTATCCGCAAAATATTCGTTTTCGAAAAAAGTTATCCGTATTCGAATAATATCCGAATGGATATGAATAATATCCGTATCCGGATAATTATAATCCAAATACTATCCGTTTTCGAACATTCCACTATATATTGGATATGAAATACATATATATAATGATTTTTTTGTAATATTTTAGTTGTTTAGTCATTTTTTAATATGAAAAATGATATTTATCCAAATTCATCAATTTATTTATTACTATTTTGAATGTTGTTATTATTTTTTTTGGTTAATAGTGAAATATATTTTAAAAGTGTTGATAAGACCAAGCCTAAAGAAAAGAATATGAATGTGAATGTATTAAGTTATGGAGTACAATGTATAGTGTCATCCAAGTAATATTTAATTGGTGAATGCACCAAGTTGGATGTATTTGGTTTATCTATGTAATATTTATTATAGATGCATGTTTTAGTAGTTATTATCATGCATGTATTTGAGTTAGAGTATGAGCCTATAAATAGGAGAATTGTGTGTCAATCATAGCACCACTCAAAGTTGTATCTTTCCAATTATCTAAATAAAGAAAAAAGAGCTTGTAATGAAATATTGAGTTAAGAGAGAAAGAAGTTGTTTCTTGAGTGATAATAAAATCCATATTAGAAATTCTATACAAAATATATACTAACAAATTGGCATCAGAGCGAATGGCGAGTTCTGGAGGTGCGAATACGAGTTAAAGTGTGTCTTTTGGGCAGATGTCGTTGCCGAGATTGATGAAGACGAACTACGATAATTGGAGTATCCAATTGAAGGCGCTTCTCGGATCGGAGGATCTATGGGAGACGGTGGGGACTGGTTATGAAGAACCGGATCCAACTCCAACAAAGGGAGTCGCGTTGAAGTCGTTGAAGGACAATCGCAAGAGAGATAAGAAAGCACTCTACTACCTCTACCAAGCGGTCGATGAATCCGCATTCGAAAAAATTGCCGGTGCGGAAACTTCTAAGGAGGCTTGGAAAATTTTGGAGAAAGTGTTCAAGGGTGCTGACCGAGTGAAGCAAGTGCGGCTCCAGACCTTACGAGGCGAGTTGGAGGCTATGAAGATGAAGGAATCGGAGGGAGTCTCCGAATACATCTCCCATGTGCAATCGGTGGCAAACAAGCTTAAGGGTAATGGAGAGACCCTAACCGACACAATGATTGTTTAGAAGATTCTACGGTCACTGACCGAGAATTTCAAAAACGTGGTTTGCGCTATTGAAGAGTCGAAAGACTTAGATGAAATGACCGTTGACGAACTTGCGGGTTCACTTGAGGCACACGAGCAACGGAAGAAAAGGAAGGAGATGGAATCACTTGAGGAAGTTCTACAAGCCAAGACAACCATAAAGGAGGACAAGGCGATGTATGTCGAGAATAATCGAGGAAGAGGACGCGGCCGAGGAGGTCGCGGGTTCGGTAGAAATGGTGGTCGAAATAAAGGCCGAGGCTACAATTCCGAAGAAAAATATCAACCGAGTCAGCAAAATTAGCGTGGTCGAGGACGAGTTCGTGGCCGAGGAGCCAATTCGAGTCGAGCAAATGTCGAGTGTTACAACTGCGGAAAGTATGGGTACTACGCGAAAGAATGTTGGGACGAGAAAAAGGTGAAGGAAAATGCCAACATAGCCGAAAAGGAGGGAGAAGATGGCGTCCTCATGCTTGCACACAAAGATACCACATCCAATAGCGACACAATATGGTACCTTGACACCGGTGCGAACAATCACATGTGTGGACACAAACACCTATTTGTAGAGATGAAGAAGATAGACGATGGGCACGTGTCATTTGGTGATGCATTAAAGGTCCAAGTAAAGGGCCTAGGTAAAATTCGGTTCTATCAAAAGAATGGTAAAGAAGGATATATTGAAAATGTGTACTATGTTCCTGAGATGAAGAGCAATATTATTAGCTTGGGACAATTGTCAGAGAAGGGATACTCAGTTTTAATGAAAGACCGAGTGTTGTTATTAAAAGACAAGGGAAGCCGATTAGTTGTGCGAGTTGAGATCGCCAAGAAACGAATGTACAAGCTCAACCTTAGAACTGTGCAGAAAATGTGTTTGCGAGTTAACATCGAGGACAAGGCATCGTTATGGCACTTACGGTTCAGACATTTGCACTACGGTGGCCTGAGAGAACTGACAAAGAAGAACATGGTGCACGGTTTACCGGATATGGACTATACGGCTAGTTTTTGTGAAGGTTGTGTACTTGGTAAACATGCAAGAGTCCCATTCCAAAAGAAGGCAAGATACCGAGCAAGAGGTCCTCTCGAGTTGGTGCATACTGACATTTGTGGTCTAATAACGTCCGTGTCCTTCAGTAAGAAGAGATACTTCATAACGTTCGTTGACGATTATTCAAGGAGGACGTGGGTTTACTTTTTGAAGGAAAAATCGGAGGCGCTCGAAGTGTTCAAAAAGTTCAAGATTTTAGTCGAGAAGATGACGGGGATGTATATCAAGGCCTTGCGATCGAATAGAGGCAGGGAGTACATGTCAACCACATTCACAAGTTATTGCGAGGAGCATGGGATTACTCCCCTCAACAAAATGGTGTGGCCGAGAGAAAAAACCGAACCATTCTCGACATGGTTCGTTCGATGTTGAAGACTAAGGATATGCCAAAAGAATTTTGGGCCGAGGCGGTATAGTGTGCCGTATATGTACAAAACCGATGTCCACATGCGATGTTGGGTGAGAAAACACCCCAAGAGACTTGGAGTGGACAAAAGCCGACCGTATCACATTTCAAAGTATTCGGTAGTGTGGCATATGCACACATACCGGATCAAAGAAGGACTAAACTCGATGATAAAAGCAAGAAGTTCGTGTTCATCGGGTATGTGTGCATACCATTGAGAGGATTGGAATGGTGAGCCGAGATGTACATGTGAATGAAGAGAGCACGTGGGATTGGAATAAAAATGAGATAATGCACGAGAAGGCCGATTTAGTTGAACCCGAGAAATAAGATTCGTCGGCATCGACCGTTGCCCCGAATAGTCCCATACCATCCGATGATGAAGATGAGCCGAGACAACCACGCACGAGAAGTCTACAAGAATTATATGATGCAACCGATGAGGTACTACTTGTTTGTCTTTTGGCGGATGCCGAAAATATTTCCTTTGAGGAGGCTGTGAGAGATAAGAGATGGCAAGCCACGATGGATGAGAAGATTGAGGCTATTGAGAAAAATAGGACTTGGGATCTGGTAGAATTGCCGGAAGGATGTAGGCCCATTCGAGTAAAATGGGTGTATAAGAAAAAAAGTGAACGCCGAAGGCAAGATCGGAAGGTACAAGGCACGTCTGGTGGCAAAGGGATATCGGCAAAAAGCCGGTATTGATTATGATGAGGTTTTTGCCCCAGTTGCGAGAATGGAGACGATCAGGCTTCTCATATCCCAAGCAGCGCAATTCAAACGGTCAATCTATCAGATGGATGTTAAATC
This sequence comes from Juncus inflexus, assembly GCA_024447665.1. Lineage (NCBI taxonomy): Eukaryota > Viridiplantae > Streptophyta > Magnoliopsida > Poales > Juncaceae > Juncus > Juncus inflexus. The sequence continues at coordinate 2,698,051 of JAJHPC010000008.1, read as the reverse complement.
GGCATTTTTAAATGGAGTACTCGAAGAAGAGGTGTATGTTGAGCAACCGTCCTGTTGGATTTTGGACGTGCATAACGCAGCGGAAAACAAAAATTTCGTCCAAAACCAATCCGAGGATCCGTGCGTATCGGTTAAATCAAAGAAATAAATCTTAATAATACCTTTCGGATTATGCTTAATCCGTGACGCTCAAACCATGCGTGTTGTCCATGCGTCTCTAAACCGGTTACCGTCCTAACCGATTTTACGTCCGTCTAGGCCGTCTAGGTCGGATTGTGCGGAAGTCATCTACCGCACACACAATCGGTCTCCACCAACACTCTCAACAAACCGTTCTCATCTTCTTAGGCCGAATAGATCACAAGCGCCGAAAGTACGAACGCCTCTACCGGTGTCCACACGAGCAAACTTCTTAAAACGAGAAGAAGAACAATATATATGCTAGTAGCTTGTTCTCCTCTTGCATAATTAAACTCTTCTTATTTTATCTCACAAAAGTTGTATATAATTCCTCTCATATAATCGCACTCTTTCATTTTTGTCATACAAAAAGGAAAGCACCCTTTCATAATTTTGTCATAAAAATTAGAAAGTATATTTTCTCTCTTTTGTCTCACAAAAGAGAATGAGAAATAATGAGAGAGAGAGAATGATGTGTTGTATTATGAATTTGGAGTCCTCTATGTCCTTATATAGAGGTGAAGAGTCATGTCTCTTCACACTAAAAGATGTGTATGACATCACTCATCATTATCCATATGACATCATCTAGACTCTTCTAGATTACATGATCTTTTGTGCTCATAGTCTTTATATACATATATATCACATCTTATCATATAAGATGACAATATATTTTGTGACATTCTTATGCAACTCATCATATAAGTCGCTAGGATTTTCTGCGCTCGTTTCAATTCGTTCTTTGTGTGTGACCCTGTAGGTTCACTTAATGTTGGCAATAGACTTAATAATCTATAAATCATGAGCGGACTCTAGCAAGCCATCATGACTACCCAATTTAAGTGAATATCGGTGATCCGATTTACCTAATCAACAATCACGCATTTAGTCCCTTTGTCACGCGATATCTATATCGATCATAAGGCATGTAAGACGCCATCCTTATATTAATCGATTAATATTTCTTGATTCCGAATTAAACTGAACAAGAACAAATGACATTAATAACTCTTATTAATTCATTTGAGTATGGCCATACATTTCTTCAGTTCAATTCATCAAGAGGTCTAAAGATATCTCTCTCATTTATGAGAGGAACAAATCCCGTCTTGATTGCACTCATCCCTCTACATGATTCATTGTATACCTAATCATAACCGTTATGACCACCCGGTTAAAGGCAGTGTTAGATTATATTAAAGTATAAAATTACTCATGTTGGGAACCGAGACAATCTCAGGTCAAAGGACTATAAATACTTTATGTTACAAGAATCACTAATGACGTAAAACATGTAGCATTCTTATGGCGAGTCAGTCCAGTATATGGTCTCTAACATATACCTATGTTAATGACTCGATAACTATTTATCCATGATCAGTAAAACATAATCATCAGTCAACTAATATACTAGTGTACATTTATAGCTTGTATATAAATATATATTTATATGTATCTGCAAGTATATTTGTCTCCACAAATATCCTATAAATGACCAGGGACGATTTAGAATAACATTCATAACACTTTATAGTTTTACTATCAAACTCACGCACTTTGATGACATAAAGCTGAATTGCATATTCATGGTCTATTTTAATTATATTAAAATAACCTATACGCACATATTATGTGAAATATCTTAGAATAAATATTATGTTTGTTATTACAATCCATCATCTAGGTCACAAACACTTTGGCCTAGAGCATAATGCCATCAATCTCCCACTTGCACTAGGCCAAATCAACCAAGTATCTCATACTTATTGATCTACGTGGTATCATATACCAGTTGACCTAACATGATCACCATCATTTGCGGGATTGGGTTCTTAAATGGATTATCAAACATTGTCATATGCAAATACTTTGCATATTTTTATGTCCACCATAATCTAAAAATAATACTTCATCCTTCTCAAGTATATAATCATACTCTTGATTATTTTTTAGTGACTTTCACTAAGATTAAACTTATGTGTGCTTGTTACACTTAATTCACATCATATGTAATTATGCTCCCACTGAATTTCTTGTCAACATAAGATTTATCTTTAATTTTTTGATAGAACCAAACTGTTTGGTTATTTCATCAAATAATAAATATTCACCTGGAGATGTTTGCTTTAATTCATAAATGAATTTATGCAACTTGCAAACCCTTTTCAAAAAATTTTAGGATAGACAAAACTCTCAAGTTATATCATATACATACTTTCATATGTTTCGTCTTGACATATACTTGGCATCTTTTATAGTCATACTATGAACATATGCCCAACAAAATTCTGAAATACATAAGCATGATGACTTGGAAAAATATTATCATAGTCTATACTATGAGTTTAACTTAACCACAAATCATGCATTATATGTTTGCACATTATCCATGTCGGTTTTTCTTTTAAAATCATATTTCCATCTGTTGGATCAATCAAATTCAAAACTTGATTGTCTGATATGGATTACATCTCAACTTTTAAAGTATCAAACCATTAGAGCCTTGACTTATCATAGTCTATTAGTAGAATTTGGACTCATCATCTATGAGTATGAAATTTTTATCATTAGACACGAAAAATCTATATTTTTCGGGCCTGCGATAAATTCTAATCGATCTACATGAATACACTTATGTTATATACTCAGACTCTTCAACATCTTGAGAGTCTAGTTGATTAATTGCAGACTCAATCACTTGTTGAAATCTGAATTAATTTCCATCCGAGCATTACTGTCAGTATGTGGAATTTGAACTTTTCAAATTTACTCCCACTAATTCTTTTGGAAACACTTCTTCCAAAGAGATATAATTTTTCAGTAACAAACACTTTGTTCTCATATTAATTATAGAACTAATATCCTTTACTTTTCTTAGGATATTCCACAAGAAGCACTAATCCGATTAGATGCATGATGCTTCAATTAAGTATCATATCCTCAAATCTTGATAAAAGATAATCTGATACACCTACCAGTCCATATCGCATATGGAGTCTTTTACAACTGTTTTAGATGGAATTATATTCAGTATGAATGCAATTAGAGCGTAACCCCGAAAGAAATAGAAGATATATTTGACTCATCATAATCGAACTATATCTAATAAAGTTCGATATCATTATCATGATCATCAAACACTTGGTTCTCGACTTCTCGATCTCATCAAAGAAATTTGATTTTTCAAAGCCAAGTTTATTGTCTACTTCATTATTTGAAAGTTTTGAACTTTTTCAAATATTCAAATTTATTGTTTGAATAAAGTGATGAAGTAGTTTTCTCTAGCACATTCACTCAATGATGAACATACATCACTATGTATGAGAGTCAATAAGTAATTTGCTTTCACCTTACTTTGTGAAAGACATATATGTCATCTTGTCTAATAAATAAGTTACAATTGTTTCAAATAATTCAAAATCAAATGAATTTAAAAATCCATCTTAATGGATTTAATAAGTGTTCATCTTATTTAAGTAGACAAAGCGACAATGCTAGATTTAAATTCTTAATATTAATGTTATAGATAGACTTATAATTATCTTGTTCGATATAACACATAAGGTAATTTTTCTATTGGAACATTTCCAAAGAAAATTGATATTTATGAATGGTGAAATTATTATTCTCAATAATAAATTAATAACCATTCATAGATAAACTCGAACTATAGATAATACAAAATTTATTGTAGACATTAAATAACAATTATTTATGTCGGCGATAAGTCCAAAAAGACAATGTAAATAAATGAGTTACTTGAGAAAATGCAACAACTTTTCCTACATTTTTCACTCATATGTTAATATCATATTTACTCAATAGTCTTCAACTTTGTCAGCACATTTTCACAAACGTGTGATTCACATCGTGTAACTAATACACATGATGTGAGATAGACAAGTTAATTTCTATAACAAAAATACTTGAAGCGGTAGTCACACTATCCTTTCATTCCCTTTTTCATATCTTGTTGAGAAATTATGGTTTCTTTCAATGAACCGATTCACTGCAAAAGATACTAATTTCTTACCTAAGGCCGAAGCCTCGGCAACATCTTGCCCTTATCTTTGGGAGTACTTTTTACGTTCCTTGTAAGCACGAGAACATTAATAACAACACTTGTCCATGTTCATGTTAATGATTATTAGCATCTTTTGTTATCTGTCCTTCTCGAGGACCTATTGTGAGACATAAATAGATATACTATTCGATTTGAATAATATGCAAAGACTATTATTCTTTAAGATATTTCATATAATGGCTCCCACTATTTTTAATCAAATCAATAACCCTCAATCGCATTGATTCAGAAACTTTCAATCCATGAAGTTTCATAGTGAGACAAGATCCATATTTCAATTAAGTCCTAAGTGAGCTTTGGCTCATCGCCCAGAACTTAACTTATTTAGGTAGGAATAATTCCAATTGTATCTCATACAACTCTTTAACAACATAGGATAAGCATCATATGCCCGACGTATATATCCTATCGTATGCCCCGAGCCCAAGTCCAACTTGATAGCCCAGTTAAATCAAACCATGTCTAATTATCGGCAAAATAGTACCCAACCCACTCAGCTTTGGCATGACCTATGTTGGCTCCCATTTCCCGCATTCTCTCCTCCTAAGATTGTCCCTACGTACCCAGCTTTGGCATGACCTATGCAGGGTTGATCAGAGTATTGAGAGATTTAGACTTATGGAAGGCACTTCATGACTTACCATTATTTTGAGGGATTTTATTTAATATTATATGTTATTATGCAATCTTCAAAGAACATCACATGTAGCAATAGAATAAAGATAATAACGATGATATATCATGGCCTTCATCTTTATGAACTAACATAAAGATTTCCTAATATATATTTCATCTCCATGGAATTTTTCTTAGATTGTATATGAAAATCTTATCTACATATATAGAAATCGATGAACTCTTTCATCGCCATGATGTGTGGTTAAAAATGAACTTGTCATCTTAATGATGTATTCATGATGGACGATGAACTCCTTCATCTCCATGATGGATGTGTTATGCCTAATGAACTCTTTCATTATATCAACACATATCAACAAAAAGATCAAATATAAACATAATCATATTATGTTTCGATTATTTAACCATTTATAATATATATATATATATATATATATATATATATATATATATATATATATATATATATATATATATATATATATATATATATATATATATATATATATATAAGGCTTATGAATGCGAATTTGGGGCACGGTCGTCATTGTCAACATTTGACAAGTCAAAAACCAATATTTGATTTGGTCAACATTTGACTCGGTCAACGATCAACATTTGACAAGGTCAACAGTCAATTGTCAATATTTTGACCAGGTCATGATCAACTTTTGACCAATTTAATAGTCAACAATCAAGGGGTAAATTAGTGTAGTCAACTGTCAACAATTAACAGTCAATACAATCAACAATCAACATAGTCCACAAATAACACAAGTGGGTTAACAAATAATTGTCAACATGATCAACATGGTCAACACCTGGTCAACTTTGTCAACACACATTTTTCTACACATTAATACATCATAGGCATCTTTTCATGAATTCAATACATCACATGCAACTTTTCATGAAATAATGCATCACATGCACCATTTCAAAAAGGTAATTCATGGTATGCACCCTTTCATGAAGACACAACTATTCAAGAGGTCGCAACTCTTGCGATTGTACCTTTTCGGTCATACCTCTTAGTTGCGCATGTCGATTACACCCGTTGGTCGCACCTCTTGGTCGCAACCGTTAGTCGCAACCTATTGGACGTGATATTTGGATCATATCCATTGGTCACACCCTTTAGTCACACCTTTTGGTCGCACCCTTTGGTCGCACCCATTCGTCGCAACCTTATGGACGTGACATTTGGATCGCATCCGTTGGTCACACCATTTAGTCGCACCCTTTGATCGCACCTATTCGTCGCAACCTTATGGACGTGACATTTGGATCGCATCCATTGGTCACACCCTTTAGTCGCACCTTTTGGTCGCACTCATTCGTCGCAACCTTATGGATGTGACATTTAGATCGTATCCGTTGGTCACACCCTTTAGTCACACCCTTTGGTCGCAACTCTTGGACTCAACTTTAGGATCGCATTCCTTGGTCGCACCTTTTAGACGCAATCCTTGATCGTGACCTTTGGATCATATTCATTGGTCACATTCTTTGGATGCAACTCTTGGATCATATCCATTAATCGCACCTTTTCTATTAAGAATATTCAACACTTGAATACTCTATATGCAAGCCTTATAATTATAAATAGTATCTAAATAGTATATATCACATATATACCGACTCAATTTAACCGAAACACGCACGTCGCTCTGATACCACTGTTGGGTTTTGGACGTGCATAACGCAGTGGAAAATAAAAATTTCGTCCAAAACCAATCCGAGGATCCGTGCGTATCGGTTAAATCAAAGAAATAAATCTTAATAATACCTTTCGGATTATGCTTAATCCGTGACGCTCAAACCATGCGTGTTGTCCATGCGTCTCTAAACCGGTTACCGTCCTAACCGATTTTACGTCCGTCTAGGCCGTCTAGGTCGGATTGTGGGGAAGTCATCTACCGCACACACAATCGGTCTCCACCAACACTCTCAACAAACCGTTCTCATCTTCTTAGGCCGAATAGATCACAAGCGCCGAAAGTACGAACGCCTCTACCGGTGTCCACACGAGCAAACTTCTTAAAACGAGAAGAAGAACAATATATATGCTAGTAGCTTGTTCTCCTCTTGCATAATTAAACTCTTCTTATTTTATCTCACAAAAGTTGTATATAATTCCTCTCATATAATCGCACTCTTTCATTTTTGTCATACAAAAAGGAAAGCACCCTTTCATAATTTTGTCATAAAAATTAGAAAGTATATTTTCTCTCTTTTGTCTCACAAAAGAGAATGAGAAATAATGAGAGAGAGAGAATGATGTGTTGTATTATGAATTTGGAGTCCTCTATGTCCTTATATAGAGGTGAAGAGTCATGTCTCTTCACACTAAAAGATGTGTATGACATCACTTATCATTATCCATATGACATCATCTAGACTCTTCTAGATTACATGATCTTTTGTGCTCATAGTCTTTATATACATATATATCACATCTTATCATATAAGATGACAATATATTTTGTGACATTCTTATGCAACTCATCATATAAGTCGCTAGGATTTTCTGCGCTCGTTTCAGTTCGTTCTTTGTGTGTGACCCTGTAGGTTCACTTAATGTTGGCAATAGACTTAACAATCTATAAATCATGAGCGGACTCTAGCAAGCCATCATGACTACCCAATTGAAGTGAATATCGGTGATCCGATTTACCTAATCAACAATCACGCATTTAGTCCCTTTGTCATGAGATATCTATATCGATCATAAGGCATGTAAGACGCCATCCTTATATTAATCGATTAATATTTCTTGATTCCGAATTAAACTGAACAAGAACAAATGACATTAATAACTCTTATTAATTTATTTGAGTATGACCATACATTTCTTCAGTTCAATTCATCAAGAGGCCTAAAGATATCTCTCTCATTTATGAGAGGAACAAATCCCGTCTTGATTGCACTCATCCCTCTATATGATTCATTGTATACCTAATCATAACCTTTATGACCACCCGGTTAAAGGCAGTGTTTGATTATATTAAAGTATAAAATTACTCATGTTGGGAACCGAGACAATCTCAGGTCAAAGGACTAAATATAATTTATGTTACAAGAATCGCTAATGACGTAAAACATGTAGCATTCTTATGGCGGGTCAGTCCAGTATATGGTCTCTAACATATACCTATGTTAATGACTTGATAACTATTTATCCATGATCAGTAAAACATAATCATCAGTCAACTAATATACTAGTGTACATTTATAGCTTGTATATAACTATATATTTATATGTATCTGCAAGTATATTTGTCTCCACAAATATCCTGTAAATGACCAGGGACGATTTAGAATAACATTCATAACACTTTATAGTTTTACTATCAAACTCACGCATTTTGATGACATAAAGCTGAATTGCATATTCATGATCAATTTTAATTATATTAAAATAACCTATACGCACATATTATGTGAAATATCTTAGAATAGATATTATGTTTGTTATTACAATCCATCTTCTAGGTCACAAACACTTTGGCCTAGAGCATAACGCCATCACGTCCGGTTATGTGAAATCCGGAAAAGAGAGAAAAGTGTTGAAACTGAGAAAGGCATTGTATGGGCTTAAGCAGGCGCCTCGGGCATGGAATACCCGAATTGATACACACTTTAAGGAGACCGGTTTCACACAATGTCCATACGAGCATGCCCTATATGTGAAGAAGAAAGGAAACGATTTGTTATTTGCTGCTCTCTATGTCGATGATCTCATATTCATGGGGAATAATAATAAGATGGTAAAGGAATTCAAAGAAGCAATGATGCGTGAATTTGAGATGACCGATTTGGGTTTGATGAAGTATTTCCTCGGTCTCGAGGTTACACAAGGCGAGTACGGTATTTTTATATCGCAGGAAGCATACGCAAATGATATTTTGAAAAGATACAAAATGGAGGATAGCAACCCGGTAGCGACACCGATGGAACTCGGTGCGAAACTCTTCAAGTTTGAGGGAGGAGAAATAGTTGATGCGAGCAAATACAGGAGTTTGGTTGGGAGCTTACGGTATCTCACTTGTACGAGGCCAGACATCGCATATAGTGTTGAAGTTATGAGTCGGTTTATGGAGGAGCCGCGATACTCACATTGGAAGGCGATAAAAAGGATCATTCGGTACATCCGAGGAACAGTGTCCCTCGGGCTATACTACTCGAAGACGAACGAATATAAGTTAGTGGGCTACTCGGATAGTGATTGGTGTGGAGATGTTGATGATCGTAAAAGCACATCCGGATATGTGCTTTACATGGGAGATACGGCATTCACAATGGTTTCACTATAATGTTCCGTGCCTTGTTCTCGAAACAACTATCCTCTTATTCCAGTTTTATAATTAACTTTTAGTTGTTTTAATAACTTATTTAAAGGGAGATAGATTAATTAAACATAAAAAATTCTTAAATAATTATAGAAACTAACTAATGGTAGGGGCTTTTTTGCAATTTTGGCAATAATGTACGATTTTTTTTTTTAAATTTTGTCATGGCAGGTCTTTTTTTTTTTTTTTGCAAATTTCTATAAAATAAATAAAATACACAAATTTACTCCCAGGGATCATTGCCGATTAAAAGTACGTTTTTCTAATAATGTAGGCTTTATGTTTTGCAATTTTGGCAATAATGAAGGGGTTTTTTTCAATTTCATCATAAGATAGGGCCCACTTTTTGCAAATTTCTATAAAAATAAATAAAAGTACACAAACTTACTCCCAAGGATCGATTAGTAGCACGTCTTTTCTCATGATCTTCGTAAACCAACTTCCATCCGTTTCTATGTTGGTCTTCGATTCCAAACATTCTCGCGATGTCTCTTTTGAGCTCTTCGTATCCTAAGTATCTCGTTATGTCTATTGACTGCCCGACCGTGCCTCTCTTATGCACCTACATTTTGATAATAATTAATTATTTAATATATACTCAAAATATAAATTAAGAATCTATAGACATAGAATCCGACCAATTAGGGGCAGTATTTTAAATAGATTTCAGCAATTCAAAGAAAATATTACTAGATCTAACCGACATGCAGTATTTTTGCAAAATCATTTAAAAATAGGGAACCGTTTCGAACTAGGGTAGATAATATTTTCAGAGGTGAAAATGTTGTACATACTGTCAGTCAATTTCGAAAAAATTATTCACCTAAAGTAAAGTTTGCCTAAGATTAGCTTAACAAAATTACAAAATTTACAACACCTAACTTTCCACCACGTGAATGCCCTACCTAACACGATTGCATTCAAATGGCAAATCACGTTCTAGGCCTAGGGGAATGTGCTAATGGGGGAGCGGAGTTTGATCCATTTCTTTGGGACAAAAAATTTGTTCCATCACTCTCACAACCGTCCGATCTCATCATCATAATTTAAGCTTGATGAAACTTAACTATCCCGTTAAGTCTCCTTCTATCTGCTCAATGCCTGCCTCTCTTCTACCTCCTATTGCAGAAATAGAAAAGAGTCAGAAATAGAAAGAAAATACGGAAAGATCTCAACCATGACAAATGGAGAAAGCTTCGTACCCTCTCCTGGATTCTCTCTCTCATCCCGTAACCTTCCTCTTCCAAGTCTCGCACCAGCCTCCTCTCGATCTCGCATCTCTCGCACCCGCCTACTCTCCTTCATCTCCTCTAGTCCCTTCACACTTTCAGAGCAGTTGCAATGTCGGCTGATGGTATAGTGTTACCGTCTGATTCGGTTTTTTGTGATGATCTTCTCTCCCCCTCATTCTCCATTGATCCTCATGACCAATCAGGTGAATTTCTAGACCCATTGAAGTTTGTGTGAATTTCAGAATCAATTTAAATAATTTTATAAAATTTCTTTATGCTATATTAATTACTTTCATTCTTTTATTTTCTTTTATTTTCAGATAATTACTCAATAAATGCTAGTGTAGAAAGTGCATCTCAATTCGAATATCAGATAGAAAAGGCATTCAGATTCGAAGAACTTGAGACAGGTAAGAAATTTCAGAAAATTATGATTTTATATATATATTTTTTATTATTCATCATATTCCTTTTTTCAATACTGTTCTATGAGTCTTTTCATGTATTTATTTTTAATTTATTTTTCAGAAAATGGCTCAATTAGAATTAGTGTAGATTCACCCGAGTTCGAAGAACCAAAGATCGGTAAGGAATTTCCTACCGATCTTGCAGCCTATGAATTTTATAACATGTATGCGTTGATTTAGTGTTAGAAAGGAGAATGTCCCTCAGTATCCAAATCAGTATAAGTGAAAATGCAAAACAATTAAGAACTTTTTTTGTATATTAGCCCAAAATAGCGAGTTCAATTCACATAATTAAAGATTATTTGATTTTATAGGAAAGACTCATATGCCCCCACCTATATTAAAAAAAATGATTTTACCTAAGTTTTTGAACTCAAAACTTTTGAGTTGTTGGACTAGCGCCTAACAAAACTCCTACTAGAGAAGTTTTAGCTGAAACAATACTAATACTTGAAACAATACTAGTACCGTCTTTTGATGAATCTCATGACTCTTGATAACTCTTAATCTTCTATACCCTAATATTTTTTTTTAGAAAATTTAGAGGGGGGCTTAAATCCCCCCTTCCAAATATTATATTTATATATTATTTACAAAAATTCCTTTTTTTCTTTTTACAAATTTTAAGAAAAGAAAAAGAAGACAAAAAGAAAATCAGTTTATCACAAAAAAGAAAAAAAAACTAGAACTTCAAAAATTAAGAAACAAAATCTATGAATTAAGAATCCGAATAAAGTAATAAACCGCAATAGAAATCCCCTTCCGAAAATATCTGCTACGGTTTATTACCTAACTTATCTTCTTGTTTTCACCGCCTACTCTCTCCCCCTATCTCTTCTTCTCCTCTTTCCCTTGGCAGCTCCATTATTAGAGATTCTAGATTCTTTCTTCGTTCCACTGCTCGTATTATTTTAAGTTCTTCTATAATTCCTCGTATCGGATCCATTCCGCAATCTTGCAAATCTGAAAGACATCTCTTACATCTTTCTCTCCAAACACAAAAACAGAAATAGGATCGTTATCTGTCTTAGCTGCTGGTCTCCGCGCCCCCCCTCTCGGCAATTGATTTGAGTATGCAATAGATAGTTGGTTCTTATTTTCTATTTTGTTTCTTTCATTTTTATCGAATTCAATCATTAGTTGTGTTTGTATTTGTCAAATACATAAAGTAATGAATCATGATTAAAATAGCTCTATTTTTAACCATATACTTAATATTTATTGCCCATTTGAATGTGTAAACTTTGTTTTTATGTCCAATACGTAGTCTTTTCATGGAAATGAAATCAACATCCAATTATGGCACAAAGCCATTGAAAAATATCTCTATCCAGAACAAGCTCATGAGATAAAACTACCCGTATTTGCTCAAAGATGGAAATAATGCAAATGCAAAAAACTAAAGCATCCAAAATAAAGGAAATCGTTATTTAAATCAAGAAAATAGCATTACTTGACTATTTAACAGACAAATAAATTATTAATTATTAATGAGTAGCACTTAAACATTATAAAATATAGCAAAGCTTCCTTATTCTTGTACATCCTTTCAGGGAAGAGTTTCAATTAGCAAGTATTTTAAACTACATCTCTGCGTAGTCACAATATATTTATTGTGCAAACATACTACTTATTCTCTCGTCGAGGTGACTATGGCAATTTCAGGCTTGCCGTGATACCGAGCAGAAGCACAATCAGTGGAAAATATAGAGGAAGATGAAAATTTGGCTGCACCACCCATGATTGGCATCTTCTTTGATACGTCCAACTTGTTGATGTAGTCCGATCTGTAGGTTTGACCAAGAACACCATGCACATCATCACTGAGTGAATGGAACTTGAATGATAAATCGAGGTGGGCAAGGCTGTCATCCGCTGTTACGCCGTAGTTGTGGATCTCAGAGTCCTCCTTTGTGATTGGTACAGCATTGGCTATTAAGGTGAATACACCTTTCAACTCAACCATAATTGCATTTACCTTTGATGTTCGTGTAATAGAGAGTGCAGGCACTGGGGCGGGGATCCACTTGGCATATGACTCAGTTGGAATGGCAATGGGCTCACCATCGAAGGTTACAACAAGTCTATCAAGTGTGCTGTTCCATGTCATGGTTTTTTCCGCACCGAAGTAAAGACGATGATTGTCGCCAAAGAGAATACCGAGGGCTTGGACCCAGGTAAAGTCACGGTTCTTTTCAGGGTTGCGTTTGCCAATGAAGTGAGCATTGATATGAAAATCAGAGTCAGAAAGTATGCAAAAATCTGCATCCTTTTTGCCATGGAAATAGAAGTTATTTCCGTCACCACCGGTGAAGCGGGGGTCACCGCAGACAGTTCCTGGGAAGATATCACAAACTACAAGACCACATAAATAAAGCAATTAGTACACACACATCAAATTAAAACAAAGAGAACTTTATACTAATTTTCATATTCACACTTTTTCATGTATCTTAAATTAATTCCAAGCGGTTACATTTTGTCAAAAATAAGTGATATTGGAAGAAAAGATAGTATTTTTCTAGGATCAACAATGTTTTATATATAATTTGGTTACGCCACACCATAGACTTGGTGATGACCCTTTTTCTTCACAAGAAGCTGGTTGTAATATAGCCTTTACCCTATGATCTCAGAAAAAAAAAGATGGTGGCATATGTACTTACGGCAGAAGGTCTTGCAAGAGGGGCAAAGACCGACACACTTGTTGGGGCACCTTTTGGGGCACGTTGCGATGCAGTTTTTGTCCTTATTTTTGTTGTTGTTGCATGTCACTACCATGTTAAGTTGCCCTCCCTTGGGACTAACCAGTTGAAAGCCCGGCGGGAGCGGGCGAGAGGGTGCATCATCGGCTCCAATAACTGCCAAGATGAGACAGCTGGAGAAGAAGAGGAAAAGTGTCATGCATGGACGCGCATTAAACGCAGCCATTGCAATTTAAGATTGGGTGGTATTTATTGTTGATTACTATCGATTGGAAGTGTTTAGTATTTGTGATGTGAAGATTTGTATGAACTTAAGGGGTCATTTATAGGAGCAACAGAGAGAGGGAGGTGTTGCACAAAGTCGGTCAATGTTGACATATATAAAATAATAAAAGGACATCTAAAGTGGAGTTTGCAACTTAGGATTAGGGTTTTTGGTGACTTTAGAAGGGGTTAAGGTAGATTGAAAAGATTAAGTAGGGCTAGGGCAAAAGTGGCGATGCACATGGCCATGCATATATGCATTGCTGGTTATGCAGGTCAAATGTCTTTAATTTAGGGTTTGGAACTTTAGTGGATCGAGACATATATTACAGCTTACTTTGGAAAGGGGAGCTGAATTAAAGGTGTCAGCAAATAAAAGTAAATAATGAGGTTGACGCGAGAAATGGGCGCATTGTGGGTCGGGTTTAAAAATGGTAATAATAGGTTTTGCACCTTTGTTTTGCACTCAAATTTACATTACAATTTAACATTCTCTCTAGGTACGATTAAATATTCAAGTTGCGTAATGTTGTAAAAGAGAGAATCATGGGATTCGTAATAGAATAATCACTTCTCTTTTATATAGTAAATAGTGAGTGATGATCATATTTATTGCTGTATATTTTATTATATATAGGTTAGATTATTTTCTCTATAAATAAGCTTAGGTTAGTTGCTTAACTAGAACAAATTGTTGATATTAGTAATTTTTTGTATAACGTTTGCAATTATCAGAAATTTACCAATAGTACACATATGTAAGGCCACACATATATCATCAACTACATGTTTATTTTTTAATTTGAAGAGTTTAATCCTCTCAGGCTCCCAGTGAAGACTTGATGTGTATATTAGAGTTATATATAACTCAAGAGTAACGTATGCAAGAGGGGGTGAAAAACATATGGTCCAAAATATATATTAAATCATCAAAAATTCAAATTTCAACCGTACGGATTTAATATATATTTTTTGAGTATATTGTAGATTAATTTTCACAAGAATCGGAATATTATATCATTGACATCATGTATCATCAAAATTCATCACTATATATATATATTCCAATTATATATTTTTTTCATGATACATGATGGAAATGATATAATATTCCGATTCTTGTGAAAATTAATTTACAACATATTCATAACATATATATTCCATCCGTATAGTTGAAATTTGAATTTTTGATGATTTAATACACATTTTGAACCGTATGTTTTTCACCCCTTCTTGCATACGTACGCTATTTAGCATTACTCATAATTCAAATATATTATTACTTCTTTACTTGGACAACTACATGACGATTTTCTGAAAGTGAACTTTGATTTATTTCAGTTTACTATTTTTTTATTATTTTAACATCATCTTTTTATTTTCAGATACCTAGAAAAATGATGATTCACGATGAATCAACTGCAACTCTTTTTTTTTTAAACGTAGGCAATTAGCCTACGTTAAGACTTTCATTAAATTGTCAAGCAAATACAAATGATATATACAATAAAAAGCCAGAAAATTGCTAATGAAAAAAAAACTAGCAAAAGAACATAAACTTTCATAGGCTACTTTGTGATGATAGAAATAAAGGCATACCTAGTGGCGCTTTACTACTATGGAATGCTCTTAGCCATTCTTTAGATTGTAGGCTGGCCATGGTGAAGGTCTGGTAGTTATTTAGCCTTTTGTCTTGAAAGATGGTTGCATTGCGTGTTTTCCAAATTTCCCAAGCAAGAGCAATCCGAGAGGGAACCTCATTCCATTATTTTGGCGGAATTGAGTCACGTGCTTGTGTTCTTCTATTTGTTAATAGGGTACCATCGAGGTCAGTGTGGAGCTGCCTCGATCTACCAGCTTTTTCCCATATGTTTTTGGCGAATTTGCACTAGTCGAAGAGGTGGTTATGGGTTTCTGGGAGGTTTGCATCGCATAAGACGCAAGAAGGATCATCTATCCATCCTCGCTTTACCAATCAGTCTCGTGTGTCTTGTTTGTTATTTGACATAAGTCAAGAAAAGATTTTTCACCTGTGGAAGGGCTTTGAGTTTCCACAAAGAGGCATGATGGGAATCGGAATGCCTCTTTCAGCAAAAGATTTATAGGTTTTGTGGACCGGGAATTTGGAATCGGGCTGACCACTGTTCCATACTAATTTATCAGCTTCATTATTGAGTTCAATGCTAGCGATAAATGAGTGCAGCTGTGCAGCCTCGTCTCGGAGCGAGGCATACAAAGTTGCCTCTTTTCTAGTCTGTGGAGCATCCCCATAGGAGGTTTTGTCGTATGGAGTCAATTTCTCTTATGATCCATTTGGGGAGAAGAAAAGCATGCATATAGTATAGAGGATCAGTCGAAAGGACCGAATTCAGCAGAGTGAGTCGGCCTCCTAGCGAGAGGAAATTTGTAGACCAACCTGAAAGCCGAGATTGATTTTTTTCTATCAAGGTAGGAAATATTCTTTTGGAGGTGGATTAATTAATAGAGACAAGCCTAAATACTTTATGGGGAATCTTTGCCTCTCACGGTTAAGGAGCAATTTGATGGAATTTTCTTAACACTCAGGGATCTGGATCATCGAGAAGCAAGATTTCGCGTTGTTGATGGCCAATCCTGATATTTTGCCAAAGCATCTAATTACAAGCTTAATAAAGTAAACTGTAAATTAAGGCAATTTACTTCTGCTAAAATGATGGTATCGTCAGCATATTGGATGGCCTTAATTGGCATTTTGTAGGGCCAGTAAGACAGAATTGAGTTTTATAACTAAGAATTGAAGGGATTCGATTCAATGTTGAAGACCAAGGGCTAGAGGTGATCTCCTTGTCGGAGACCTTTCTAGTGAAAGAAAGGTTGCAACAGCTGCCCATTAATCTTGACCGTGGAGCATGATGAAGCAAGTAAATTGAGAATTCATTGGTTCCATTACTCAGGAAAGGCTCTAGTCTTAAGCACTTCCTGTAGGAAAGGCCAGTAACCGGGCAAATGATTTGCTGAAGTCTACCTTACACACCACCGCTGGCGTTTTGATTTTGTGTAGAAAATTTATAAGCTCTTTTGTTGCCAAAAAAGATTAAACAATTTGTCTTTTTTTTTTATAAAGGCAAATTGAGTGTCAGAGATGAGCTCTGGCTTGTGAGCCTGCAATCTGGTTGCTAATAGTTTAGAGATGATCTTGATGGTACCATCTATAACATTTGTTGGCCTAAACTCTTGTGATATCAATGGCATCATTTTGTTTGGGTATTAATGAGATTTGTGCTTTATTAATATACCATAGGTCTAACGTGTTGTTTTGGAATTCTTAGCACAACCATAAGAAGTCATCCTTTATAATGTCCCAATGCAGCTGATAAGAGGTATTTTTGCAGTCGTTTTACGATTACCAAAAGAAATTAGTAACCCTAGACTTAACTACAATAAAGTAGACAGTGGAAGTAGGGGTCGAACCACAGAGAGCTATTTAGACTAAACCAGGTAAAAAGATTACTCCTCTAATGAAAACGGACTCGAACAAAAACAGAAAACTAAAATAAAGAGAAACCAATACCGTAAATAAAACCAAACACAAGACCTAAAACAAGACACACAATTGGGGGGGTTGTTGATTGGTTGATTGCAACAAAATGAAAGTAACAAATAAAGAGAAAACTTAAAGTAAAGACTAAGAGATGTGGTGGTTTTGTGAAATGAGGCATAGTTTCGTGTAGTGAATTTGTGTGTAACTTTATCCTTGATTATAATAATGAATTTGGAATTAATATCTTAACTGCAGTAAGATGACCTCTAACCGATAAATAACTCAAACGAAAAGATAGAATTTTAGTTTAGATGAGCTCGTAAATAAAAACACTAACCTACTTGAATATCATAACCAATTCAATAGGAATCATTGGTTATTTAAACAAATCAAAACCTTCTAAACAATGAGCTTGTTCAGAATGTTTAGTTCGTTATGAGTTATTTGCACTTGGCTATTATTCAAATTCTAATGGAAGCTATTGAGCAAAGCAACCAAAGAAATTTTGTGGCCCTTGTTAATTACTGCTGAACATAGAATTGACCGAAATAAACTTAAAACAATTCATTGAGCATGAAAGATAATAAGTAAATAAAAACAGAATAATAACCGTTCAAATGAAATTCATTATTAATGGTCTCAAAAGTTACAACACAAAAACATAAACACTAACTATGCCTCGAATGGCTTACTCGAAATACATGGAAAAGAAAGAAAATAAAATAATGATAGAACCCATTAATGAAGCGCGGATGGAAGAGTGAAGCTTGCTTGACTTGCCCAACTTCAAGAGAGAGAATGATGAAGTTCAAAAGTGATTAGAATGGATGCCTTGCACCTGGTTATATAACCCTCTCAAAAGGTGATCATGAGGGATGAATGAAGATCCATGCAAAGAGTGTGAAGGAAGCATGGCAAAGGCATGAAGAGTGCATGCAAAGTGCATGAAAGATCTGTCCAGAAGATGGTCAATTTGGGTCATGTAGACTTCGGAATTGGGCTCTGGTGATATAGAATGAATTGTGGGCTTTGTTCTCTTCTTTCCAACGGTATATAGTATGCATATAGAGGAGGCTCAGATTATGAGCTATGGCCGAAATACTGAGACTGTGTCGGCAGGCCCGAGTCTTGATTATTATCTCTCTCTTGTGCTCCAACTTCTTTTCCCCAAGTTATGCTCCATCTAAATTGCACCTGAAATCACATAAATATCTTATTAGTAGTATCAACATTCAAGTTATGATTATTATCCATTTAAACACATATAATGGTGCAATATTACATATGTATAGGGTATAAAATGTGTATAATTAATGACTTATCAGCAGCTGATAGAATTCGGAAGGGAAACCATCTGGTCCAGACGCCTTTCCTTTTACTAACTCGAAAATGGCCTCTTTGATTTCTTTTTCTGAGAAATTAGCGGCTAATTGCGAAATATTCTTCGATCTGGGGAGGTCATTTAGGAAATCCACCTCTAGAGCAGTTATTTGCGCTTTAGTGCCTAAAGTGGCATGGAATGATTGCTGAAAATCTCGCAAGATATTTTGCGTGCCAGAGACTTCCTTCTTGTTGCATTGCAGCTTATGAAGCGTATTTGCTTGCATGTTGGCAGACGCGATTATGTGAAAATATTTGGTATTTTGTTCATCTTCTTTGAGCCATCTGCACCTGGATCGTTGTTTCCATTTCTCTTCATGAATGTTAGTGAGCTTGTGGATCCATATTCTAAGCTTGGTCCTAAGATTACGTTCAACACTAGAAAGTTGCGTTGTCCTTTCAAGTATGTCCAGCTATTGTACAACCCATTCGCTTTGTAAGTGAGTATGTATATATTCTTGAATCTATAATTTGCCCAAGATCAAAGTGCTAATCTAAATTTATTGAGATTGATTGCGAAGTTTTTTTCAGCATTTGGGGATACTTGATGAGTTCCCCATTGTTGACGAATAAGTTCATTAGCCTTCTCGTATCGAAGCCAGTAGAGTTCTAGATGGGATTGGGGGCATTTATTGCGTTCAAACACGAGGAAATGATAGCTTGAGGGGTGCATAATCCGATGTAGGAACTGGCTGCGCTTCAAAGATAGGCTTTGGTCTATCTAACTTGAGGAAATGTTCAGGCTAATCCAGTCATGTGAACAAAGACATCTATCTAACTTGTTAAAGGTAGGGTTTGGTCTTTTACTGCTCCAAGTAAAAGATTGGCCCTTTAAGCCAATCCCGCCGAACGCATTTTTCATGCCCACCAAACAATAAGATTTTTTTCAAATGAGAAGATATGTTACCCCGCCTTATTCAGATCGGAGGAAAACGTAGTATATATCAGTAATGACTTAGTGAAGAAAAATTCGAAATATATGTATTTCTATGTATTTGGCCCCCTAAATATCTTATGCAGTATTAATCTGTAAGGAAAAATTTTTTGGCCCCCCAAAAATTTCAGTCAAGCTCCGCCAGTGTATATACATATTTGATATTATATACTATAATATAGTATGATGTAATATACACTACAACAAAAAAGGCCTTTAGTACCGGTTCTGAAATCAATTCTATGTCGGTTTTGAACCGTTACCTATGGCAATGTTACTAAATATATTAAACAACCGTTATTAAATCTGTGTTGCTAAAACTTACCTTTCGTATTGGTTCTAAAAAAATAACCGATATAAAACGCAAATATCAGCAACGGTTTTTTACAAATAACCGTTACCAATTAAATACCTTTAGTATCGGTTCTAAAAAATAACCGCTATAAAACATACAAAAGCAACAACGGTTCCTTCAAACAACCGTTACAGAATAAATATTTTTCGTATCGGTTCTCAAGAAATAACCGATACACAATAGTAACGGTTCCTTATAAAGACCCGTTACAGATTTACAATCATTAGTATCGGTTATTAAACTTAAATTAGTCACAACGGTTTTTCACAAAGAACCGTTACAAATAAACTTAAGACATCGGTATTTTGTAAGAACCGTTGCTAATTTTTAAAACGCGAAAATATTTTTTAATTGTAATATTATTCTTAGTATCGGTTTTCTGTTAATAACCGTTACTAATCGTTTATAATTTTTTTTTATGCAACCGATTTCTCTGGCTAGCCCACATTGCTAGTCATAAACCCTAAACAAGCACACAAATTAAAATTCACCGAAATTATATATATTATTATTCACAAAATTTGTTCATACAAGAATCAAATATTTTCACAAATAAATTCGACAACCCTATCCTTCATTTCCTCGATATCCTGTTCATGATACGTTTCTGGTCCGATCGACTGTACAAAAGAAAATGAGAATTTGTAAGAAGTTGAACAAATCTAAAATGGAAAGAAAAATATGAATGAATTTATAAATATTTTTTTCATACCTTTGGAAGAGTAGGGCCCGATTGGCTGTGAATTGTTATTATGTCCCACATTGCATAACATAATAACCGCATTCGCTTCCCCCTGGTTGTTGTGGGCACTATAATTTAAAAATAAAATAAATGATTAGTTACCCCTAAACCATAAATCCCCAATTCGTGGAATTAAAATTTAAAAGGCCAAATACCAAAAATACCTTAATCCTTGAATATTTTAATTTCTTATGACTCTTCATGTCCTTATCCGAGCAAAAGATTCTTGTCGCTCTGGAACACAATTAAATTAAGTCAGAAAATAGTTTTAATTAGTATATATATTTAGTTGTTGTAATATTTTAAATTACTTACGTGTTTAATGCATTATATATAAGCAACCCTGGTACATTCTCATTTGTCGGGTTCATGATGTAAACATTAAACTTTGACCATTTGTTTAGCAAGAAGAATCCAATGTTCCCTACAAATCATATTAAATTATAAAGTTAGATAAATTCGGAAAAATAAATACAATATTTATTCGTAAGAAAATGTTCTAACCGTGAAATATAAGGCAGAAGGATGTAACTTTCGGGATTTTGAGCCGCCTTCATAACATCAGCCAGATAACTAGCAGCCACACTTAAATTGGATGCGACCATAGTTTCTGAGCAACGATATGGATCGATGAATAGAAAATTGTCTAGCCCGAATTCCGCGCACTAACGCGCACAAATCCTGCAAGTAAACACAATTAGGTCATACTGAAATAAAATATTAAGAAAGACAAAATTTGTGTAAATTCATACATGCAGAAGATTTGTAGAATCGAGACGTTGAGCCAATCATTCTTGAAGAGATCAACGATGTCGGAAATCGACAGACAGATATTGCCGTCAATTCCGAACGCCTCTTCGCCGAATGGGATGTCAAAGTCCCAGATGTCGGGGGGTTGGCTCATTAATATCGTGTATAGCCACTGAGATTTTCTGTTCATGGTTCGAAGAGTTGCCTCGTCAACAATGGGGTCCCGTTCGACAGTTGGCGTCGCACTCTGCGCCATGTCGGGCTTTTTCTTCTTCATGGGGGCCGATTTCTTCGCTGTCACGGCCTGTATATAAAAATTTAAAATATTGAGTAGAAATGAAAATTTAACTAGTACATATTAATAAAGTAGCGAAAAGTAAAAATACCTTATCGGACAGCTCCACTAAGTGTGCAGGCCATGCGACATACGTTCCGATCAATTGGCCTATGTGTTCCGTATCGTCGACGGGACACACAACACGCACGTAAGCTAGGCCTTCGATGATTTTGTCGATACAAACCCTAACATGATCGGGCGGAATGGGGTTGTTGTGAATTGAAACGCCGGGACAATGTGCTACGAAACTTCCCATGCGCTACGAAAATCCGGCTCTCATCATGTAGAACCCAGAGTTTGCATAGAGTGGGACCCTGAAAAAAAGTTTTCATGTTAGAAACTATAATTAATTGAATATAGTATAATTTGATTTTATTGAAAAAATATTAACCTGGATTTCTTGGAGATGTTGTTGTGGCGACACTAGATTGGAGCTCATCTGAGTGGGCGGGCGGAAATCTTGCGGGGAAGTTTGTAAATGCGGGGCATCATTCAATTTTGAGGCTAACATCCGTATTTGTTCATTGAATTCCTCCGCTTGTTTGGCCAATGCCGAATTTATTTTGGTATCGAATTCCGCCTGGGTGATGCAACCGGCGTGACTAGTTTTCTTCCTTGGCACTTTGCCGTAAATGGTTGACAATGTGGCAAACGTGGGGTGCCCTCGTATCCTCCCTGGATGCTCGGGTGTCCCAATTGAAGAACTCAAGATATCGTTGTATCAGTCCGATTGAAACAAACCTGGAGATGCTTCTTGAACCTTTGTTTCCTATGACGAATTTTTTTATAAAATGGTATGTAATTAAATTTATATTTAAATTTATATCAAAATAACATAATTCACGTACCACGCGCTGCAGGACCTCATTAGTCGCTGGATTCAGAACTGTCAAAAAACCCTCGGCTGTCGGCTTAGCTCTCGCCCTCAACCATCTCCAGCTTTGAGAGTCAGCAACTGAACTAACTCTCGATGAGGACGAAGACGATAAAATGACTTCATTGCTGTCCGATTTGAGTCCTTTGTACCTGGCCGATCCGAGTCTGTGCGGATGGATGTTGTGCTTTTGCGCCTCTTTCCCGTTCTCACTCTTCCTCTGTTAATGAACCGTTACATATATTAATATTTGCAATTAATAAATTATTTGAAATAATTAACATCCAATTATACCTTAAAATCATCGGATTCTTTCTGCCGACGGAACTCTGCCCATGCTTCCTCTGAGATGTTGAATACATCACACGGGTTTTTGGGATTCGGCCGGCGGATGAATTGAAGAAGGCGCTTTATGGTTTGAAGCAGGCACCTCGAGCTTGGTATGGCAAGATTGCGGAATATTTGCAATTTTGTGGTTATTCTTTTTCGAGTTCGGAACACAGTTTATTTGTGAAAAGGAAGGCGGGTCTACGCGTGGTCGTCCTTTTATACGTGGACGACATAATCATCACGGCAATGATGAAGGCGAAGTTGCAAGACTTGGCGGCGAGCTCTCGATTCGATTCGAGATGAAGGATCTTAGAGAGCTTAGTCTCTTCCTGGGATTAGAAGTGGAAGGTTTGAAAGACGGGTATTTTGTCTCTCAAACGGGTTATGCTGGGAAGCTCATTGAGAAATTTGGCGTAAAAGAAGGTAAGCATTGTTCGACACCGCTGGATGCAAATTTCAAATTGAGACGTGATGATGGAAAGATACTTCTGGATCCTCGGAAGTTTCGTGCTCTTATTGGAAGTCTTATTTATCTCTCGATTACTAGACCGGATATTGCCTTCACGGTCGGCCTGGTGAGTCGGTTTATGCAAGCTCCGACAAAGTCGCATCTGGATGCAGCGAAGAGAATTCTCAAATATGTGAATTCGACTATTGATCTCGGGTTATTTTATTAGAAGGGTTCCGAGTTTGTTTTGCATGGATATACTGATGCTGACATGGGAGGTGATTTGGCTGATCGGAGATCGACATCCGGTTATGTTTTTTTTGTGGTTCTGCAAGTGTTTCTTGGTGTAGTAAGAAACGAGATTCGGTGTCTCTTTCTAGTACTGAGTCGGAGTACAAGGCTTCATCACTTGCGGCACAAGAGTGTGTTTGGTTGCGGAGGTTGGTTGAGGATGTTTACAACACGATTATGCGTCCTATGGTCATTCGAGGCGACGATCAGAGTGCATTGAAGTTGGCAACAAATCATGTGTGTCATGCGAGAACCAAGCACATCGAGATCGAGCATCACTTCATTCGTGAAAAGGTGTTTGATGGAATTATTGGAGTTGGGGAGGTGAGAAGCGTTGACAATGTGGCTGATATCTTCACCAAGTCTCTCTCCAAGGGATCATTCGAGTTATTGCGAGCCAAATTGGGGCTCGTGGCCAAATGCACTTTAAGGGGGAGTGTTAAAATATAAAGATACTAATTAGGAAAGATATTTCTTGGAAATAAGATTTCTTGGCAAGAAATTTTGGTATTAGCATAGATTAGATTTCTTGACACGGAGGTATAGTATTTCCATGTATAGGTGTTAAATGGGGCAGTAATTCTTTGAGTTATTTCCTTATATTAGATATGACTATCCTATAAATAGAGGGGTAGGGGTAGAGTCTTATTCATTCCAACAACAACAATATTTTGTATCTCTTTCTTTCTCTTGTAATAAGAAATTTATCTTATTTTTTCCAGTTCCATTATTCAATCCTTTCTTCTTCTATTATTGTTCTTTCTTGGGCTAGTGTGAGCGTATTGCTACACTATTATTTCCGCTGCTTATAATCACAAGGTCGTTGCTGGTTTAGTGCTGCCGTGTTACTGCGTAGTCACTATTGTTCTGTTTCTTTGTTAGCGACACGATTATCTGGTTCAGTCTTTTTGTGACTGTCTGGTTTCTTTATAAATAATACAGAAATTTTATTTAAATCTCGTCTCTCTACTCCACATGCACATTTGATTTAATAAAATTCAAATATAAATATAATGATAGATCATGCCAATTCTTACTAATATATAAAGCTTATATAATTTGGGGGATTTTTGACACGTGGCATGTGGATTTTTGATATGACTCTCCAATTTGTATATATTTAAGAATTTTTCTAATTTATTAAGTTATTTTAAGGAGTAATAATATACAGTAAATAGTATCAATTAATATTTGATATTATGATATTTTATTAGTAATAATTAAAAATATCACATATTTCGATATTGGATAAATTATAATAAAATAATATTAGCCCCACTCTAAAAAATATTTTTTTTTCATAAACCCCTCAAATATTTTCATTACATGTTTCCATTTTAATCCTTATAAAATAAAATATTTTAAATCCTATCAATTTTTAAAAATTATCTTATAATTTTTCATATCTAAATAAAAGTTGACAATTCACTTGATTCTATTTTGAAATTATTTTGAAAGTTATTGAAACACCCCTTATTTTTGACAATATTTTTAAAATTCACCTACCTTTTGATATTCATTTTTAGTCTCTCGAAAATTATAATTTTTTAGATATCATTATTTCAATATTTTCTATTTCTTTAAATAACTATGATATTGTATAATTACCACAATATTATTAATAAATAGTATTACCATATAATCATGTTATTAATATTAGATTATTAATATTATATCATATTATACTAATATTTTTTATAATAATATTATTAATTTATAATGATTTAGGGAGATTTTTGACACATGGCATGTGGATATTTATATGGCTTTCCAATTTGTACCCACAATATACTTTTGCTTGGATAATACTCCCCAATTTAAACCCAATACTTATTTCTATATATTTAAGAAATTTTCTAATTTATTAAGTTATTTTAAGGAGTAATAATATACAGTAAATAATATTTGATATTATGATATTTTATTAGTAATAATTAATAATATCATATATTACGATATTGGATATATTATAATAAAATAATATTAGCCCCACTCTAAAAAAATGATTTATTTCATAAACCTCTCGAAATATTTTCATTACATGTCTCCATCTTAATCCCTATAAAATAAAATATTTTAAATCCTTTCAAGATCTAAAAATTAACTTATATGTTTTCATTGATTCAATTTTGACATTATTTTGAAAGTTATGGACACATCCCTTATTATTGAGAATATTTTTAAAATTCACCTAACTTTTGAAATTCATTTTTAGTCTCTCAAAATTATATTCTTTTTAACTATAAGAATTAAAGTTAGTTCTCTATCTGTGATTTATTTTAGTAACATATTATTTTATTTTATATAAATCATATATTTTTTTCATTCAAATATAATATATGATTTCATTGAATATATGTTTTGTGCTTTAAGTGCTATTTTTTTTAATAACTATAGTATTGTATATTGACCACAATATTTCTAATTAATAATATTATCGTATTATCATATTTTAATATTAGATCATTATATTAGAAAAAATATACTAATATTATATTTAATAATATTATGAATTTATAACGATTTATATTTGTTATATCATTTGATTACATAATACAAAATGACATATTAGATAACATAATACAAAATGACATAACACAAAATGACATAATACAAAATGTTATTTCAAAATTTTCTATTTTTTTTAAACTATGATATTGTATATTAACCACAATATTATAAATAAATGATATTACCATATTATCATATTATTAATATTAGATTATTAATATTATATCATATTATAGTAATATTTTATTATAATAGTATTATTAATTTATAATGATTTATGTTTGTTATGCGATTTGACAATATAACACAAATTGACATATTAGATAGCATTATTTCAATATTTTTTAATTTTTTTTAATTTAATATGAAATTTTATATTGACCACAATATTTCTAATAAATGATATTAACATAATATCATGTTATTGATATTAGATGATTAATATTATATCATATTGTACTAATATTTATTATAATAATATTAATAATTTATAATGATTAATATTTGTCATATCATTCGATAACATAATACAAAATGTCATATTAGGTAGCATTATTTCAATATTTATTTTGGTATTAAAAAAATAATAAAATGATGCAAATTTTTTTAATTATGTGTTAAATTATTTTTTTTTTGGGTAAAATTAGGACATTATAAATACCAGAATGTGTATAATATACTTAATCAACATAGGTGCCATTTATCCGATGGTGTTATGCTCTAGGTCAAAGTGTTTGTGACCTAGATGATGGATTGTAATAACAAACATAATATTTATTCTAAGATATTTCATATAATATGTGCGTATAGGTTATTTTAATATAATTAAAATAGACCATGAATATGCAATTCAGCTTTTTGTCATCAAAGTGCGTGATTTCGATAGTAAAACTATAAATTGTTATGAATGTTATTCTAAATCGTCCCTGGTCATTTATAGGATATTTGTGGAGACAAATATACTTGCAGATACATATAAATATATATTTATATAAAAGTTATAAATGTACACTAGTATATTAGTTGACTGATGATTATGTT
Organism: Juncus inflexus; assembly: GCA_024447665.1. NCBI lineage: Eukaryota > Viridiplantae > Streptophyta > Magnoliopsida > Poales > Juncaceae > Juncus > Juncus inflexus. Next base: position 2,670,612 of record JAJHPC010000008.1, on the reverse strand, counting down.
TCACTGATCATGGATAAATAGTTATCAAGTCATTAACATAGGTATATGTTAGAGACCATATACTGGACTGACCCGCCATAAGAATGCTACATGTTTTACGTCATTAGCGATTCTTGTAACATAAAATATTTATAGTCCTTTGACCTGAGATTGTCTCGGTTCCCAACATGAGTAATTTTATACTTTAATATAATCTAACACTGCCTTTAACCGGGTGGTCATAACGGTTATGATTAGGTATACAATGAATCATATAGAGGGATGAGTGCAATCAAGATGGGATTTGTTCCTCTCATAAATGAGAGAGATATCTTTAGGCCTCTTGATGAATTGAACTGAAGAAATGTATGGCCATACTCAAATGAATTAATAAGAGTTATTAATATCATTTGTTCTTGTTCAGTTTAATTCGGGATCAAGAAATATTAATCGATTAATATAAGGATGACGTATTATATGCCTTATGATCGATACAAATATCGTGTGACAAAGAGACTAAATACGTGATTGTTGATTAGGTAAATCAGATCACCGATATTCACTTAAATTGGGTAGTCATGATGGCTTGCTAGAGTCCGCTCATGATTTATAGACTGTCAAGTCTATTGCCAACATTAAGTGAACCTACAGGGTCACACACAAAGAACAAACTGAAATGGGCGCAGAAAATCCTAGCGACTTATTTGATGAGTTGCATAAGAATGTCACAAAATATGTTCATCTTATGTGATAAGATGTGATATATATGTATATAAAGACTATGAGCACAAAAGATCATGTAATCTAGAAGAGTCTAGATGATGGCATATGGATAATGATGAGTGATGTCATACACATATTTTAGTGTGAGGAGACATGACTCTTCACCTCTATATAAGGACATAGAGGGCTCCAAATTCAATAGACCAAATCATTCTTTCTCTCATTATTTCTCATTCTCTTTTGTGAGACAAAAGAGAGAAAAATATCCTTTGTCATTTGTGTGACAAAATTAGGAAATGGTGCTTTCCTTTTTGTATAACTACGAAAGGGTGCCATCTTTTGTATGACAAAATGAAAGGGTGCGATTATATGAGAGGAATTATATACATCTTTTGTGAGATAAAATAAGAAGAGTTTTCTTATGCAAGAGGAGAACAAGTTACTAGCATATATATTGTCCTTCTTCCCGTTTTAAGAAGTTTGTTCGTGTGGACACCGGTAGAGGCGTTCGTATTTTCGGCACTTGTGATCTATTTGGCCTAAGAAGATGAGAACGGTTTGTTGAGAGTTTTGGTGGAGACCGATTGTGTGTGCGGTAGATGACTTCCGCACGATCCGACCTAGACGGCCTAGACGGACGTAAAATCGGTTAGGACGGTAACCGGTTTAGAGGCGCATGGACAACACGCATGGTTTGAGCGTCACGGATTAAGCGTAATCCGAAAGGTATCTTTAAGATTTATTTCTTTGATTTAACCAATACGCACGGATCCTCGGATTGGTTTTGGACGAAATTTTTATTTTTTCGCTGCGTTATGCACGTCCGAGACACAACATTATCATATTCGTAAAATATTGAAATAGTATGTTTATTCTCTATAAAACATTGAAGTAAAAATTCATAATCCTACAAAATTTAAATTATTATACTGAGATCTAATTAATAATATATCATAACTAGAAAGTTTCTCTGATCTTTCACGAACCAGGGAAAACTCCTCAGCCTAAACCGTGAAAACGGGATTGTGGAAGAGCAATGCGATATTATTCTCGAAGATCTCCACGAAAGGTTTTATTTGAGTTCCAATGGTTGACAATAGGGGGGATGCACCCAAATCATTCTTGGGTCAGACCCGCAGTACGGCACTAGACAAGTCTATTATCTACCCACCATCTAATTCATTTTTCATATATGCAAAATATTCATGTAATTATAATTTTAATATATTATATATAATTTAACAAAACAAAATATAACTCCGAATCGGAGTGATATCCCCTCTTGCTTTTTTATCCTTTTCATGTCTAAAAAAATATTCTACCTTAATGTGAAATATTTATATTTTTAAAATCATACTAATTTGTGTAAATTTATCATACTTAATATAATTCTTATTAGATATATAAGATTAATAATATATTATTAATAATTACAAAATTAAATTGAAAAATATTTTTTTCTTCAATTTTAGTTAAATTTTTTTACCAAGTTATTATGATGATAATAACTAATACAATATTGATCCGAAGCGGAGCGAGGGGTCACACTACGTTTACAAAATTAAGAGAAATTCATATATTGATTGATCGCATTTTGGGTTTTTATTATGAGTGAAACTCTGAAAGACTAAAATCGGTGACACGACCCCACAATTCAATAAACTCTGATGAGAGAGGTTTCAAGACTCATTTAACGAAGCCATTCCTAGAAGATAAGTAGTCAGAAGAACCGGAGTCCGAATCTCACAATTTTGAAGACCCTCACACAAATTCTTCTTCTTAAATTCTTGATATGGTGCCAAACTTGAAAAACAGGATTACAGTTTTCTTGGGGAACAAGTCTCCTTTTCTGCATAACAAAATTAATAGCGCGATGTCAGATTCATGTGCATTATAAGTTTCATTCCTAAACTACCCGGCTATTCCTAGAAACAACCAAACAAAATCTCTGTTGTGGTCACCACCATTTGCAACATAATTATATGCCGCCAAGTGCCATATCATATCCCGCCTTCGATTGAGTCCTATCAAGCAAAATTCACAACCGTCCATAATATTACATGGGAAATGATTCGGACATGAATTATTTTGATCAATGCAGTAAATACAAATCAAAATTATATTTTTACCTTCTTCATAAATGTTGACAAGTAAGCTATTTTTCAATCCATATATTTCTCCTTTATCTTCTTTTTTAACTCTAAATATTAATAACTATTCAAGCTTCAAGCTTCGCCTCAAAAAAATAAAAATAAAAAAATAAAGAAATCCTGAATTACCAATTTAACTTATTTGTAATGAATATTAGTAAGTTTTATCTTATTGCTATAGACCAATAGAACATTTTTTATCCTCCATTTAATCTTACTTGTCAATGTGAGAGAATTTAAAGAAATTTTTCTTGAAATATTTCACTGATTATGAAGATATTTAATTCAAATCAATTAGCATAAATAAAAAAAATAATATATAACTTATATTATATTTCAACGTTAGAAAATGTTTTGTTTTGAACTGATCTTTTCTTTTGTCTTTTTACTTGTGCAAATAAATTTGTTAACGTGTAATTTTTAGAGCATTGGAGTCATTTTCTCTCTAGATTAATAATTTGTTTAAAAAAGAGTATATATTAGATTCCAATTTAAATAACATATTTATGTTTCCATATATTATAAAATTTCCAATTAATAGCAGATCTCTCCACATAACTCACACACATTAAAATCTGCTATTTTATTTATGAAAGGGTAAAATGGTAAATTTAATTAGTAATTTCCTGCCTCCATCAAAAGCATTCCTGTTCAAATTACCACCCTATTAAATTTCATACAATAAATATGAAATGCAAAGAAAGAAAATAGAAATTCACTGGCCTAGCATAACAATTCAATTCAATTCATTTCCTTTCCCTAATCAGCATAACATAACACCAGTATTAAGAATAAAAATTGCTAAAATATAAATGAATTATTAGTTTTTTTTTCCAAATAACATCGGTTAGCATCGTTTTGAAAATAATTAAGAAACTAGTATTTCCGCTAGTCTTTTTGGCGGAACAAAAACTGTTCCGCCAAATATTCTGGCGGAACATGATAAAATTTTTAATTTTTCTTAAAAACAATCTTAATTAAGTTAAAAAAAAAACCTTGTTCTGCCAAGCTCTTTGGCGGAGCAGATTAAATTTTTAAATTTTCACTATTAACAGTTAATTAGTAACGAGATTTTGCAAAAAAAAAATGTTCCGCCAAATAGTTTGGTGAAACAATGATTTTTTTATTTTATTTTATTTTGCTAAATTTTTCGGAGGCCTTTTAGGGGCAAAAAAAATGTAAAATAGGTTCTTCTGCCAGCAAGCTTGGCTAAACAAGAATTTTATTTATTTATTTATTTATTTCGTTACTAAATTTGCAGTTAACGCTAAAAATTAAAAAAAAATTTAACCTGTTCCATCAAATAGCTAGTGGAACATCATTTTTTTTCCTAATTACGATTATTTAAGGCTGCTAAACGGTCCGGAGCATGTTCCGTCAGGATCTTTGGCGGAACAGCTTTTGTTCCGACAAAAAGGCTAGCATAAATGCTAGTTTTTTTAATTATTTTCGAATCGATGCTATTTGATGAATTATTTTTCACACCAATGCTATTTTTAAAAAAAATCCAAATTTTTTCTCACCATTAATTTATCTTGCACAAAAATTTGGGGGGCAAATATATAAAACTATAGATATTTTAGAAAACAATTACTATAATAGTTGTAATATACAGAGAAAAGTTCATTTTTGGCCTCTCAACTATATAATTAGTCCTTTTTGGATCCCTTAACTTTTTATTGGTCCATTTTTTACCTCTGAATTATTGAATTAATCTTTTTTTCATTCTTCCATCTGTTAAATGCTTACATGTCCATTAACTTGACACGTAATCGATTATTTGACATGTAATTATGACGTGACAATTGTGACATGGCAGTTATTTGAAAAAAAATATATATATTTAATCCCTCCTTTCATTCACTAGTATGCATTCTATATTATATTTTTCTAAACAAAATTTAAATAATGAAGAAAGTTCATATCGAATCAAACTTAAGTGGAAAATTTCAGAAAAATATAAGATAGAAAGAATACGAGGGAAAGAAATGAGGGGATTAATATATTTTTTATTTTTTTCAAATAATTATCATGTTATAATTGTCACATCATAATTATATGTCTAATCATCTCTTACGTGCCAAGTTAACGGACACGTAAGCATTTACCGGATAAAATGGCCAAAAAAGGAATAATTTAATAGTTGAAAGGTCAAAAGGGGACCCATAAAAAATTGAGAGCCAAATATTGACTAATTGAATAGTTGAGGGACCAAAAATTGATTTTTCTCCTAGTCTGTCCAAAATCTTGGTAGGGATCTTGGCGGAACATGCCCCGGGCCATTTAATATCCTTAAATAATTTTAATTAGGGAAAAAAATATTGTTCCGCCAAGCTCTTTGGCGGAACATGTTACAATTTCAATTTTCAACGTTAACTGTAAATTTAATAAGAAAATTAAAAATAAATTGTGTTCCGCCAAGCCTTTTGGGGGATGGCCTATTTGATATTTTCCCCCCTAAATCACCATGAAATTTTAGAAAGAAAAAAAATCATTGTTCGGCCACAATGTTTAACGGATTAGTTTTTTTTTTCTTTTCTAAATTTCATTACTAACTTAAAGTTAACGCTGGAAATTAAAATTTTAACCTGTTTCGCTAAAAAGCTTGGCGGAATAGGTTTTTTTAAGAAAAATTAAAAATATTTCATGTTTCGTCAGGATCCTTGACGGAACAACTTCTGTTCTGCTAAAAAAGCTGACGGAAATACTAGTTTATTAATTATTTTCAAAATGATATTATTTGTTGAATTATTTTTCTAACCGATGCTACTTGAAAAAAAATTCAATTATGCATCCCCAAATGCCATATCATTTCCCGCTTCGATTGAGTCCTATCAAGCAAAAATCCCAACCGTCCATATTACATTATTTCTAATATATAAAGCCTATGATTTGGGGGGATTTTGACATGTGGCAAGCTCTTTATTGCTTGTGTACCCAAGTTGAACTCAAATGTATTTTCATTTGATATGAGTTCCCAATTTGAACTCATTAATTTTCACATTTCCATTTTTTAATGTTTGATATTATGATGTTTTATTAGTAATAAAATAATAATATAATATATTATAATATTGGATAAATTATAATAATATAGTATTGACTCCACTCTAAAAAAAACTTTTTTATAAACTCATTAAATATTCCCATCATATGTTTTTTCATTTGATATGAGTCACCAATTTGAACTCAATAATTATTTCTGTATTTTCATTTTTTTAATGTTTGATATTATGATGTTTTATTAGTAATAAATTAATAATATAATATATTATGATATTGGATAAATTATATTAAATAATATGGGCTCCACTCTAAAAAAATATCTTTTTCACAAAGTTCTTAAATATTTTCATTATATGCTTTCATTTTATTCCCTATAGAATGAAATATTTTGAATCGTTTCAATATTTAAAAATTAACTTATATATTTTCTTATAAATAAAAGTTGAAACCTGACTTGATTTCATTTTGATATTTTTTTGGAAATTTTTGAAACGCCCTTATTTTTCTAAATATTTTTAAAACTCACTTAACTTTTTATATTCATTTTTTAATCTCTAGAAATTATATACTTTTTAGTAAAATGTTATTTTATTTTATAGAATACTTTTTTTAATATTTTGTAATTCATATATATTTTATGATTTCATTTATTATTCTTATATATAAGGGGTGTGAATTGTATTTTTTTTTTTTTTTTTGACATGTACTATTTTTTGAGATTTTTTTCGCAACTTATTTACAAATGATCATGTGACAGATAATTCATGCAACTCAATATTTAGCAAGTGTATGACATCAATCGTCACACATGCCCGACGTGTCAAATCAAGATATTTTAGTTAACTAGACAAAATGATCTAAACTAGACAAAATGATCTAAACTATGATCTAAACTAAAATGTCTGACGTGTCAAATCAAGATATTTTAGTTAACTAGACAAAATTTTCATGCGTGCGCCGGTAAAATCTTAAATTAATATAAAAATTAAATGAGCATATTTTATGTGTACCCTTATAAATTATGAGAATATCATTTTGGTCCTACAAAAAAAATCTGAGCATAGCACACACTTTTTTATTCAAATAATTTTGTTATATCCACTCAAAATTTAAAATTATCACACAATATAATATATGAAATGTTGTGTTTACTATAATTTAAAATAAAATGAGCAAATTTGATATGCTCACATATTTATTACATTAATAAAAAAAAACATACCATAAAGTATACATTTCTTTACTTTTATTTACATCAATTGTATTATTACTTATTATGTTACGTTTGTCAAATTCATTAGGAGCAAAAAAAAATGAAGGCGCTATGAAAGTTTGATTATACTATGATAATGGTGCATTTGACGCTCATAAGCTTCATATTCAACCTTATAAATCTCTAATATACATTTTTCTTAACGTAAATCTCTAATATCATGTATATCACTCGAGAAAATAATATGAAATATTATTCAATCAACTATCATTAATATTTAAATAATTCCATTTTTAAAATAAAAAGGAAACTATAAAGAATTGAGTTTTTATTTTCCTATGAAATTAAAAGTTTTAACATAAATAAACTTCTTGTGAAAGTTTAATAATTATTCATTCTCTTCTAATCATAAATTTTATTTGATATATTTTTATCATCTTTAGAGATGATTTCATTGCGAGAGGAATTTATATTGAGTATAAATTATACAATAATAAAATGAAACTATTTTAGAGGAATAATCAAATATTTTTCTTTTTAAGAATACAATCACATGATTTCAACCATATTTTAGATGTCACACATTATATTTTTCGTTAAATACTATATGTTAAATTTTATTGTTTATTATAAAAAAGTAAGACGAAAAAGATATGTTCTAAATCAAATTACTATAAAATTGAAAGTGGGAATGAATGAAAGGTGAGTTAAATTTTCGTGTTATAAAATTATTTTAGTTTTCATAGGTCCCATAAACCAATACCACTTTATTTATATTGATTTACATTTTTTTTATATTTGTTTATTATTTTTATTTACCGAATAAAAATAATCGGCTAATATTTGAAAAGTAAAAAAAAAAATTACCCAAGCGGAGTGAGGTCTCTCGTTTCATACATACAATAAATATGAAATGCAAAAAAAGAAAAAAGAAATTTACTGGCCCAGCATGACAATTCAACACATTTCCTTCCCCAATCATAGGGGTGGCAACGGATCGGATCCGGTTCGGAATGTGCTCAAACCATATCCATATCCATATTTTTTTTCGGATCCGGATCCGGATACGATTCTATCCGGATCCGAATACGGTTCGGATATTAAACGGATACGAATACGGATAAGATATTATCGAATACAGATACGAATTCGGATTCTTTTCGGATAGTTAAACGGATATTCAGTATATAAAAAAAATTATGTAACTTAAGGGGATCACAAAAAAATGTTATTTATAAGAAATATAAATGTTTGTCAAATAACTCCCGAATATCATTAATGCATACAAAATATCTCCCGAATTTATACAACATAGTACAAATATCGAGAATTCGAATTTCTACTCCTTAATAACAAACAAAATGTGGGAAATTGATATATATATATATATATATATATATATATATATATATATATATATATATATATATATATATATATATATATATATATATATATTGTTGGGTTTCGCCGTTCATAGCGCAATGGAAAATAAAAAAACGAAACAAAATCGAATTTGAAACCCAAAAGAAGGATCCGTGAATTAAAATTAAATCAAAGAAAAGTTCATAATTTTGTACCTTCGGATTACGCTTAATCCGTGATGATCAAAAGGGAATATGGTTGACGCTTCGCGTTGCCCGATTCCAAACCGGTTTCCAAACCGATCCTTTGTATATTTCGCCTAACCGGTCTAACAAACCGATCTCCAAACGAACGGATTCTCCAAGCAAACCGATTCTCCAAACAAAACCACGGTTTCAACCCGAATCACAAAGACTCCGCACTTCGCTTCGTCCTCTACCGGTATCCACACGAACAACGCCTTTGAACGGATAAAGAACAATATATGCTAGTATCCGTTCTTCATTTCTCTCACAGAAATAACAAGAGAATAATTTTCGGATTTTTCTCTCCTCTTTGTCTCACAAAATTTGGACGAAAATATAATGATCCTTAATCTGATTTTGGGGTGTCTCTTGTGCCTACATAGTCCATAAGTTTCATATCCTATGTGCATGGTAACTATGTAACCATATATGCAACACACCTTATCATATAAGATGTAGGATTGGATGTGTCACTTGACTATGTAGCTCTCCATACATTTTATCACATAAGTTATGATTTTTCTGTGTACGTCTCAATAGTTGTTCTTTGTGTGTGACCCTGTAGGTTTACTTAATGTTGGCAATAATCACAACGGATTATAAATCATGAGTGGCCTCTAGCAAGACATCATGATTACCCAAATTAAGCAAATATAGATGATTCGATCAAACCTAATTTATGTCATGCATTGTATCCCTTTGTTACACGACATCTATATCGTCCATAAGGCATGGTATGTGTCAACCTTATGTTGGTCGATAAATATTTCTTGACACCGAATTTGATTGAACATGAAATGACATTAATAACTCTTTATTAATTCACTTGAGCACGGCCGTGCATTTCTTCAATCAAATCATCAAGAGGCCTGAAGATATCTCTCTCAATTTATGAGAGGAAAAAATCCTATCTTAATTAAACTCTTTCCTCCGCATAATTCATTATATACCTAATTATAATCTTTATGACCGCCCGGTTAAAGACGATGTTAGATTATATTAAAGTATAAAATTTCTCATGTAGAAAACTGAGATAATCTCAAGTCTAAGGATTACAAATACATTATTTACTGAGAATTACTAATGACACGAACCATGTAGTATTCTCACGGTGGGTCAATCCAGTATATGGTCTCTAACATATACTTATGTTAATGACTTAATAACTCTTATTCGTGATCAGTAAAACGTGACCATCAGGCCAACTAACATACCGATGTACATTTATAGCTTATCATAAAGTATGTTTGTCTCACAAACATCCTATGAATGATCGGGGACAGCTTTAGAATATCATTCATAATACTTTATAGTTTTACTATCAAAGTCACATACTTTGATGATATAAAGTCAATATCATATTCAAGGTTCATTTTAGTAATAAGAATAAAATAACTAATACGCATTTATTATATAAAATATCTCTAAATAAAAACAATGTTTGTTTAACACAATCCATACATCTAGGTCTCAAATACATTGGCCTAGGGCATACTACTAACAATCTCCTACTTGCACTAGGCCGAATCTAACAAGTATCTAATACCCATCGACCTAGCATGACCCTCATGCTTTGCTTGAGAAAGTGGTTTAGTCAACGGATCGGCAACATTATCATCACCATCAACTCTACATATTTTAATATCTCCTCTCGTGATCTCCCTGATCAAATGGAAACGTCGAAGTATGTGTTTGGTTCTCTGATGCGATCTTGGTTCCTTTGCCTGCGCGATTGCCCCATTGTTGTCACAATAAAGATCCACAGGATTTGCGATACTAGGAACCACACCGAGTTCTTCAATGAACTTCTTCATCCAAACTGCTTCCTTAGCTGCTTCTGAAGCTGCTATGTACTCCGCTTCTGTCGTAGAATCCGCTACAGTGTCCTGTTTGGAACTTTTCCAACTTATTGCACCTCCATTCAAACAAAACACATAACCAGATTGCGATCTAAAATCATCATTGTCGGTTTGAAAGCTTGAGTCCGTGTAACCTGTTACAACTAGCTGACTTTCAAATCCTCCATGAACCAAGAATGAATCTTTAGTTCTTCTCAAGTACTTCAGAATATTCTTGACCGCTGTCCAAGGACTTTCACCGGGATCGATTGATATCTGCTAGTTGCACTTAATGCATATGATACATCCGGTCTAGTACAAAGCATGGCATACATGATCGATCCAATAGCCGAAGCATACGGAATTTTATTCATGCGATTTCGTTCTTCCTGATTAGCAGGACGTTGAGTCTTACTCAATTTTATGCCATGTGACATTGGTATGAAACCTCTTTTCGAATCATCCATTCGAAATCGTGTCAACACTTTGTCAATATATGTACTTTGACTTAGACCTATGAGCCTTTTAGATCTATCTCTATAGATCTTAATGCCGAGTATATAAGCGGCATCTCTTAGGTCCTTCATTGCAAAAGACTTTCCTAAAAATGTCTTAACATTTGTTAAAGTCGGAATGTCATTTCCAATGAGTAATATATCATCTACATAAAGTACTAGAAAAACTATTGCGCTCCCACTAACCCTCTTGTAAACACAAGGTTCATCTTCATTTTTGATAAAACCAAAACCTTTGATTACTTCATCAAAACGAAGATTCCAACTCCGAGATGCTTGCTTTAATCCGTAAATGGATCGCTGCAATTTGCAAACCTTACCAGAATTCTTAGGATCAACAAAACCCTCGGGTTGTGTCATATACACATCCTCGAGTAAATTTCCATTAAGAAAAGCTGTTTTAACATCCATTTGTCATATCTCATAGTCATAATATGCAGCTATGGCAAGCAGAATTCTAATCGATTTAAGCATGACAACTGGTGAGAAAGTTTCGTCATAGTCTATACCATGGGTTTGTCGGAAACCTTTCGCAACAAGTCTTGCTTTATAGGTATGCACATTTCCGTCCATGTCAGTTTTCTTTTTGAAAACCCATTTACACCCAATGGTCTTAGAACCTTCAGGTGAATCAATTAGGTTCCAAACTTGATTATCGTACATGGACTACATCTCAGTTTTCATGGCTTCTAACCATTTATGAGAATCAGGATCCTTTATAGCTTCTTGGTAAGATGTGGGTTCATCATCTATGAGAGCCACATTTCTATCATCGATCCACGAGAAATCCATATCTCTCGGGCTCATGACGAACTCTACCAGATCTACGAGGAGTATCTTGTGTTTCAAGACCGGACTCGTCAACTCTTGAAGAGACTTGTGGATCTTCCAATGGCTGTTCATTGCTAATTAGTGGATCTTGAATTACTTCAAGATGTACTTTATTCCCACTAGTTCCTTTAGAAATAAATTCTCTTTCCAAAAAGATACCATTTCGAGCAACAAACACTTTGTTCTCGGATGGGTTATAAAAGTAATATCCTTTAGTTTCTTTAGGATATCCCACAAATAAGCATTTATCAAGATTTCGGTGTTAACTTGTCAGAAATTTGACGCTTCACATAAGCTTCACAACCCCAAATCTTTAGAAAAGACAATGTGGGACTCCTCCCAGTCCATATCTCATATGGAGTCTTTTGAACAGCTTTTGATGGAATTCTGTTTAGTATGAACGCGGCAGTCTCAATGGCATAACCCCAAAAGGATATCGGAAGATCTGTTTGACTCATCATAGACCGAACATATCTAGTAAAGTTCGGTTTCTCCTTTCCGAGACACCGTTCCATTGAGGTGTTCCAGGAGGAGTAAGTTGTGAAACTATTCCACAATCTTTAAGATGATTGTCAAACTCTAGGCTTAAATATTCGCCACCTCGATCTGATCGAAGTGCTTTTATTTTCTTACCTAGATGGTTTTCTACTTCATTTTTGAAAATTTTGAACAATTCAAAAGATTCGGATTTATGTTTCATTAAGTAAACATATCCATATCTACTTAAGTCATCAGTAAAAGTAATGAAGTATCGAAAACCACCTCTAGCTGGTGTGCTCATTGGTCCGCATACATCTATATGTATGAGATCCAATAACTCACTTGCCCTCTCACCTCTCTTTGTGAAAGGAGCCTTTGTCATCTTACCTAATAAACAAGATTCGCACGTCTCAAAAGATTCTAAATCAAATGAGTCTAAAAGTCCATATTGGTGGAGTTCAGAAATGTGTTTCTCATTTATGTGTCCTAAACGACAATGCCAAAAATATGTCGGATTCAAATCATTAGATTTAAATCTCTTTGTATTAATGATATAGATAGACTTGTAATGTTCATGATCAAGATTTAAAACATAAAGACCATTTTCTAATTGACCAATCGCATAGAAAATATTTTCTTTACTTATGGTAAAGTTATTATTCTCAATAACAAACTTAAAACCATCCAAAACCAATCTCGACACAGATACAATATTCCTGTTCACAGCAGGTACATAGTAGCAATTATTTAAATTTATTACAAGTCCACAAGGTTAAGATAATAAATAAACGCCCACGGCTAATGCAGCAACTCTTGCTCCATTTCCCACCCGCGGGTCCATTTCACCTTTCGCTAATCTTCTACTCCTTTGCAGTCCCTGCACATTATTACAAATGTGAGTACCGCATCCGGTATCTAATACCCAAGATGAAGAAGTAGATAAATTAATTTCAATAACATTAATACCTGAAGTAGTAGTCTCACTACTCTTCTTTTTCTTTAGATCCTCCAAGTATGCCTGGCAATTTCTTTTCCAATGGCCTGGTTTGTTGTAGAAGAAACAAACACCCTCCTTGGGTTTCTTGTTTTTAGGTTCGAACAAGACCTTGCCCTTACCTTTTCCTTTTCCTTTGCCCCTGAATTTTCTCTTTTGACCCTTGCCTTTCTTGAACCAAGAGAACATCGTTGACAACATTTGTCTTCATAGTCCCCTCAAAGTTCTTCAGCATACCGTGCAACTCCGTGATACTCTTGTCCATGTTATGCATATTATAGTTCATTATAAATGGCTTGAAATTCGGAGGAAGAGACCTAAGGATCAAATCGGTAGCCATCTCATTGCCAACCTTTGCTCCTAGTTTCTCAAGTTGATTAAGGTACCCTTTCATTTTCAGAATATGAGCACTCACCGAGGAGTTGGGAATCATCTTACAACTTGTTAATGCACAATGTGCATTATACCTCTCATTTCTAGCTTGCTCTTGGAACATTTCCTTGAGCCGTGCCAACATTGGAAATGCCTCTAAATTTTCAAACTGCTTTTGAAGATCAGCATCCATGGTGGCTAACATGAGACATGTCACATCATTAGAGTCGCTTGTATGCTTGGCATAAGTGTTTATCACTTCTTGATCAGCATCATCAGCGGGCTGGTTAGGAATAGGCCTTTCAAGGACATAGTTCTTCCTTTCTTGTTTGAGAACAATTCTCAAATTCCGATGCCAGTCAAGGAAATTTTTCCCATTGAGCTTGTCCTTCTCAAGGACGGATCGCAATGTTAAAGTTGATGTGTTGTTTGTTGCCATTTTCTACACAGAATTAAATGCAGGTTTTTATTAATATGTGATTTGAGATATTTTAATATAATTTTAACTCTCACTATTTTATTCAAATCAATAACCCTCAAATGTATTGATTCGGAAATTTTAACTTTAAATTTCATAGTGGGCCAAGATCCATATTTCATCAAGTTCCAAGTGAGCTTTGGCTCATCGCCTAGAACCTAATTATTTAGGTAGGAACGTTTCCAATTGTATCGCATACAACTCTCGTTTAATCCATAGGATGAGCATCATATGCTCGGCGTATGCATCCTATCATATGCCCCGAACCCAAGTCTGACTTGATAGTTCAGTTGAATCTAACCATGTCTAAATATCGAGAATCACCATTTCTCGCTTCTTATCACCCTAAGATTATGCTAATTCACTATGCTTTGGCATACCCAAATTTTGCATGATCGAAGGGATAATAAGTATAGATACATGGGAGGCATTTCTATGATTCAATATTACATGAGGGATTGTTATGTTTAATCTTTTTTTTTTGTTTTGTTGTTTTATTTTATCATGTATTTCATCACAGAACATCACATGCACGGATAAAATAAATATTATATGATATAACATGGCCTTGATGATCTAAATGAGTCAATCATTAAGATCATTTCCTAAGATACATTCAACCACAAGGCATTGATGAACTCCTTCATCTCCATGATGTGTATGAGGTGGACGGTGAACTCCTTCATCTCCATGATGTGTATGAGGTGGATGGTGAACTCTTTCATCCTCATGAAGCGTATGAGGTGGATGGTGAACTCCTTCATCTCCATGATGTGTATGATCGTGGTAGTTATATTATATATAAAATGAACGGAACCGTGCCCGTCATAATTAACCATCAAAATAAATTACATCACATCAACCAAGAACGGAACCATGCTCGTTTTTACATACATACATATATTACACACATCACATCATCACACACAAATCACAATCATTCATCACATATCTAATAGGCCATGTTATATGCATTATGTTGTACTTTAAACCATTTTACGAAATATGTATAAGGCGTTACAAATATGAAATTTGGGGTCTACGATTAATCTATGCGTGAGCGCGGGGTTCGGGGCACGGCCCCGATAAGGGGCGGAGCCCTTGCGGGGTCAAGGGGCAGAGCCCCTGTGGGGTTTCAAGGGGCAGCGCCCCTGAACAAATTTTATTTTATACGGTGCCGAAACTCAAAATTTCTTTAAAAACTTGATGTGTTGAATACATCCTTTAGAAATTTATTTAGTGTATCATATACGTAGTTTCGCACCTTTTCATAAAATTTAGACACCCATCCTAAGGTTATGATACATCACATGCATCCCTTCATGACATACCCAAAACACCCTTTCAATCATGTCGCAACCTTTCATAATCAAGATACATCACATGCACCATTTCTTGAAGTCGCATCCTTTCATGAAATCGCAACCTTTCATGATCAAGATACATCACATGCACCCTTTCATGAAGTCGCATCCTTTCATGAATTCGCAACATTTCATAATCAAGATACATCACATGCACCCTTTCATGAAATCGCAACCTTTCATGAATTCGCAACCTTTCATGATCAAGAGACATCACATGCACCCTTTCATGAAGTCGCACCCTTTCATGAAATTGCAATCGTTCATGATCAAGAGACATCACATGCACCCTTTCATGAAGTCGCACCCTTTCATGAAATTGCAACCGTTCGTGACCAAAATTCAAAAATTGAAAAACAACGCCTCAAAATCAAAAGAAATATTTCGAAAATGGTTTATCCGTCTTAATTTAATTGGAATTCACTTGGCTCTGATACCACTGTTGGGTTTTTGCCGTTCATAGCGCAGCGGAAAATAAAAAAACAAAACAAAATCGAATTCGAATTCGAAACCCAAAAGAAGGATCCGTGAATTACAATTAAATCAAAGAAAAGTTCATAACTTTGTACCTTCGGATTACGCTTAATCCGTGATGATCAAAAGCAAATATGGTTGACGCTTCTCGTTGCCCGATTCCAAACCGGTTTCCAAACTGATCCTTTGTATATTTCGCCTAACCGGTCTAACAAACCGATCTCTAAACGAACGGATTCTCCAAGCAAACCGATTCTCCAAACAAAACCACGGTTTCAACCCGAATCACAAAGACGCCGCACTTCGCTTCGTCCTCTACCGGTATCCACACGAACAACCCCTTTGAACGGATAAAGAATGATATATGCTAGTATCCGTTCTTCATTTCTCTCACAGAAATAACAAGAGAATAATTTTCGGATTTTTCTCTCCTCTTTGTCTCACAAAATTTGGACGAAAATATAATGATCCTTAATCTGATTTTGGGGTGTCTCTTGTGCCTACATAGTCCATAAGTTTCATATCCTATGTGCATGGTAATTATGTAACCATATATGCACCACACCTTATCATATAAGATGTAGGATTGGATGTGTCACTTGACTATGTAGCTCTCCATACAACTTATCACATAAGTTATGATTTTTCTGTGTACGTCTCAATAGTTGTTCTTTGTGTGTGACCCTGTAGGTTTACTTAATGTTGGCAATAATCACAACGGATTATAAATCTTGAGCGGCCTCTAGCAAGACATCATGATTACCCAAATTAAGCAAATATAGATGATTCGATCAAACCTAATTTATGTCATGCATTGTATGATTGTATCCCTTTGTTACACGATATCTATATCGTCCATAAGGCATGGTATGTGTCAACCTTATGTTGGTCGATAAATATTTCTTGACACCGAATTTGATTGAACATGAAATGACATTAATAACTCTTTATTAATTCACTTGAGCACGGCCGTGCGTTTCTTCAATCAAATCATCAAGAGGCCTGAAGATATCTCTCTCAATTTATGAGAGGAACAAATCCTATCTTAATTAAACTCTTTCCTCCGCATAATTCATTATATACCTAATTATAATCTTTATGACCGCCCGGTTAAAGACGATGTTAGATTGTATTAAAGTATAAAATTTCTCATGTAGGAAACTGAGATAATCTCAAATCTAAGGATTACGGATACATTCTTTACCGAGAATAACTAATGACACGAACCATGTAGTATTCTCACGGTGGGTCAATCCAAAGATATGGTCTCTAACATATACTTATGTTAATGACTTAATAACTTTTATTCATGATCGGTAAAAACGTGACCATCGGTCAACTAACATACTGATGTACATTTATAGCTTATCATAAAGTATGTTTGTCTCACAAACATCCTATGAATGATCAGGGACAGTTTAGAAAATCATTCATAATACTTTATAGTTTTACTATCAAAGTCACATACTTTGATGATATAAAGCTGAAATATCATATTCAAGGTTCATTTTAGTAATAAGAATAAAATAACCAATACGAATTTATTATATAAAATATCTCTAAATAAAAACAATGTTTGTTTAACACAATCCATACATCTAGGTCTCAAATACATTGGGCTAGGGCATACTACTAACATATATATATATATATATATATATATATATATATATATATATATATATATATATATATATCATATATACATTCGCAACAAATACCTACTCAACAACATTTTCGTCATTCTCCTTAAAGTCGTCAAAGATCGATTGTAAATCACCTAAACAAAAAAATTAAAAATGTCCATTAAGTCACATGAA
The DNA here is from genome assembly GCA_024447665.1 of Juncus inflexus. Taxonomy (NCBI): domain Eukaryota; kingdom Viridiplantae; phylum Streptophyta; class Magnoliopsida; order Poales; family Juncaceae; genus Juncus; species Juncus inflexus. The sequence goes on along the minus strand of JAJHPC010000008.1, from coordinate 2,652,765 downwards.
GAAAAAAAAAAAAACAAAAATTTTATATATATATATATATATATATATATATATATATATATATATATATATATATATATATACCATTACCTTTTCTATTGGCTTTAATCCAATCTTGGATGCAAATCAACGCTTTTACATCCTCCGGATCCAATCTACTCCTATAAGCATCAATTACTCGGCCACCCGTACTAAAAGCCGACTTGGATGCAACCGAAGAAACCGGTATAGCTAACACATCACGAGCAATTCTTGAAAGGATATGATATTCTTTTCCTTCCGTTTTCCACCATGCAAGAATATCAAATCCTTTTCCTTGCTCGTAAGAAATCGTCCGCCTTTCCATATTTGAAAGAAGTAAAGATAAAAGATAGAAAGAAAAGGAAGTTGACTTTGTAAAAATAAATGTATGTGAAAAGAAGGTGCAAATTACTCCTGACACGTAGATGAAAGATAAAAGGAAATGAAAAAGACAAAGCAAACTAGCATTCAAGTCATCCTATATATATGCTATTTTACCACCTTTGTTGGCTCATGACTCATGAGACTCTTGTAGCTAGTCTCTCACATTCAAAGAAAGGACAAGTAAAAGAGAGAGCTACAGAGAGAAACAAGAAACCAAATACATAGAGAGAGAGAAGAGAGAGAGAGAGCACCGACTGGTGATCAACGTCGGGACGGCAACCAGCGATCCGCAACCGGCGACCGGTGACTGGACGGTGAGGGTTCAAAGAGAGAGGGGAAGTTTCTTGTGTTTCGTTTGAAGTTTTTAAGAATAAGCTTGGGGAAGGGGAAAGAAAAAAATGCGACTTTGAATGTGGACTATTTAAGCAATTTTGTAACGGTTAATTCATAAAAATCGTTACTAATTACACTATTAATAACAGTTTTTATGAAAGAACCATTACAGAATTGCCTAAATAGTTCAAAATCTGTAACGGTTTATTATAAACCGTTACAGATTATGGACTATTTATGCATATTTGTAACGGTTCTTTCATAAAAACCGTTACTAATTACAACAATTAGTAATGGTTTTTATGAAAGAACCGTTACAAAGTTGCTTAAATAGTCCAAAATCGTTACAGATTTAAAAAAAACCGTTACTAATTTTAAAAAACCGTTACTAATTCTGTAACGGTTCTTTCATAAAAATCGTTACTAATTAAAAAAAAAATGAGTCATTTTGAAACCGGCTGGACTTAACAAACTTTATAAAACGGATATCCATTTTAATGATTATTCGGATCCGGATATTACCCGGATCCGGATCCGGATCCGATTGTAATATTAAAACCTATATCCGGATCCGGATCCGAAAAAACGGATCCGGATCCAACCCGGATCCGAACGGATCTGATTTTTCTTCATCGGATTCGGATATTCTCTCGGATACGGTTCGGGTCTGTTCGGATATAATCCGACCCGTTGCCACCCTACCCAATCAGCGTGACATAACACCAGTAATAAGAATAAAAATTGCAAAAATAAATGAATTATTATACAAAACTCATTGTCCTCATTATTATTCTATTTATTTACACCCGAAACTATTACTCCCCAAAAGTTGAACCAACAATTTCTTTTCTCCAACTGGGTCTCAAAACAAACTTATTTTCCCCGTAAACCCTACTACTCCCTCACTCCAGCTTTCACAAATCATTCTTTTCCTACGTCCTTCCTTCATTCTTTCTCTCTTCAAAATTCAATTTTGAATCTCCAGATCTGAAAATGGCGCAGAAAGGGCCAGCAATCGGAATCGATTTGGGCACGGCCTACTCGTGAGTGGGAGTCCGGCAGCACGACCGCATTCATATCATCGCCGATGACCAGGGGAACCGTACGACGCCGTCCTACGTGGCGTTCACGGACACCAAGAGGCTGGTCGGAGGTGCAGCCAAGAACCAGGTCGCCTGTAACCCCGTCAACACTGTTGTCGGTGAGTTGTGTTATATCTGCTGTGCTCAGGTTTTGATTTTGTTTTTGTTTTGGGTAGAGTTGTTATTTGTCAGGTTTGAAGAGCAGACCGCTTGAGTCAGTTATGAGCTCGAGGTCTACTTGGAACATGCAGTTAATGTTTCCTTTTCTTTGAATTAACTAATGTTTCCTTTTGAAGAATAAGTATTCCTGTTTTGAACATGCTGAATATTTACGGACACCTCATCAATATTATAATATCATTCTGTTTGCTATCTACTTATTATGTGAATCTTAACATGGTGCTTTTGTATTTTGCAGATGCCAAGCGCTTGATCGGCAGGGGATTCAACGACGCTTCGGTCCAGAGCGACATGGCGCTCTGGACATTCAAGGTCTTCGCCGGCCCAGGCGACAAGCCCATGATTGAGGTCGCTTACAAGGCCGAGAACAAGCAGTATGCCGCTGAGGAGATTTCCTCCATGGTTCTCATCAAGATGAGGGAGATCGCCGAGGCTTATCTCGGTTCTGCCATCAAGAACACTGTCGTAACCGTACCGGCCTACTTCAACGACTCTCAGAGACAAGCCACAAAGGATGCCGGTGTAATTGCCGGTTTGAACGTGGTGAGGATCATAAGCAAGCCAATGGCTGCTGCTATAGCTTACGATTTGGACAAGAATGCGACCAGTGTGGGTGAGAAGAACGTGTTGATTTTCGATTTGGGTGGTGGGACGTTTGATGTGTTGCTTCTGACGATTGACGAGGGTATTTTTGAGATGAAGGCCACGGCAGGTGACACTCACTTGGAAGGAAAGTATTTCGATGATCGGATGGTGAATCATTTCATGCATGAGTTTAAGAGCAAGAGCAATAAGGATATTAGTGTGGATCCTAGGGCTTTGAGGAGGTTGAGGACCGCTTGTGAGAGGGCGAAGAGGACTTTATCTTCGACAGCTCAGACCACCATTGAGATCGATTCTCTCTTTGAGGGAATCAATTTCTACTCGACTATTACTCGTGCGGGATTCGAGGAGCTGAACATGGACTTGTTCAGGAAGTGCATGGAGCCGGTCGAGAATGTTTGAGGGACGCAGATCGACCGTCCATGATGTGGTTTTGGTTGGCGGATCTACCCGAATTCCAAGAGTTCAACAATTGCTCCAAGATTTCTTCAACGGAAAAGAACTTTGCAAGACCATTAACCCTGACGAAGCCATCGCTTACGGCGCAGCCGTCCAGGCCGCCATTCTTTCCGGCGAGTGCAACGAGAAGGTGCGAGATTTGCTTCTTCTTGATGTCACTCCTTTTACTCTCGGTATTGAGACACCTGATGGTGCCTTGACCGTCTTGATCCCAAGAAACTCGACGATTCCACTCAGGAAGGAGGTGGTCTTCTCTACCTCCGAGGACAACCAACCCGAGGGTGAGAGACCTAGAGCGAGCGAAAGTACCTTTATTGGATAGTTCGAACTGTCTGCCCCCAAACGAGTTCCCGTATTGTCGGTCTGTTTTAATGTCGACAACAGCGGCATTTTTAATGTGTCAAGGGAGATGAAAATTGGTGACTTTTGATGTTTGGAAATGCGGATTAGATATGTTTTGACTCTCGATGGGTTAATTTGATATATATTTTAATTTTGGTCAGTTAATTTGTAATAATGTGAGTGTGAGGTTCATTTATGTCACTCTTCTTGCAGTATTTTCAACTTAATCATTGTAAATTACCAGGATATTTCCAAGTTCAGATCCTAAAGTGTTCGAACTGAGAGAAGATGGCTTTCGAACTGAGAGAAGTGACTATTTTCATGGTCATCAAATTACCAATCTAGCTTGCTAAAGCGTCCGAACTGAGAGAAGATGATTTAAACTTAAACTTTCAAAGTACTATTTTGCATGCAGTCATCAAATTATTATCAATCTAATTTGCCAGCTGAAGTTAAAAAAATGGTACAGTAGCCACAATTTTCAGAAACAAAAAAAAAAGGTTACATCAGATTGTTCAAGCCACAATTTTCCTTTTTTTATGAAGAAAGAAAAGAAAAAAGATAGCTAAGTTAACATTTCTATTCCTGCAATAATATTTTTTTTTTTTTGTTACCAAACCAGCCAACAGATCAAACAAAACAAAGGCAACCAACAAAAATATGCATCAAGACACTGAATACTGAGTAGTTTAAAATTCGTACTAACAACTTAAAAAAGATCCATAATAATCAAAATTCAAGCAACACAAACTAAGAACCAAAATATACTTGTTCCAACATCAAATTGTTCAAAAAAATCATAGCACCCTTACTACCCAACTGAAATAACAGCCACTGCCCAAACCATCCAATCTGAACTACTTACCCACAAAACACCATCAAATAACCCTCATCAACCCATAGCTTAGTCAAACTCCTCATTAACGGGACCCGGTCCAGTTCTCCCAGCTGGCGCCCGACCATTCACATCCATTCCTCCCACCATGTCAGCACCCAGATACATCTTTCCAATAATCAGGTTGCAAATCCCGTCAAGCTCCTTCATCTTACCATCAAATTCCTCAGCCTCAGCCAACTGATTAGCATCCAACCAGTTAATCGCCTCGTCAACCGCATCCTCAATCTTCTTCTTATCAGTACCTGCCAGCTTGGATGCAACCTTGCCATTCTTGATTGTGTTCCTCATGTTGGACGCGTACTTCTCAAGAGCATTTTTTGACTCGGCCTTCTTCTCGTGCTCCTCGTCTTCTGACTTGTACTTCTCTGCCTCTTGCACCATCTTTTTGATATCTTCCATACTCAAACGGCACTTGTCGTAGGTAAAAAGGATATTCTTCTCATGTAAGGTTCTCCTTCTCACCAAAAATTAAAATATACAATCAAATTCAAGGACGGAGCTTAAAATTGATTTTGTAAAAATGTTGTGAGACCAATACATATAAACGTATGTATTTTGAAAAAACTTTGCACTAGAATTCTACTAACATATAATAGTTTATCAAAAATATGGGGGAGCCATAGTCCCTTCCAGTCTCTATTAAACTCCGTTCATGATCAAATTAATCCAACCAAAAATCAAAATATATCAAAAATTATGTGGATTTACCCTCACAAACTCACAATTTTAATGGAAGAAGAACAACTTTCTTTTTCTTAATTTTTCTTAATATATTTCTTTCTTCTTGTCTCTTACAAAATAAAATGGGTTCTATTTATAGGCTAAATGGTTCATGCATACATGAATCACATTAAAGCCTAACATTACACTCACACAATTATCTAAGTACATGATCCATATTTCTAGATGGTGGATACATGTATTACAATTCTCTAGATGAATTTACATAGAAAAAAACACAAATATTATTTCTTTTGGCTTGGGCTTATCAACAAATTCCTTCCTTAAGCGCAAGCCTATTTTTCATCCCGATCATCGCCTTACAGTTTTCAAACAACGCCGTCGGAAGTGGTTTCGTGAATATGTCAGCCACTTGGTCATGACTTGCCACATGACTCACTCGCACATCACCTTTCTTCACCCTCTCTCGGATGAAATGAAAACGCACATCAATGTGTTTACTCCTCTCATGATGTGTTGCGTTCTTTGCTAACTCGATTGCGGATTTATTATCGACTCGTATTTCGGTCGCCTCGTGTTGCATCAGTTTCAACTCGTGCAACAAGTTCCTTAACCAAGTTGCATGGCATACACACCAAGATGCTGCGACGTATTCCGCCTCGCACGTCGATAATGTCACTATTGGTTGTTTCTTTGAGGACCATGTGAATGCCGTGTCTCCCATATAAAACACATACCCCGATGTGCTTTTACGATCATTAACATCTCCGCACCAATCGCTATCGGAATATCCCACTAGCTTGAAATCTTCGGCTTTGGTATAGAATAACCCAAACGATTCAGTTCCCCGAATATACCGCAAAATTCTCTTTATCGCTTTTAAATGCGTATAGACCGGCTCCTCCATGAATCGACTTACAACTCCAACACTATAAGAAATGTCCGGTCTTGTGCATGTGAGATAGCGGAGACTCCCAACAAGACTTCGGTATTTGGTCGCATCTACTCGTTCGCCACCGTCAAACTTAGAAAGTTTCGCCCCGGGTTCCATCGGTGTCAATACCGGGTTACAATCCGCCATTTTGTTCCTTTTCAGAATTTCTTTTGCATATGTTTCTTGTGACACAAAAATCACAGTCTTTCCTTGTCTAACCTCCAGACCAAGGAAATACTTCATCAAGCCCAAATCCGTCATCTCGAACTCCCGAGTCATCACGCTTTTGAACTACTCTATCATCTCACCATTGTTCCCCATAAAGATGAGGTCATCAACATAAAGAGCGACAAGGAGCAAATTGCCTTCATTCTTTTTTACGTATAGTGCATGCTCGTATGGACATTGAGTAAACCCGTTCTCCTTGAAGTAAGTGTCGATGCGAGTATTCCAAGCTCGAGGTGCTTGTTTTAACCCGTAAAGTGCCTTCTTCAATTTCAGCACCTTATTCTCTTCCCCGATTTTCATGTACCCAGGTGGTTGCTCTACGTACACCTCTTCTTCTAGCACGCCATTCAAAAATGCTGACTTGACGTCCATTTGAAAAATTTGCCATTTGAATTGAGCCTTGAGCTATGAGAAGGCGAATTGTCTCCATTCTTGCAACTGGGGCAAAGACTTCATCATAGTCTATCCCCGCCTTTTGGCGATAGCCCTTTGCAACTAGCCTTGCCTTGTACCGCTCTATCTCGCCTTGAGCGTTCATCCTCTTTTTGTATACCCATTTTACTCCTATGGGCTGACTTCCTTTTGGCAATTCAACCAACTCCCAAGTTTGGTTTCGCTTTATTGCTTTTATTTCTTCATTCATGGCTGCTTGCCACTTCTCATTTTGTACCGCTTCCTCAAATGTAATTGTTTCGGCATCCGCCAAAAGACAAATTAAATGTACTTCACTTGTCGAGTCGTATAAATCTTGCATGCTTCGCATCCTTGGTTGTCTTGGCTCATCTTCAACATCAGATGGTACGGGGCTAGTCGGTACAAAGGTTGATGCCGGTGATTCTCCTTTCTCAGCCTCATCTAACTCGGCCTTATCATGTGTCATCTCATCTTTGTTATTCCAATTCCACGCGCTCTCTTCATTCACATGTACGTCCCGGCTCACCATAACTTTCCTTCCAATTGGGTCGAAGAGCTTGTAAGCCTTTGTTTTCTCGTCATATCCAATGAGCACGAACTTCTTGCTTTTATCGTCGAGCTTAGTCCTCCTTTGATCCCGTACGTGTGCATAGGCCACACTACCGAATACTTTGAATGTGAGTACAACATCTCACATGAAAAAAAAATCTGTAAAAATTCAACCCAATTCTCGTCTCTATTTGACACTTCACCGCACTAGCTGCCCTATCATTACTAGATGCATTATCTAGAGTAATGGTTCCAATTATATCAATAATACCCCATTCAATGAGAGATTCGAAAATCGCATCCGCAATCATTTCACCGCTATGTGGAGGTGCAAGCCCGTTGAAGCTAATAATCCTTTTATTTAATTTCCAATTTTCATCTACAAAATGTGTCGTTAAAGACATGTAACCTTTGGTTTGGTTTGAGGTCCAACAATCACTTATAAGTGAGATCCTATCAACATTTTTAAAAATTAAGAGAATCTTTTTCTTTTCCTTTTCCTTTGCAAATATCTTAATGCACTTAGCTTTAATGTTGTTCCTACTCACTTTTTGGTGAAGAGGATTGTTGTATTTCATGTATATATTAAATGCATTGTATATTACAAATATGAAAGGTAATTCATGAGCTATGTTCATTTTTGCTACTAATTCCCTACTTTTCACATGATCAAAAGGGCCGACTTCAAAGCCGGGTATCACACTGGTGGTATTATCAAAAGCCCCTTCTATTGTACCTTTCAGTTGACATCTCATAAATCTCTTTACTGGCAAACACTGATGCTCACAATGTCGCTTGAGGTTACTAGTGGCTCCACTTCCGTGAAGCAGGTATTTTTATGTGCAGTGGTTACAATGCGTGTGTCTTTCCTCTTTTCCGTTCTTTATCGTGATCTTGACAGTAAAATACTACCAATATATGGAGGTCATTTTTTGCTTTCTCAGTTCCTCAATTGTAGTGTCTTGCATTTCAGGAGACTGAGTTTCATCCGTAGCCGGCACATCAATAAAAACAGGTTCAGCGGTAGATTCCACTTGTTCCGACATTCTACAATGTAAGAAAGATTATATTACAACAGAGAAGAAAGAATTCACAATTTTAATTTATAAAATGATATTCTAACAAATATTATGTCTAACATCAAAGAACAATTTCAACTATTGTGTTAACAATTTCAATTAGTGTCTAACATCAAATTGGTCCAGCAAATTAGGTGAAAAATAATTTAATTTGAAGAATTTACTAACCTCTAATGAAAATTGACGAGAGAGAGAGAGAGAGAGAGAGAGAGAGAGATGGTCGGATTGAGAAATGAGAGCAAGCATAAGAGAAGTGAAGTGAAGAAGAAGCAAGATCTGGTCGGAGTTGTTGGACGAGATAGATAAAGCTGGTCGGATTTGCTGGATGGGAGGAGAAGAATGGCGGCTGGAGGACGGAGAAATGAAGAATTGGCAGCGGGATCTTGGACGAGGGAGGAACAACAGCGTGCGCGTGCGGCGTGGAGTCAGAGAGAAATGAAGAATCGTGGGGGAAGGAGAGAAAAATGGCAGAGTGTTAGGGCTAGGGTTTAAGTATTATTAATTGGGCCTGTATTCACTAATTGAGCTGCGAGCGGAGCCTAGCCGAGATGGTCCAAGCTCGAACTCAGCTCGTTTATACTCGAGTTGGTTTGGCTCGGCTCGGTTAACTTTCGAGATGTTGTTGAATGAGCTTTTTCGAGCTTTTATCGAGCGATTTCGAGCATGCTACCAAGCTACGAGCTTTTTTACCAGCCCTATTTGGCGGTATATAGAGGATTTTAGGATTCGGCTCGGCTTCTAACAATGAATGTTGGTTGAATCGGAATAAAATATAAACTTTTTTGTATCAGTTGACACGTGTCCACCTCGGTATCGAGAATAATTACAATCTATGAAACATTTTTTATCAAAAAAAAAATGAAAAATAATGATTTATATTCTTTCTATTATATAAAGCTTATAATTTTGGATTATGATGACACGTGTTTACTATAGGGATTTTTTATGAAAATTTTGTTATGGCCAAGTATAACAAGGATCATTTTTTAAGCCAATCCATGTCAATTTAATTCACCATACAAAGATTTGTACACATCCATACTTAACAAAATAACTTGTCATTTATCCAAAGATTATATAAAATCATTCTCCTATGGATATTACGAAGCCAATTCATGTCAACTCAATTCGTTACGTAAATATTTGTACAAATCCGAATATATCAAACATGGATTATTTTGGAGCCACCTGTCTACGAACTGAAAAGGTGGATGCATTTGTATTTTGGACAAACTAAATATAGATAGTCCATGTACACCTTACTTGATGTGAACGCTCATGTAGAATTTTTTAATGTACTCCATCACATGAAAAAGTAGGATACATTTGATTTCATGACAATTAAATAGAGAAGGTTGATATACACCGACATACATGTGAAAAAAAGATTCAATTGAACCAGGTCCACATATGTGTTCATATATGTATTCACGTGAGTTTGTATTATTATTGTGCATTTTGCAAAACGGTCCAAGCACCACTAATCATCATCAAATTGTACCCAACAATATTATTTTTTTAAATTATTTGCAAATATTCATTATGAATAAACAAAATTTCCACAGATTTTACCTAAAGTAATTTTAATTATTTTTTATTGTTTTTAGATTTTATATACTAATTCAGAATAATATGTTTTTTAATTTTGTTTCTTATTTTGAAATAAATAATACAAAATATTCATTAGTTTAAATATTTATTTCAAAATAATATTGCTTTGAAATATTATTCATATTTTAAAATAAAATAACAAATATTAGTTCTTAATGTAGAATATATAATTTTTTTAATAATATTTAAAAAAAATTTAATATTATTTTTCAAATAAAATATATAGTGTTATAATGCAACACATAGTTATCATTATTGTTTTAAAATAGTTTATAAAATCTAAATTAGTACTAAAATAATTAAATGAATTTTGTATAGTATATGTTGAATATTTTAATTTTTTAGAGTGAATATCATGCAAATTTAATTAGAAAATTGAATAATTCTTTGGTACAATTCAAAGATACATAAGGTTGCTTGAACCATTTAAGTTTTTACCAGGGTCATTTGTTTTTAGTTTAATCGGACTTGAATAGTCCGTGTATTATTGTAATAATATGTTTCAAAACATAGGTTTTTTTCGGTATTCCATTTTAAATTCGAAAATAGTCAAAAAATTTAAAAGTGCAACTTTTTTAAAGAAAATACGATCCAAAACAAAATATAATGAAAAAAGGGTTTTTTATCAAATACCCCCAACTTTTCTTAGTATTTTAAAATAATTACCTTTTAGATTCCTACAAAAAATATTTAATAAGATGATTGAATATTTTTTTTACCCCTTACGTGTTACTAAACAACATTTATTAAGATTTTATTTTGGACTAAAATATCCCCCATTTGTTTTTAAATTAAAATATGGATAGAAAAATTAAGACATAAATATAGAAAAAATATTAAATATGATAATAATGATAAAAAAGATTTTTCTCTTATTTTTTTATATTATGTACTAAAATATTTCATCACTATATCAAAATAGAAAAAAATACAACTTTTTCATTTTTGTAATTAATTTATCTCAATGAACTAATTTTAATGGCTTATTTTCCAATTACCAGTTTGTTGTTGTGAATATAACCTACTACATTCATGAGTTTATCATATATTCATTCTTTCGGTTATCTCAATTTTGAACAAAATTTTATGAAATTACTATGGACAAAACAAAGATCTTGGTTCAGCATTTAGTTTTAATTCATTTTCATAAGATGTCAAAATAATAACATGATGTTCCTTCTTATTTACAATTATTGTTAAGTGAGTTTCCTTATAATTTCTTTTTAATTCTTTGTTTGCTCATTGTTGCTTTCTATAAACATCAAATTAATTTATCTTTTGCTTTCGGTTCAAATGAAACTGATATAATTTTCTACTCGCTATTATTCAATTCCGCTATTATTCAATTCGAAAAATATACAATAATGAGCTTCAAATGAGTATAAATTATTTTATTGAAATTGTCATATTTAGAAACTTGTAATACGGTTGAAAAGTTCTTTTCTCAATTATTCAAATTGCAATGAAAGTATCAATTGGACAATTGTTGCAAATTGATACAATTTTTCATGTCAACGCCTCATGTTGCTTTTAATTATTATCAAATTATTTTGTTATCATTAATCTAATAGCTGAATGTATGAATTCTGTATAATATCTTAAACTAATTGCTTTTACATCATTTTTTTTTTCAATGTAACTAGTGAGATTTAGTATTGAATTTTTACATTCTTTTTTTTTTTTGCATTCATGCCTATCATAAACTTTTACATTTGTATTTTTATTTAGATAAAATTAATGTAATTCTTTATCCTCCATTACTCTGTTGGGATGTAACATTTAAGGAAAAAGACGCAAAGATATATTCATAACATTATTTGTATAAGCAGTTCTAGAAAAATGAAAACAAAAAAATGCGAGAAAAATGATGGACAAACAAACAAAAGTATGTCCCGCTTTAGGATACATTGCCATCAAATATATATCATATATATATTTATAATCTTATCTTTATATGCAGCTCTTGGATAAAAGAGAACAATAAACTAAAAATTAATGGAATGTGATTGATAACTTTTTGTATTGTAATATTGCCGTGTATTCCGTTTGCTAAATTTTAAATGTGTGGACGTAACTTTAATTTAAAAAATAAGTGATACTCGCGCAACAATTTTCCATAATCTTTCTTTTATTTGGCATGTCAATGCTAAGTGGTGTAAATGATTTGGATAATGACTTGAATCGAATCCGAGAATCTATATCCAAATAAATATCAGATCATTTTTTTTCAGGGCGGTAATATTCTATTCAGGATAATTGTACAAATGGAGTATCCGTTTTTTACCCGAATTGTCAAAAGTAGATACTCATTTATAGATTTAATTTTTGTATTGATTAAATATTTATCAAGCTAATTATATTATATGTTATAAATAAGGCAATTCATAATGTTCTCCTTGTCTACTTTATTACTTTTAAGAAACTAAGGTGATAGACCTGAATAGACAATTAATATATGTATGAATCTGAATCGTATTTGTAGTCATTTTCATACGGAGTCGGATCTCAATCTTGAAAAAAATTGATACAAATATAGTTTAATGGCTATACACAGTTGAAGCAAAACACTTAAAAAAATTACTTTGCATATCTGTTAACAACAATGAAAACGGAAACGATCTTTTCCAGTTATTTTTTATAGTCATATTATGTATGGTCTCAATCTTAACTATACATTTTAACATTTTTTTTAAAGAATATTCTTACACAAACTTCACCTAAACCCTACATTATCAAAATTAGCTAAATGATGGTCTTTGATGTTAAATCAAAAGGACTAAAAAATTGTGAGTGAAGTGGAGGGCTCCTATTTTGTTGCTGTAGTAAGTTAGGACCTTAAAAATTATATATATAACAAGGGAATGCATGCCCTTTGCGCGAAATGTCAGTCTATCTTGTGCTTTTGAATTATATCACAGATAAAAGTATCAAATGAAAAAAATAATAATGAAGCACAATGAAGAAGTGAGATAAAATAAAATACTTCTATTTTTCATTTTGTTGCATGTCATGACTTTATGAAAATGATGACATATCACACATACATACAAATTTTAAGAAATAAGATATCATCAATTTATTGATTCACCACAAGTTTTAATCTATTATTGGTTGCAATATCTATGTGTTAGGTTCCAATTTGTATTATTTATTGCTTTCATATATTTTATTTTATGGAAGTTAGTATTTTATTTTATATCTCATATCTATATTCATGTAATAGATGGTAAACTTTTTGGACACTATTCTTGTTTTATTGGTCATTCTCAACTCAAATATGAACAGTAAGATTATAATACAAGTGCTCGAGAAAACGTAATGATGTGGCACATCCTTGAGAGAGAACTATACATAACTACATTCAAAATTATAATATCAGCCACATCCTTGAGAGAGAACTATACATAACTACATTCAAAATTATAATATATAAATAGATATCATTAGCTTATTTACACAATGTTTGTTCATTTTTTTTAATTTTATTTTCATTTATTGAAAAAAAATAAGATCGAAGCCGAGCAAGATTCTCTCTAGTATCTCATAAATTTAATAGCATTTATTTCACAATATATTTTATTTTGTAATTTGTACATTTTGTTCTATTTTAATGTATAATTTATTAGTAATAACAACATTATTTATGAGATGATATATTATTTTGTACTAGACATAAAAGTAATATTACATTGACTTATAAAAGTACAATTTGTATTGCAATAATTTAGCCATAAAGATATATTCGGTATTGTGCATTTTATCTCAGATTATTCTCCCGTTTTGTATTACAATAATTTTATTTGTTAAATAAAATATGAGGATAAAATGTGCATAATAGTAATATTATTATTCGCAAAGTATATATTATATTATTATATGATGATGACTTAGTACGCTTTGTACTATAATATTACTTTAATGTGTATTTTATTCTCACGTTTTATTTGAATAAATTAAAAAAAATCTTAAAAAGATGAAAAAAATTATTAGATTCAAACATAGGACTCATATCAAATGAAAATATATGATGGGTTCAAACTAGAGACTCATATCAAATGAAGACACATAAAAAAAATAGAAAGATGAAAATGATTATTGAGTTAAAATTGTGGACTCATTTCAAATGAAAACATATATGGGTTCAAATTGGGGACTTATAGCATTATTATTATGCTATGTAACGCGGATACTCCAAAAACTGGAAAGTATCCTGAGGATACAGGTATCTTATATGGATATGACTGTGATACGGCTCCTATACGTATCGGATATGTCATGTGGCATGTACAATTATTTTAATAATAAATTTTTACGGATCCGATTATATAGTGGAATTTTTTTTGAATATGTATCAAATACATTCAGGATACAGCAGGATACTTCTAGGATACGCACAGGATACTTCTCGGATATTTCAAAAATATATTGGTCCATTTTACTTTTTTTAATTATTTTTTTCTTAAATTAAGTTTTGACCATATTCGAACCAACAAAACTTTGTGTTTTATAATTCTAAAAATAATTAAAATAAATAAATAAAATAATTTTCAAGAAAGCAAGAAATCGCTAAATTTCGTTAAATCAAAATTTTGAAGTTTACGAACATTTAATTATCAAGTATGTGTTTAATTTCATTCACATATTTTAATATTAAATTTGAAATATTGATTATTAATTATTAATTATTAATTATTAATTAATTCATTTTTTATTATTATTTCATATAAATATCATCTGTATCCTAAATGTTTTGAGATTTGTCGTATCCCTATATCCGTATCGGATCGGACATGATACTTGTATCCGTATCGGTGTAATATAGCTTTTACGTGTATTTTATTCTCACGTTTTAGTTGAATAAATAAAAAAAATCTTAAAAAGATGAAAATAATTATTGGGTTCAAACTGAGGATTCATATGAAATGAAAACATATGATGGATTCAAAATGGAGGCTCATATCAAATGAAGACACATGACACGTCCAAAAATGTCAAGATGAAAATGATTATTGAATTCCAATTAGGGACACATATGGGTTCAAATTGGGGACTTATAGCAATTAAGAGGAGTATACATGTCAAAATTCCCACACAACACAAACTTTATATATTAGAATAAATGTATCATACAAGAGAGGACCTCGCTCCGCTTTGGTATAATCAGATTTTTTTATTCTAACTTTTAAAATGCTAGCTGATTGTTTTTGTCCAATAAATAAAAATAATAAAAATATGATCAAAAATGCAATAAACATAAAAAAAAAAGTGGTATTGGTTTATATTATTATATATAATTTTACAAAATTAACAATGAAAGTAAGCGATCGCTTGCCCCCAATAGTAAATAATTTGATGAGATGACATGAATACCCGGGTTTGAATCTCAATGTAAAGGATGCTTCTCTCAAAAATCCAGAATTCCGCTAATCGGTCTCTTACCTTCTAATTGGCTTGCAGTTCATTAAAGGTCAATAGGAGCGCTTACACATCATTTGATCTTACTGATCATGAGACATATGTGTTTCTTTTGTTGATTTTTGAGATTAAAAGACATGGAAAGGAAAACACAAAACTAGGGTATGCGTTGAAGTCTTGGATGGAAAGAAACAAAGCCACCATCATCAGTCCAAGAATCACGATGAAGATCTTCTGAAGATTGTCGACCTTATTCTAGTTTGATGCGAAATAGCTCAAAATTGTCAGGGTTCGAGATGACGCTGTCTTATCGCTTGTGTAACAGAAATTTGATGATCTCATGATATTGGCACTTCTGGGACTCTCATTAGGTTGTACTGACTCAAACAAACGCTCCATATATTCGCATAATTACGACTAGTTTACACATAAAACTACTGTAAAATATGAAGACAAAAGTATGCGTTCTAACAACAACGTTTTGAAGACTCTCCTTATGTCTTGTACCGTAATCAACTTATGACACGATCGCTATCACCTCGACGATCCCTGTCACACGCCTGACGTCCTAGATACCACTCTTGCCACAACCTTACACATCACACAAGTCAATAAGTCAAAATGAGAAAATGAATGATGAATATTAAACCGATTGGTTTGATATATTAGATTTGCAGTGAACAATTTCTTCTTATATATAAAGTTTATAAACTAAAGTTTATAAACTAGACATTTTTTGACGCTGTGTTAATTATTTTGATTTTCTGTGACCATTTTGGTTACTATGTGATATGTCATGGATCATTTTGTGAGTTCAACACGGGTTGCTTTGAGTTCAGCACAATAAATTGAGTTTTTCTCAAATTCCACATGTATATTTTTCCAAAAAGTATGTGGCCATTTCATAAGGTGTTAGATGAAACAAATCATTTAGTTGAGATGATGGGTTATGTAACAATCCGTTATAACTCAATTATTGCATCAGAAACAGTGCTATAAAAAAGATGTGGGCCCCACACAAAACGAAAATAACATATACAAATAAATTCAGTTATTCGTGTAATGAGTCACTATATACATAATAATGACCCATTATTTTCACACAGGATGAATGCTGTAATATGTTATCTTCCTTTTCTTTAAAAAAAAAATTGGGGTTCCTCATTAAAACCCACCTTCACTTGGCATAACTACAGTAAATATACAGGGGTGAAAATAAAAACAAGGGGCATTGCAAAAAAAGCTCCTACATTATGCCTAAATTTCAAAACCGCCCCTACATTATTGAAAATTGAAACAAAGCCCCTGTATTATTGATAAAATTGCAAAAAAAAAAATCCTACCGTTAAATTAAAGTAACATAGTTAGTTTTAGTAGTTTAATCACTTAAAAAATATTTTTAAACATTAATTAACATTTTTCTTTGAGAATTTTTTTTTAGAAAAAACATTTTAAGAACTATTCTAAAAATATATTTTGGAAAACATATTTTTTGAGAAAATATTTTTAATACAAATATCTTTTCCATAATTTTAATTCACAAACATATTTTTTGAGAAAAGAATAATTTTTAGAAAATAATTTTATGAGAAATTATTTTAAAAAAATTAAGAATTTTTTTTATGAAAATAAAAAGACTTTTTTTTAAATGGCCAAAAAAAATAATTAAGGGAATGGCCAAGTTTTAAAAATATTTGCAAAAGTAGCCATTTCGCCCGGTAGTCGGGCGAAACACAAGTAGTTTCGCCCAGTAACGGGGCGAAACAGAGCGCAATCTATTACGGGCGAATTTGCTTAATTAACCCTGTTTCGCCCAGCGGTCGGGCGAAACACCCTGTTTCGCCCAGCCCATCTCTGTTTCGCCCAAGCAGGGCGAAATGACCTTAGAGTTACAAAATTGGGCGAAACAAAATGTCTCTCCACAAAAAAAAATAAAAAAAAAAAGCCTAAAAAGGGAAAAAATTAAATAGCCTTTTTACATGGAAAAAATAAATAAAATAAATCGAAGACAAAAAAATAATAATAAATAACTTATTTTTATTTAGAATTTCTTTTTCATATTGAAATGACAACTCGTTTTTTTTAGTACATAAACATTGATTTAACATGTTAGGTTATAGGAGGAATCTAAGTTTTTTTAGGTATACGCTTTAGGGTTCAGATATAGGGTACTAGAGAATATTTACTTTTTCAGATTGTGACAATTTAGCTTTTTATTTAGTGGGTAACATTGATTTAACATGCTAGAATATAGGAGGAATCTCAGGATTTTTAGGTATATGATTTAGATTTCTATTTAAAGAGTCTTCTTATTATACTTTATCATCAAAAAATTAAATCTCATAAGTTTCTCTTGCAAACTTCTTCCTTTCCTTCTTTCTCCTTATCAAGAAAATGCCACAAAATTCTGAAATTTTTCTATATTACAATGGTCAAATTGTTCAAGATTCGAGCGGATACAATTACGCTCCACAAGAAGGTGTTTTTCTCCCGCGTAGTAGAAATAGAAATTATTATAGATTGTGTTTAGAAATTTATGCTACCACCGGTTGGCCTAATAGTGACGATCTTAAAATTAGTGGTAGGTTTCCTTACCGTATGAATGATTGTTTGTATTTTAAGATAGTCAAAATTTTGAATGATTCACAGTTAACTAGTTTTGCTCAGTACATCAAATATGGTGACGGTTGGCCTGAATTAGAAATATACGTTGAACGCATCCAAAGTAGAGAATCCTATGTATGAACTAGTAGTAGATCAAATGTACCTTTTAATGATGACGAGCTTGAGAGGTTAGAACTTGTAATAAATCGTGATGAAGATGAAGTGCCAGAAATGGAAGAAGGCGACGAAGATGAGTTTGAAAATGTTGAAGACGACGAATATGATGAAGATGAAGTGCCAGAAATGGAAGAAGTCGACGAACCAGAAATAGATGTTATGAACAATTATACGGAAGTGGGTGAGATGGTTAGTGTAGGAACTTTCGGTAATCCTCCGGCGAAAGAGTTTGAAGATACTACTATGTGGAAAGAAGCGAAAATCGATATCTTGTATGGTAAGAGCGTGCATGCGAGTAGCGATGATAGTTTGTATGAGGGACAGACGTTCGACACGAAAGCAGAGCTACAATCGGCCGTAAAATTATACAGCGTCATGCATCACCGAGAATTTGTAGTCTTAAGATCGAACCAAATGCTCTACACTGTAGTCTGCAAGCTACAAGATGACCGCGTTGGCTGTGATTGGAGGCTGTATGCATGCAAAAATAAACGACATGTGTTTGAGATTAAAAAATTTACACAACCACACGTATGTGTTAATCAACAACCTAACAACGACCATTAACAAGTGCATTTATTGCGGGGCTAATTCTAGATGTCGTTAGAGCAGATTTAGCAATTAAACCAGTAACCCTAGTGGAAACCGTCAAATTAAAATTTGAATATACCATATCATATTGGAAGGCTTGACACGCAAAGCAACACACGCTTAGATTCT
The DNA here is from genome assembly GCA_024447665.1 of Juncus inflexus. Taxonomy (NCBI): domain Eukaryota; kingdom Viridiplantae; phylum Streptophyta; class Magnoliopsida; order Poales; family Juncaceae; genus Juncus; species Juncus inflexus. The sequence goes on along the minus strand of JAJHPC010000008.1, from coordinate 2,634,051 downwards.
TGTTTGGCGATTGGAAGGGGGCATATAATTTGCTTCCTGAATTGATGGCAGCAATATATTCAGCAAATCCTACTACTGAATATTCATTTTGGAGAGGTCCCAAAAACCGTGCTGGTGAGGAGGAGTTCGAAGGTCTTTTTTGGGCATTTGGTCCATCACTTAAAGGATTTGAGTTTTGCAAGCCTTCTCATAACAAGTAGATGGAACATTTCTAACCGGAAAATATCAAGGATGCCTATTGATGGCAGTCGCTAGCGATGCAAATGGTCAATTATTTCCCTTAGCTTTTGCTTTAGTTGATAAGGAGAGGGTAGAATCGTGGGGTTGGTTTTTTGGGTGTTTGGGTACTTTGATCGGCCATCGCAAAGGTTTATGTGTGATTTCGGATAGGCATGCCGGAATAATTCGTGCAATGAAGGATGACAGATTGAAATGGAAGGAACCTAATAGCTATCATCGTTATTGCATGCGGCATTTAGAAGCAAATTTCAGTAGCGTTGTATCAGACAAAACATTGGTTAAATTGATTGTACCACTAGTTAAGGCGCCCACCAAATTTAAATTTAAGAAGCTATATAAAATATTAAAGGATAAAAATAATGAGGCGTGGGAATGGTTAAATAAAAATGATAAATCAAAATGGGCGTTCGCGTATGATACAGAAGGTCGCCGGTGGGGTATTCCTACTAGTAATCATGCAGAAGTAATGAATTATGTTTTCAAGGGTATGAGGAAGCTTCCTGTTACGGCTATTGTGATGAAGACATTCTACAAGCTGAATAGTTATTTTGTCAACAAGCGCGAGATAGCTGCAAATATGGAAATGAATAATAGAATGTGGGGAAATGAAGTGATGGAAAAAATGGAGAATAAAACAGTTAAGGCGCGTGCGCATCGAGTCACTACCTTCAATGTCGAAAACGGTGTTTATGAGGTGATAACAGGGATCTAGTGGTTCCAAGGTAGGGGGAAAGAGCTTCCATGTGAATTTCAATGAAGGCAAATGCAGTTGTCAGAAACCGATGCTATATCACTATCCTTGTTCGCATCTTGTAGCAGTTTGCATACACAGAGGTGTTAGTCCCGAGTATTTTAGACATCAACATTTTTCACTGAATCACCTTAAACATACATATGAAGGAAGTTTTTATCCGATAACGGATAGAGAACAGTGGCTTGAACGTAAAAAAGTTCATAATGGTACGTTGGTTCCTCCTGAGAAACTTATGAAGAAAAATGTCCGTGGAACCAACAAGCGTGGAAGAAGACAGGAGAAACGCTTTCATAATAGTATGGACATCATGGACAACGCAGATCGTAGAAAACATTGCAGTATTTGTGGAGTAGCAGGGCACACGAAAACAAAATGTCCGAGAAGGTTGTAGTGTTTTATGTATGGTAGTTTATGTTTATTTATTGTGGGTTGTAATGTTTTATGGATTGTTGTTTGTAATATTTTATGTATTGTATTTTATGTTTATGTTTGTTGTAAAATAAATGGAAAAAATTTAGGGATTTTGTAACGGTTTTTAATAAAAAACCGATACTAAATATTAATACTGTATCGGTTTTTATCAAAGAACCGATACTAAATCGGGAAATTTTTTTTTTTAACTTAGTAACAGTTTTTATAAAACAACCGTTACTAAATCACCTTTAGTAACGGTTCTTCCAGAAAAACCCTTACTAAGTGCCGTTACTAAATCTGAGATGAACACTTAGTAACGGTTCTTCCATAAAAACCGTTACTAAGTGAAAAAAAACTTCCCGATTTAGTATCGGTTTTTTGATAAAAACCGATACAGTATTAATATTTAGCATCGATTTTTTATTAAAAACCGTTACAAAATCCCTAAATTTTTTTCATTTTTTTTTTCATTTTTTTTTGTAAACGGGTTGCAAACGTCACAAATATTGAATATGAAACAAATGTTGTATATGAAATACAAATAATGCATACAAATCTTGATAATAACATAGACCAAATGTTACTAAATACATAATTAAGTCATTATAATTAAGTCCAATTAATGGAGCAAATTTGGACCGATTTTGAATTTTCTGAAATCTAGGGTTTCGAGTGGAGAGAGAGAAGAGGAGGCGATGGTGGTTGGCAAGTTGAACAATTTTAAGAAGTTCAGGGGGCAAAAGTGAGTTTTTTTCTAGTTTAAATATCAATCTAAATTAACAAAACATAGTCCAAAAAGTAAACATAGTCAGTAATGCCAGCGGTCTCCTCCTCCTCCTCGTGTTCCCCCGCGTCCTCCATGTATTCCTCTCCCCCCTCCCCCTACCCCTCCGCGTGGTACTCCTCAGCGTCCTCCTCCGCGTCCTCGCTGCGCCTGAGGCTGAACCTGAGTAATCTGACTAACTCCTTCATCTCCGTCTCCTCCTTGGCCTCCTCCTTCCCCTCCTCCGTCTCCTCCTTCGTCTCCGACCTGTTCGATGATCGAACCCCAATCGAAGTCGCCCTCATATTCATTACTTTCCTTTATGCTGCTCCGGATGCACCCTAACAACTTTTTCAATTTCCCTGGTACATCCTGGCACTCGGCTTTTAGCGCTTCGAACCCATGTTTGCAGGCCTCCAAAAGAAATGCATGCTAAAAAATAATATTTGAGTAATGTTAAAAAACTAAAATAATATGAATAAATAATAATATAAATAATAGTCAATTATTTTCATTACCGCTTTCCTTTTTTGCGGAATCAACGGATGATACGATCCCGTAGCATGCGGGATATCGGACTGCACATAAGGATCGGTTGCCGTTCTATACCAATTCCAGTATGCATCATACTGGCTAGGGTCGTACGGCCGCCATGAAGGAATATTTATTTCACGTCCCAAGCGTTTCTCTTCCCACTCAGCCAGATAAGCTAAATGTACGGTAGGCCAATTATTTCCACGGTAATTTGCGATATCGTGCAATCGTGTGTCGTACTCGCAATTTGGGGGCGCTTCCATCGCATACCCGAACTGACGCAACACCCGCTCCGGACGATGCATCTCGACAATCCAAAAATAGATCAATGGCACTGTAAGAAGCCCCAATCTTTAGGAACGGGTCGTCCGACAGTGATATGTTCCCATGCCCACAGTTGCAGCAACATGATACACCTTCCCATATTTTTCCGTTTCTTATGCGTACCTTTACACAATGCCCTGTAAAGGTACGCAAGAACTCCATTACCCCATGCCTATCTATCTAAAACCGACATGTCCTCTAATAAAAGCAGAGGCAGTGCTGAAACACAATCTCCCGAAGCTTCCGTAAATAATACATCCCCACATGGAAAAATTATTTTTAAACCATGTTCTTTTCAATAAAATTTTGCTTCTCCCCTTTCCCTTAAATTCCAATTCCGGGATTTCTTTCCCGAGTAGTTGCGTGACCTTTCCCTTCCAAGCAACATCTTTATTATTTAAACACATTGCCTCACCGTCCGTCCGCATTCCCAACAAACACGAAACGTCATCTAGCATTATGGTCATCTCGCCAACAGGCAGATGAAACGTGTGTGTTTCCGGTCTCCAATGTTCCTGCAGAGCGCTTATCAGTTTGCTGTCGTAATCCAGCCAACCCATCCTGGCAGTTTGTAGTAAGGTTGCTTTCTTCAAAAAAGGGCATACCGATCGTCCCATGGAACCTGCAGAAACATAAATAAATAAAATATATAAGATATATAAGATTTTTTAAATAAAATAAAATAAAATAAATAAATAAAATATATAAGATATAGAAGATTTATAAATAAATAAATAAAATAAAATAAAATAAATATACATAAATAAATAAAATATACATAAACATAAATAAATAAAATATACATAAATAAGTAAATAAATAAAATATACATAAATAAATAAATAAAATATAAATAAATAAATAAATAAATAAAATATATAAGATTTTTTAAATAAATAAATAAAATAAATACAGCAAATTAAACTAATAATAAATAAATAAATAAAATATATAAGATATATAAGATTTTTTAAATAAATAAAATAAATAAATAAATAACATACATATGATTTTTTTTACTTTCTTAAAAAAATTTATAAGTAATATACTAAAAAAAAAATACCGGAACTTCATGTTGTCGGTAGCGCATGGGTTTGATAGTTACATCTTCGGTGTTGCCAAATTTGTTCGCCCGATGCATGTGTTGTTGTGACTGAAGCGCATAATTTGGCCGACTAGATCCCGCGTCGATGACATCTTTATTTAAAAAATCAAATAATATAAATAAATAAATCAAATAATATTAATAAATAAAATAATATTAATAAATAAATAAAAACTACTAATAAACATACATTTGATTTTTTAAACATTTGATTTTTTAAAACATAAATAAATAAAAACTAATAATAAATAAATACGTAAACATAAACATACATAATAAATAAATAAACATACATACATAAATAAATAAATAAATGCATAGCATACATTTGATTTTTTAAACTTTTAAAAAATAAAACTATAAATAATATACTAAAAAATATATCTATAACAAAAAAAATATAAATAAATAATCCTAAATCCTAAACCCTAATCAACCAAATCAACCAAATAATAAATCTAATTTCAAATCAACTACACAAATGAAAAACTAATTTTGAGCAAATAAACCTAATTTGAAACTAATTTTGAGCAAATAAACCTAATTTGAACCTAATTTTGAGCAAATAAACCTAATTTGAAACTAATTTTAAGCAAATAACCAAAATTACCTAAATCTAAAGTCAAAGAAATCAACATACCTTCCCTCTCATTTTTCTCGTTTTTTTTCCGCCTCCGATTCGCCCTTTTTTTTTCAGTTTCGAAAATTTTCGAAAAAACACTCCAACTATTCAAAGGGGGCTGGAATTATTGGCAAATTTCGCCCAATGAGCTCAAGGAACACATCTATTTCGCCCGCCAAGGCGAAACAGAGATGGGCTGGGCTAAGCCTAAAATATGCATAATAGTCTTTGTTTCGCCAGGCTACCGGGCGAAACAGTCCCTGTTTCGCCCGACTGCGGGGCGAAACTGGGTTAATTAAGCAAATTCGCCCGTAATGGATTGCGCTCTGTTTCGCCCCGTTACTGGGCGAAACTACTTGTGTTTCGCCCGACAGCTGGACGAAATGGCTACTTTTGCAATTATTTTTAAAACTTGGCCATTCCCTTAATTAATTTTTTTTTTTGCCATTTCAAAAAAAAAGTCAAATAAAAAATTACAGTAAAATAAATTTGCTCAAAAATTATGTTTCTGAAACAAAAAGATTTTTCTTAAATTATTTTAGAAAAATATTTTTCAAATAAATGAAAGTGATTATAATATGTTAGTTAATGGTGTTCAAAGTGAACTGGAGGTAGGGACTAAAATTTGATTTTCTAAAGAATATAGGGGCTTTTTTGAAATTTCCAAAAAGACAGGGGCATTTTTGAAATTTAGGGATAATGTAGGGGCTTTTTTGAAATTTCCAATAAGACAGGGGCATTTTTGCAATTTAGGGATAATGTAGGGGCTTTTTTTAAAAATTTCCCTAAAAACAAACAATCAATCTAGATAATATACTATACTACTAATAGAATATTTATTCAAAAGAAATATTTTTTTAAATAACAAAATTAAAAACATTAAATGCATTATACTACTAATCAAATATAAATGACATTTTTAAGTGAAAATATTAAACTAGAAAATGTATTATAGTACCAATACAATATTTATTCAAAACAAGTGACATTTCTTAAGTTACAAAATTAAAAACAAAATATGTATTATAATTCTAATTAATTATTTATTCAAAACAAGTGAATTTTTTAAGTGAAAAAGTAAAAAAAAAAAAAAAAAAAACTATGCCAAACTATACTACTATAAATATTTCTTTCTTTTATTACAACAATTTGGTGAGATAATAGAATTATCATCGTTCTTTTTTGGAAAAATATTCACACAATTATACAAATAGTTAAAACTGGTCTAATTTGCAATTTATTTATTTATATGAGAGCTAATTTGCAAATTCGGAGTTAATTTGTGGTTCTTAATTTTTGCGTTCAAAGAACAACATGACGAATAACTTTGCTTCATATGATGCCGTTGTGTTTCAATTTTTTTTGTGTTATTTAATAATATCTACATGTTCATGTATGAAACAATTTAGAGCTTCTAATATTTTATGAAACAATTTAGAGCTTCTAATATTTTTGAAGTATAATTTGAAACCTGGATAAAGGTGCTATTTTACAATTTCACTTCCTTAAAATTGTATTGTTTTTATCATAATGATTATTTCATGATATATTATGATTTTTATTTTTTATTGCTCATAGTTGAGGGAAATTTTAATATATTGGAGTGTTATTTGTTTAAAAGAAGAATACATTTGCAATTTGTTATATTATTTTGGATTAATATTAAGTTTCACTGTAATTGATATTTCCAACATAACTAATTTCACTTGATTACGTTTTGGAGCATCTTAATCTTAAATATTATAGGTAGTCAATTTTGCATTCTACATTGTTTTCTATAATAATAAGTAATTTTTGCGCAATATAAATTTATAATATATTAAAATAAAAAAAATTATAATATACAAAAAAGTGTCATGTAAATAATTTTTTAATATAATAGCAAGTATATTATATAATATTTCAACAACATATAAACCAACACCAGGTAATTTATGTTGATTCATATTATTTTGATCATATTGATTTACTATTTTATTTTCATTCATCGGAAAAGAAATTTCAGCTAGCCATCAAGAGGAATGATAAATCCTGATAAAACCGAAGCGGAACGAGATCCTCTCTAATTCAATATAAATCTTACCCAATTATTACAACACAAAAAGGTGATACAACAACCCAAACAAAACCAAATCAAACCAAATAGAACTAATTAATCTGAATAGAAGAAATAGCAGATGAGACAGCTCTTGTTCTAGGATCTCCGTTTTCCGAGCAAACACCATTCGGATATTCTCCGACCTCGCCAGCTCCAAACATTAATTAATTCATTATTATTATGATCTGCGTCCCCCCAAAATGACGACAAAGCGAGAGATATTCCCTTTACTGCCTCCTTGTCGGAATTTCCATCCCGTCCTGAAATATTTTTCGTAAATTATCACTTATTACTGTGTAGTTTGAGTTTCCGTCCATTAACACATTTTCCACCACCTCCCTCTGAAAAATAAGTAAATTAGTAAGTTCAAATATATGAATACTTGTGTAATAAAAGAGAGAGCTTTTTGAAGAAAAAAAATTATTTAAATGGATATATATATTTGTTTCCTAGGGCCATCTTTCAGAAAAACAAAAGAAAAAAATCGGTATATTTTTGGAAACTACAGAAAAGTGAAACCTGGAGGGGAAAACACGAAAATGATACACAACATGTGATAATAAAGCATGATGACCGTATGACATGGTCTATAGTGCAAATATTAATTCCTTAATTTGCTATATTGAGCTGTATTAATTGCTATACATATCTTGTCATGCTTTTTTGTCATGTTATTAAACACTTTTTTTAAAAAGAAATTGAACATGGACCAAACAAGAGATTTTTAAGATATTCAAAAAGATTTTTTTGGGGGGGGGGGGGGATTAAAAACCTTAACTAACCTCTTGAGAAGCATCTTGTTTATCTTTCACATCAATAACGACTTTCGTTGACCCCTACAACCAACTCAAAAAGAAAAGAGGGGGTTCTTCCTAAACGAAACTTGATCCAAGCAAAACACAAGTGGGAGTAAAACGAGCCACTCGGCCGCCATAATTACCAAAGCACCCTTCATCCCGTTTCTTGGGTCGCTCAAATCGCTCCATTTCATGCCTTTCGTGTTCATGTAAATCCCGTTGAATACGTATTGCGCAAATTCGTATAAACTACGGTAGAGTGAGAAGCCCGGTATGAGTTCCATTACTATGATCCATCCCTCTATAATAAATGTGGAGATAAAATTATTATGTTGAATTATAGGGAAATTTGACAAAAGAAAAAAAGAAAAACAAACCTCTAACTTTAGATATATTAGGAAAATGCGCGCGTTTCGCTGCGAGGTGTTCAATTTTTTTGCTAGTTTATATATTCATAATCCTACTTAAATATATGTTATGCAATGAACTCAGCCAATCCAAATTTTTTTTTTTTTGCTACTACAAGAAATATTTGTTGTGCAACCATACAAGAAAAAAAAAATTTGATACTCTAGTTGCTTGTTGATCTCAAAATTATAATTTAATGACATACATAATTCTATTGGTATAATTTAATGACATACATAATTCTATTGGTAGTTGTACATCATACAAAAACTTATATATTATATAGAACATTAACATGGAAATATTGTTAAAGAAAACAGTAACACAAAATATCTAAATATCTGCTTTGCATAGTTCAACTTTTTTAGACAATTAAAATAAGATGTGATGTTCCTATACAATCAGTGTTATTAAATCCGAACCGGACTGGACGGGCGAACCGGAATAAACCGGACCCGGACTCTTTCCTGGCTCGGTCAGATTATAAGATCGGATATGCCATTAACCCGATTTATTTTGACAGAACCGTCCGGTTTTACAAAAAAATGCAAAACGAACCAGGCACTAAACCCGGTATTTTGTTAAATGCGCTGGCCGCTTGTTCTCTCTCTCTCTCTCTCGTTGTTTCCTCTTCCATAATTTTTTTCCTTCTCTCTCTTGGTTATCTAATGGAGATGATTTGCCGAGTTAATCAAGTGCTAAGCAATTTCAGGATGTACTAGGGATTTTGGGCAAGATTGAAATAGCTTGACTTAGTAGAATTTAAACTTGATAGTTTCGTATGTTGGAAAAACTCAATCTTGGATTCTTTTCCTTTTGAAATTCTTGGCTTTTCATTGAATTTATTGAAGTAATTGGCACTCAAGTAAGAAAAGTAGACCATCCGCACACTGCACTCTTCACTGAGACATTCAATTTCATCAGTTTTGGAGGAAATTTTTTGGGGTTAAAAATTGATTCTTTTTTCTAATTTTATGAAAGATTTTGGATGATTTATCTTAAAGATACGAAATTAGTAGATTTTATTTTGATTCAGTGATAAATTGTTGTAATTTTTTTGAGAGGGTTCATGGTTGGACCTTTCAAGTAAGATTTTTTTCTCTTTTTGTTGGGAATGTTTATTCAATCATGTAGCCTCCAAAACTTAGGACTTGTTTACCTCCAAGGGATGAATTTCGCATAGAAAAAAAATTAGTAAGATAAGTATTCTTATATTATTTAAACTGGAAAAATTATTGAACTTGACATAAATTATAATTAAGTTAGGAAGTTAAATATTTTCTTATTATCATTGAAATTACTGAAAAAAGGAAATTGAAAAGAGCATTTTATGAGTTTATGAGTTATGTGCAAACTTGCAGTACATATCTATCAAATTAATCTTTTTTTATTTTTTTATTTTAATGTTTATAATTAATTATTGTGAGTTAGTTGAGTAATGAAATTTACAATGTTCATATAATTTCTTAACTTAATAGAGGATCCTGGTTCCATATTTGTTGGTTAATACTTGGTATTGTGTTTGAACATTCAAATGATACATGCAAAGAAGTTTTACAAATATACAGAGTATTAAGAAAAATAAATAGTTCAATATCAGCGGATTAACCAGTTGACCCACCGGTCCGACCAGTGAACCGATGAGCCGGAATTCATCCGGGTCAATGTCCGGTTCGGATTTAATAACATTGTATACAATAGATCAAATTTATCTATTTGTACGAAAAAATCAACGGTTTTTACATATTCTCTTATTTTTGTTATACATTAACTTGATCATAAATCTCGACTACACTTGTCAAACATACACTACTATATCTTTTTATGTACTAGTTTTTAAATACCCAAGCCAGTTAAAACATCATATGCATAGACAAAGATTTTGGTAAATAATAACATGATGCTATTTAATTTGCAACCCGGGCCAGTGCTTCCAGCTAGCTCCGGACCATCCTCATCCATTCCTCCCGCCATGTCAGCCCCAGCTCCCTGATACATCTTCGCAACAATTGGGTTGCAAATGCCCGCCAATTCCTTCATTTTATCATCAAACTCCTCAGCCTCAGCCAATTGATTAGCATCCAACCAATTAAGCGCCTCGTCAATCACATCCTCAATCTTCTTGTCAGCACCCGCCAGCTTGGACGCAATCTTATCATCCTTCATGGTATTCGTCATGTTGTACACATAATTTTCAAGAGCGTTTTTCGACTCGACATTCTTCTTGTGCTCCTCGTCTTCTGACTTGTACTTCTCGGCCTCTTGAACCATTTTCTCAATCTCTTCCTTGCTCAAACAGCCCTTGTCGTTGGTAATGGTGATCTTGTTCGAGCCGGCATTCTTATCCGCAGCCGAAACGTTAAGAATACCATTTTCATCAATATAGAAACATACAATGATTTGAGGAACTCCTCTTGGGGCTGGTGGAATTCCAGAAAGCTCGAATTTACCAAGTAAATTGTTGTCTCTCATTCTGCTTCTCTCACCTTCATAAACCTGCATAAGCACACAAGGCTGGTCGTCAGAGTAGGTTGAGAAGACTTGGTCCTTCTTGGTGGGAATTGTAGTGTTCCTTGGGATCAAAACCCTCATGACTCCTCCTTCAGTTTCCAAACCCAAAGAAAGAGGAGTCACATCAAGAAGAAGCAAATCTTGCACCTTCTCATTACCCTCGCCGGTAAGAAAGGCAGCCTGGATGGCCGCACCAAAAGCAACAGCCTCGTCAGGGTTAATGTTCTTACAAAGTTCTTTTCCGTTGAAAAAATCTTGAAGCAATTGCTGAACTCTTGGAATTCTGGTAGATCCGCCGACCAAAACCACATCATGGACGGTCGATTTGTCCATCTTTCCGTCCCTCAAACACTTCTCGACCGGCTCCATGCACTTCCTGAACAAGTCCTTGTTCATTTCCTCGAATCTCGCGCGGGTGATGGTCGAGTAGAAATCGATTCCCTCAAACAGAGAATCAATCTCAATGGTTGTCTGAGTGGTCGAAGATAAAGTCCTCTTGGCCCGCTCACAAGCAGTCCTCAACCTCCTCAAAGCCCTAGGATTCCCACTAATATCCTTCATGTTCTTCCTCTTGAACTCCTGAACAAAATGATTCACCATCCGATTATCGAAATCCTCTCCTCCCAAGTGAGTGTCACCAGCCGTGGCCTTCACCTCAAAAATACCCTCTTCGATCGTCAAAAGCGACACATCAAATGTCCCACCACCCAAATCAAAAATCAACACGTTCTTCTCACCTACACTCGTCACCTTCTTATCCAAACCATAAGCAATGGCAGCAGCCGTCGGCTCGTTGATAATCCTCATCACGTTCAAACCGGCAATTACACCAGCATCTTTTGTGGCCTGTCTTTGGGAGTCATTGAAGTAGGCCGGTACGGTTACAACCGCGTTCTTGATGGTGGAACCAAGATAAGCCTCGGCAATCTCCCTCATCTTGATGAGGACCATAGAGGAAATCTCCTCAGCGGCGAATTTCTTGTTCTCTCCCTTGTAGGAGACCTCGATCATTGGCTTGTTGCCTGGGCCGGCAAACACCTTGAATGGCCATAGCTTGATGTCGCTCTGCACTGAGGCGTCACTAAATAACCTGCCAATCAAACGCTTGGCATCTGAAATAGAAAAGATTAGGTTAGATTTCCAGCACATAACTTAAACAAAACAAAAACCGATATCAAACATCATCATGTTACTATTTTGTGTTAATTGGATATCAAGCAACATCATGTTATTATTGTGTGTTGATTGCGTTTTCATGAACATGTCCTAATATTCAGCAGTGCACTAACAAGATTATTTATTTTTCAAAAGCGGGTTTAAATGTATACTAGTATTATAGCAACATTTACTTCAAAAGATATGGGATCTATATAACTTAACACAATGACATGCAGTACAAAGAACTAAAGATCTATAAGTACAAGCTAAATTAGTTACAAGGAAAGTCAAAACAATGACAGCTATGGTTTTCTTCAAAACAGATGTATATGACCCATCGTCTATGTTGATTCGATATGATTTAAAGTAACATATTCATATATTTCATGCAAAACGTACTTAGTTTAACATAAACGTACTAGCAGATACTAATAAGATGGATCTAACAGTAATCATACAATAACAGTTCTTAAACTACAGATCCAGATTTAAACTAACAAATAAACCTACTAACATGTAGATAAAAAAAATCAGAGCAGATATAACTCACCGAAAACAGTGTTGACAGGGTTCATGGCGACCTGGTTCTTTGCGGCATCTCCGATGAGCCTCTCGGTGTCGGTGAACGCCACGTAGGACGGGGTGGTGCGGTTACCCTGATCATTGGCGATGATCTCAACATGATCATGTTGCCACAAAGCAACGCAAGAGTAGGTCGTTCCCAAATCGATACCGATCGCTGGTCCTGATTCCATGGACATTTTTCAGGTCTTGATTTAAAGATTCAAAACTTTGGAGAGAAAAAAGAATAAAGAAATAATGAGTTGCCGATTGGGTTTTGTGATAGCTGGAATAAGTGGTCAGGAGGCTGTAGAGGTGTATAAATAGGGGGTGGCGATACTTCTAGAACAGATTTTAATTTAAATTTTTTTATCTAAATCCCAAAAATACTCTTGCTTTAATTATGCTAAATATTGATTACACAAATCAGCATTTACTTACATATCATCTCTTTCTTAATTAGTTGCAGCAAACATAGTAACTATAATTAATGCAAATCTCACAAATATCTCATTTTCCAATGCGTATGAGCAACATTTTTTTTCTTTGAAGCTGAAGGTTTGACAATCAATTAAATAACTCGCTGAACACAATGAAGAAATTCCATCTGATATGCTAACCAATTAAATAATTGCAACAAACAATGTAACTAAGAAATTTTGTAATCTTATTTCTTTAGTTTTTCTTTACTTTCTTGAATAGAGATTTTTCGCTCTTGTCATTGGTTTTTCTTTAGGCGAGTATTAATAATATAAATCTTTGCACTTTCAAAAGAATGAGAACGTACTTAATTTTAGTACCTATGAAGAATTGCTTGGATATTCGAGAATTTTATTGGATGAAAGGTTATGCCTTTGTTCAAGAAAGTACAAATATGTTTAATTCGTATGTGATTGAAATATTCGTTTTATTTGTTTATTAACATGTTCATTGTATTTAATTAAGAAAGATATGATGTGCAAATAAATGCTGATTTGTGTAATCTATACTTAGCCTAAAAGTAAGGGAATTTTAAGAATTTTGATAAAAAATTTAAATGTTACTCTAGAGGAAGAAAACTTTGCTATAAAAATAGGGCTACCCAAAATAGGGTTGTAAACGGCCTGGATATTGCCATTTTTCACACTGACAGATTTGATTCCTTTTCACTGATATATTTCTCTATAAGAAATTTATTTCCTTGTTTGTAAAAACTTATAATTGGAAACAGGGGTCCATTTGGCAACGCGTTACGATTTTTTTTTTTTTTTTTTGGCTAAAAACTAACGGAACGTGTTTAGTTAGAGGGCCTTGTTTCCATTTTTATTTTTCTCAAAAGGGAAAAAACAAACGGAATTATGGAAACATGAAAATCTCGTTCCACTGTTGTTTTCATTTCTATATGTAGGCACGTGATTGGCTTTTAATACTTGTCATCACATGGTCAATGAGTCAATCTATATTAAATAAAAATATGAATTTTTTTCTCTCTTCAAAGCCCAGTCAAGACAGAATAAAATAATAATAATAGTCTAAGACATATATATACGGATGTGACTAAAAAAGATACGTATGCATAACATACGTTTTTTTGCCACACCCAAAATACGTATTAAAAAAATAAAAATAAAAATTTCAACCGTACGGATGTAATATATATATATGTTGGAGATTAATTTTCACAAAAATCGAGAATATTATATCATTGCCATCATATATCATCAAAAATATGCAGCACTATTCAAAACATATATCGGAATAATAATTTGATGATACATGATGGCAATGATATATTATTCTCATTCCTGTGAAAATTAATCCACAATATATTCATAACATATTTATTACATCCATACGGTTGAAATTTAAATTTTTACTTTTTATAACCACTTTACGGGTATTTTAAAAAAGTATGCTCGAACATACGTATGTTTTTTTAGCATCTCCCATATATATATATATATATATATATATATATATATATATATATATATATATATATATATATATATATATATATTTTAGATGAAGTTATTTGTATATAACTTTATAGTTTATACTATTAGTTTTTCCATATTATTTTATTATGTTATTTTTAGTCAATATAAAAATTTAGCATTTATATTTTGTTTCATTGCACTAATATACTTGTTTTATCATGTCTATATTATATTTTATCATACCTATTTGTTTAGAGCTTGTCTACACTACTCCACATGAAAATATTAGTTCGATGAATGGTCCACATTAGCCCGAAAGTGGAGTACTTTAGACGTTTTTTCTATATAAAATAAATGATAAAAGGACAAAATCATAATTTAGGATCTAATTATTTTCCTTTTTTTTAATCCCCTCATGACTCTTCATATTCAATACTTGAAACCATGAAAGAAACCCTTTTATTCGAGAAACAGAGAAAGAAAGAAAAAAAATATTTGAAATTGATTTGTTTCTTATTTTACTTGTCTACATAATTGATTGTTATTCTAGAAGATTTTATTTATATATAGCAAGAAATAAAATATTTGGTATGGATTTGTTTCTTCTTTTTTAAGTATGACAATAATTAATATAGTATGACACAATATTATATTATATTATATTATATTATATTATATTATATTATATTATATTATATTATATTATATTATATTATATTATATTATATTATATTATATTATACTAAACTATACTATAGCATTTTATACTATATTACGCTATACTATACTACATCATACTATATTATATTACATTATACTTTATTATATTATACCATATTTTACTATATTATGTTATACTATATTATACTATATTATATCATACTATACTATATTTCATTATACTATATTATATCATACTATATTATCTTACATAATACTATATTATATTACATAGTACTATATTATACTATCACATTTTTACTATATTACATTATACTTCATTATACTATATTATATTACATTGTACTATATTATATCATACTATACTATATTTCATTACACTATATTATATCATACTATATTATATTACATAATACTATATTATGTTATATTATATTATATTATATTATATTATATTATATTATATTATATTATATTATATTATATTATATTATATTATATTATATTATACTATACTATACTATACTATACTATACTATACTATATTATATTATATTATATTATATTATATTATATTATATTATATTATATTATATTATATTATATTGCACCATACTATACATGTTGCTATTGCACATTAGATTATATCATACTATACTATATTACATTATACTATATTACATCATACTATAATATATTACACTATATTATATTATATTACATTATACTATATTATAATCATACTTTATTAGATTAAACTTATTATATTACACTCGTACTATATTATATTATACTACATTATACTATTTTACATTATATTATGCTATATCATACTATATTATATTACATTATACTATGTTATAGCATACTATATTTTAATATATTATATTGTACTATATTATATTGTACTATATTATATTATTTTATACTATTTTATATTATGACATTATACTTTTGTTTGCACTATACTATACATGATACTATAATATATTACATTATACTATATTATATCATACCATGTTACATTATATTATATTATGTAATATTACATCACATTACACTATATTAGTATTACATTATATTGTACTATATTATATCATATCATACTATACTACATTACATTATACTCTATAATATTACATTACATCACACTATATTGTACTATATTATATCATATTATACTATATTACATTACATTATACTTTAAATATATCATACTAAATTATGTTACATTATAATAATACACTATACTAAATTATATCATATTATATTGTATTATATTACATCATACTATATTATAGTATATAATATCAAATATGTATTATGCACTGGCGGAGCTTGACTGAAATTTTTGGGGGGCCAAAAAATTTCTCCCTACACATTAATACTGCATAAGATATTTGGGGGCCAAATACATAGAAATACATATATTTCGAATTTTTCTTCACTAAGTCAGTACTGATATATACTACATTTTCCTCCGGTCTGAATAAGGCGGGGTAACATATCTTCTCATTTGAAAAAAATATTATTGTTTGGTGGGCATGAAAAATGCGTTCGGCGGGATTGGCTTAAAGGGCCAATCTTTTACTTGGAGCGGTAAAAGACCAAACCCTACCTTTAACAAGTTAGATAGATGTCTTTGTTCACATGACTGGATTAGCCTGAACATATTCGCTATCTTTGAAGCGCAGTCAGTTCCTACATCGGATCATGCACCCCTCAAGCTATCATTTCCTTGTGTTGAACGCAATAAATGCCCCCAGTCCCATCTAGAACTCTACTGGCTTCGATATGAGAAATGGAAACAACGATCCAAGTGCAGATGGCTCAAAGAAGATGAACAAAATACCAAATACTTTCACATAATCGCGTCTGCCAACATGCAAGCAAATACGCTTCATAAGCTGCAATGCAACAGGAAGGAAGTCTCTAGCACGCAAAATATCTTGCAAGATTTTCAGCAATCATTCTGTGCCACTTTAGGCACTAAAGTGCAAATAACTGCTCTAGAGGTGGATTTCCTAAATGACCTCCCCAGATCGCAGAATATTTCGCAATTAGCCGCTGATTTCTCAGAAAAAGAAATCAAAGAGGCCATTTTCGAGTTAGCAAAAGGAAAGGCGTCTGGACCAGATGGTTTCCCTTCCGAATTCTATCAGCTGCATTGGGACATTATAAAGGAT
This sequence comes from Juncus inflexus, assembly GCA_024447665.1. NCBI lineage: Eukaryota > Viridiplantae > Streptophyta > Magnoliopsida > Poales > Juncaceae > Juncus > Juncus inflexus. Next base: position 2,616,976 of record JAJHPC010000008.1, on the reverse strand, counting down.
GACCTCCTATGGTTGTGCCAAGAATTCCAAAACAACACGTTAGACCTTTGGCATATTAACAAAGCACAAATCTCATTAATACCCAAACAAAAGGATGCCATTGATATCACAAGAGTTTAGGCCAACAAATGTTATAGATGGTACCATCAAGATAATCTCTAAACTATTAGCAACCAGATTGCAGGCTCACAAGCCAGAGCTCATCTCTGACACTCAGTTTGCCTTTATATAAAAAAAAAGACAAATTGTTGAATCTTTTTTGGCAACCAAAGAGCTTATAAATTTTCTACACAAAAGCAAAACGCCAGCGGTGGTGTGTAAGGTAGACTTTAGCAAATCATTTGACACGGTTAGCTGGCCTTTCCTACACAAAGTGCTTAAGACTAGAGCCTTTCCTGAGTAATGGAACCAATGAATTCTCAATTTACTTGCCTCATCATGTTCCACGGTCAAGATTAATGGGCAGCTGTTGCAACCTTTCTTTCACTAGAATTTTCTCCGACAAGGAGATCACCTCTAGCCCTTGGTCTTCAACATTGAATCGAATCCCTTCAATTCTTAGCTATAAAACTCAATTTTGTCTTACTGGCCCTACAAAATGCCAATTAAGGCCATCCAATACGCTGACTATACCATCATTTCAACAGAAGCAAATTGCCTTAATTTACAGTTTACTTTATTAAGCTTGTAATTAAATGCTTTGGCAAAATATCAAGACTGGCCATCAACAACGCGAAATCTTGCTTCTCGATGATCCAGATCCCTGAGTGTTATGAAAATTCCATCAAATTGCTCCTTAACTGTGAGAGGCAAAGATTCCCCATAAAGTATTTAGGCTTGTCTCTATTAATTAATCCACCTCCAAAAGAATATTTCCTACCCTGATAGAAAAAAATCAATCTCGGCTTTCAGGTTGGTCTACAAAATTCCTCTCGCTAGGAGGCCGACTCACTCTGCAGAATTCGGTCCTTTCGATAGATCCTCTATACTATATGCAAGTCTTTCTTCTCCCCAAATGGATCATAAGAGAAATTGACTCCATACGACGAAACTTCCTATGGGGATGCTCCACAGACTAGAAAAGAGGCAACTTTGTATGCCTCGCTCCGAGACGAGGCTGCACAGCTGCACTCATTTATCGCTAGCATTGAACTCAATAATGAAGCTGATAAATTAGTATGGAACAGTGGTCAGCCCGATTCCAAATTCCCGGTCCACAAAACCTATAAATCTTTTGCTGAAAGAGGCATTCCGATTCCCATCATGCCTCTTTGTGGAAACTCAAAGCCCTACCACAGGTGAAAAATCTTTACTTGACTTATGTCAAATAACAAACAAGACACACGAGACTGATTGGTAAAGCGAGGATGGATAGATGATCCTTCTTGCGTCTTATGCGATGCAAACCTCCCAGAAACCCATAACCACCTCTTTGACTAGTGCAAATTTGCCAAAAACATATGGGAAAAGCTGGTAGATCGAGGCAGCTCCACACTGACCTCGATGGTAACCCTATTAACAAATAGAAGAACACAAGCACGTGATTAAATTCCGCCAAAATAATGGAATGAGGTTCCCTCTGGATTGCGTGCTGCTGGGAAATTTGGAAAACACGCAATGCAACCATCTTTCAAGACAAAAGACTAAATAACTACCAAACCTTCACCATGGCCAGCCTACAATCTAAAGAATGGCTAAGAGCATTCCATAGTAGCAAAGCGCCACTAGCTATGCCTTTATTTCTATCATCACAAAGTAGCCTATGATAGTTTATGTTCTTTTGCTAGTTTTTTTTTCGTTAGCAATTTTCTGGCTTTTTATTGTATATATCATTTGTATTTGCTTGACAATTTAATGAAAGTCTTAACGTAGGCTAATCGCCTACGTTTAAAAAAAAAAGAGTTGCAGTTGATTCATCGTGAATCATCATTTTTCTAGGTATCTGAAAATAAAAAGATGATGTTTAAATAAAAATAAAAATAGTAAACTGAAATAAATCAAAGTTCACTTTTAGAAAATCGTCGTGTAGTTGTCCAAGTAAGAAAAAAAAGCTGAAATTGGGTATTTGTCCAAGTAAAGAAGCAATAATATATTTGAGTTATGAGTAATGCTAAATAGCGTACGTATGCAAGAAGGGGTGAAAAACATACGGTTCAAAATGCGTATTAAATCATCAAAAATTTAAATTTCAACCATACGGATGAAATATATATGTTATGAATATGTTGTAAATTAATTTTCACAAAAATCGGAATATTATATCATTGCCATCATGTATCATGAAAAAATATATAATTGGAATATATATATATATAGTGATGAATTTTGATGATACATGATGTCAATGATATAATATTCCGATTCTTGTGAAAATTAATCTACAATATACTCAAAAAATAGCTATTCAATCCGTACGGTTGAAATTTGAATTTTTGATGATTTAATATATATTTTGGACCGTATGTTTTTCACCCCTCTTGCATACATTACTCTTGAGTAATAATATATTATAACTCTAATATACACATCAAGTCTTCACTGGGAGCATGAGAGGATTAAACTCTTCAAATTAAAAAATAAACATGTAGTTGATGATATATGTGTGGCCTTACATATGTGTACTATTGGTAAATTTCTGATAATTGCAAACGTTATACAAAAAATTACTAATATCAACAATTTGTTCTAGTTAAGCAACTAACCTAAGCTTATTTACAGAGGATCTTAATATTCTTACATGCTGAAATGCAAATTTTATACTAAAAATAACTAATACTAACAATTTACTCAAAAAAAAAAAAAATACTAACAATTTACTCTAGTTAAGCAATTAACCTAACCTTAATTAGGCAGTATCTTAATATTTCTTACATGTTGGGCCTTATTAAACACAAGCACACAGAAAATTACTTCCCTCTCTGACAACTGGGACCCGCACGTCAGTTAACAAACTCCCGCCTTCAATCCTCCTCCTCCTTCCTTCCGTCTCTCTTCTCTCGCAAAACCCTAACAATGGCGAGAGAGACCGAGAGAGAGCTGCTCGATCGATGGCGCCTCATCGAGGAAGAACTCGACGCCGACGACGATCCCTCCCCCTCCGCCCAGCGCCGCCTCCTCTCCGCCAAAGAATCCTGGTCCGACTCCATTCCGTTTCCCTTTTCCTCTTCGTAGTTTTATAAATTAATAGTTTTATAAACCGATTTGAAATCAATAGTTCTATAAAATTAATAGTTTAATATACTGTTTCCACTTCATAGTTTTATCAAATCAATAGTTTTATAAAATTAACTGTTTCTACTTCATACTTGTACAAAATCAATAGTTCTATAAACCAAGAGTTAACACGTTCATTTCTTCAATCATTACTCTATATGTTTCCATTCCACTAATAACACATTCATTTCTTCAATTCCCACTCTATAGGTTCTCCGATTCATTCAACTTCCTAATCAAATCTCCCAAAGAATCCCACATATGGTGCAGCTTCCCCAACATAATGGGTCCCCTTCTAGAATCCTTCCACAACTTCTCCCATTCAAATTCTCCTCTGAAATCTCTGTGGACTCGAATCTCAACCGAGCTCGGATCCTGCACTCAGTGCGTGGTGCAGTACCACCAGGCTCAAGATGCTTATAAAGAGGAGTACCAGTCTGACAGCGTGGGCCCGCTTCTCGAGACTTTGGCGAGGCTGGATGAGGAGAGAGTGAGTAAGAATTTGAAGGAGATTAATGAGAGAGTTAGGGTTGGGAAGTACGATGCGAATTTTGGGAGTGGTGAGGTTGTGAGCCTCATGTTTGAGGTATGCGAATGATTTTTGTAATAGTGTTGGTGATTTGTGTGTTTAATTTGTGGGGTTTTGAAAAGGAAAAGAATCTGATTTTTCGGTGTTTATGAGAAACAACCAATGTTTTGGAATGAAAAAATAAAACTTACTTTGAACTTCCCAACCCTAATTCTCGCATTATAAGCTTTAGGGTTTAGGGTTGGGAAGTATGATGTGAGTTTTGGGAGTGGTGAGGTTGTGAGCTTGATGTTTGAGGTATGTGATTGGTTGGTTTTTGTAATAGTGTTGGTGATTTGTGTGTGTAATTTGTGGGGTTTTGAAAAGGAAAAGAATCTGATTTTTTGGTGTTTATGAGAAACAGCCTATCTTTTGGAATGAAAAAATAAAACTTACTTTGAACTTCCCAACCCTAATTCTCGCATTTGGTGGAGATTAATAAGAGGATTAGGGTTGGGAAATACGATGCGAATTTTGGGAGTTGTGAGGTTGTGAGCTTGATGTTTGAGGTATGTGTTTAGTTGGTTTTTGTAATAGTGTTGCCGTGTTTGGTAATTTATGTTGTTTATTGAGGGAATTATGAAATAAAAGAATGTGATTTTTGGGTATTTATGAGATACAAGAATGTGATTTTTGGGTATTAATGAGAGGATTAGGGTTGGGAAGTACGATGCGAATTTCGATATTCTTTGAACTTTTGGTTTTTAAAAACGTCAGGGGTTTTGAAATAGTTGAAATAAATTCTAATGTTAAGTTATTTATTTATTTTCATAATCCCCCTAATGTTAATGTTCTTTTTTCATAAAAGAAACAAAACCCATTATACATTTTGAAATGATAGAGAAATAATATGTTAATGCCTTTGTTTATGTTGAGATAATAGGTAAATAGTTTGCCACTTGGATTTACATATCATTTATCACTATTTATATATAATTTAAATATTATTTAGGTTTTTTTTTTTCGAAAATAAAAGTTCAGGGTTTTGTAAGAACTTTAAAATTAGGGGTTTTGGAAAGATGAAAGGTTATCGGTAGTGTTTTTTTAATATTCCAAAAGTTAGGGGGATTTTTTTATAAATTTGAGAAAATACAGGGGTCTTTGAAAATTTTCCCTATTATTAGTTATGATTTATTATTGATTAATTTTGTTTCTTTGTTATCATTTTGCAGGTTTTAATGTATCCTGTTTTGCTAGACGATCGAGCATTAGCTACTGAATTTCAGATTTTTATAGAGGCAATTGACGATGCATATGAAGTCAACCTTTCTGTTGACCAACAATATCCAGTAATTATTATTTTATTCAATATAACTTTTTTCAATTTTTCATTAAAACCCGTAAAATAAAAAAAAATTATACTTATTTTTTTAAATTTAGGGTGTATATGCGTTACTTTTCTTTGCTGGAGGCAAAGCTAGAGCAATTGGCCTTCGTCTCGCGAGATGCATGGGCAAATTAAAGTATAATAATCTTATAATTTTTATTTAACATAAGATCAATAACTTCAGTAAAGATATTAATATTTTTTGTTCTATTTTAATAGGGAAGCGAGCGATTTGGAACCGTTACAACCATTATTGAAAAAATGGATCGCTTTTTTGGAAAATGAAAATTTGCCTTCAAATTTAGATTCTTCAAGACCGAGAGTTCAGCTAAAGAGATCTGATGTTTGGCTTGGAATTAAGTCATTGTATGTAAGTTTGAAACCCTAAAAAGTAATATTATATTTTTGAGGGGCAATTTAATAAAATGTTGAAATATTTTGTGCACCTTTAAAAATTGGGAAATTTCTAGGTTTGCCACTTACTTGTTTTGTTACATTTTGTATGATTTTATTTACCGCTATACATAAAACTATAAAAATTGATAATTTGTTGGTTTGTGACATATTTGTTTTATTATTACATTTTCAATGTTTTTATTCGAGGGGTAATTTGCATAATCTAAAAATATATCATGTACCTTTCAAAATGGAATTTCTCTCATTCTCTTGTTTTGTAAATTATTTATTTTATTACATTCATTATGCTTTTATTTAAGGAGAAATCTCAAAATATCATGTTTACCCCTATAAAACGGATAAATTTCTTGGTTTCTAATTTAAATAATTTGGTATTTTTTTTTATTTTTTTGCAGATTAGGGTTTTTGGAGGGACCAGCTTTTGAAGATGGAATTTTGGAGAAATATCCAGTTTTTTTAAGTATAATATTAAATCATGTGAGTGATGACTCATCAGATTTCTCTTATGCTGTTAGTTGCCTTAAGGCCTCTTTTGAGATGCTCGGTAAGTAAATAACTAATAATAAATAATAATAATTGAGAAATAATATATATTTGATTATAATTTTATTTTATTTTTTGGTAGGTTGCAAACTTTGGTTAAGAGCCACATTGTCGCCAAGTGTAATGAGAAATACTTTATTAGGCCATTGTTTTCACACTAAAGACGAAAAGAGTCATAAAGACATTTTTGACCTTTTCATTCCGTTTCTTCAGGTCTCTCTCTTTCCTTCCTCTTTCTCTCTCTACATTTTTGGTCTATACTATAGTTACTAACATATTATTATAATTTCAATATATAGTCATTAGAAGCATTGCAAGATGGCGAGCATGAAAAACAAAGGAGAAACATATTATATTTCCTTCTTCATCAAGTTACTAGAAGTAGTAATTTCAGTCCTCTAATGCATAAAAACGCTTGCAAAGTTAGTTACTTATCCTTTCTATCAACTTTATTTATTTTAATAGTTTCATTATTTTTATAAACTTTAATATCTTTATTTTGGTTTAGATTGCTCTTTTAATAGTACATAGAGGCTATACAATGGATCCTCCTAGTCCCCCTTTTGAATGTGCTCACATGTGGTAACTATTATCAAAACATTAATAATAATTATTATTATCACATTCTTTTAGTTAATTTTAATTATTATAATTTTTAATTTTTTTAATTTTAGGGGACCGTCATTAATAAATTCACTAAAGGACACAACTCTCCACATTTCACTCCGCCAGCCCGCCTTTGACCTAATCACCTCAATCATTATTTCCGATTCATGCGCATTAATCTCCAAACATTTTTCCATTTCCCAAAATACCCTTTCAGAATCCGAAACCCTAATCCCCTTTTCCAAATCCCCCCAAAACCCTACCAAAATCACAACTTGTTGGGACGAATTCAAGTCTCAATGGAACCTAACCTCAAAAGAATGTACTGTTAATAATTGGAGAGTTATTCCAATACTTTGGCTTACGGCATTTTTACAACTAGACCCCTTAATTCTCCCTATTTCCTTCTCCAAGGCTGCCTTTTTCTCCCTCTCAAGAATCTCAATATCATGTCTCAACTTCACCAACGCTGACGTGGCGAAGCCCGCTGACGAGTGGGTGATGTCACACTTGGGGGATTTTTTGGGGTGTTTTAAGTGGGAGACGCCTAGCGGGTCGAATTGCGGAGGGGAGGAAGGAAAGGAGAGTAAGAATTCGGTTGAGGTGGCGAGCGGTAATTGGTCGGTTTTGTTAAGGGCGTTTAAAAGGTGTTTTTAGTTGGTACTTCTATATGCGTTTTTTGTTTATTTTTTTTGCTTTGTTGTGTGGGGGTTATTTTAGGGTGATTTTTCAGAAAAAAAAAATCCCATGTTTTTTCAAATTTATGATTAAAATTATAGTTTTAACTTTTCATTTTTAAAAAATCTGGTGAGATTTTGAAATTTCAAAACTTTCATAATTACCGTTTTCTAGTATAAATAACAGATAAATAGTGTTACTTGTAAATTTTCGTTCCGAGTCGAGGTATAGAACTGCTAAATTTTCTTGATTTTGTGAAAATTTTGTTAAATTTTTTGAACATTCCAAACTGAAAGTTTTGCTGATTTTATTTTATTATCTTAATGTTGACAAAATCAATAAAATATTTTTCTTTTAATTTTTTTTAGATTTTCGGTGCATTTTGTGGTGCAAATAGAAAGACGCCAGCTCCAAAAGCAATGGAATTGGGAGCCCGAAATGGCCGAGAGTTTGGTCCTTCTACTTATAGATCCTAACGATGTAATTATTTCCATAAACTATATCACATTATTTCATATCAAAATATCATATAAGTATCATAAGTATATTGCTGAATTGTTCATATTTATTTATTTATTTATGTTATAATTAATAAAATACTTCGCATTATTGCATATCAAAATATTTATAGAGTGTTATAAGTTTAATTATTTATTTCGGCTCATAAACAAATATTAGAAATATATTTATGATATAATGATATGAAATATTATAAATTTTATTTATTTATTTCGGTTAATTTATTTATAGATCCTAATGACGTAATTAACTAATCAGATATTTCACATTATTTCATATCAATATATCATAAATATATTCTAACTATAGTGTTAATTTGTTAATTTTCTAACTATAGTGTTAATTTGTTATTTTTATTTATTTATTTTGGTTGAAACATAGTATTATTATAAGTATAGAAAACATCTTAGACCCTAATGATGTTGAAACATATAGAACATCTTAGATCCTATTATAAGTGTATTGTTCATATTATTTCATATCAATATATTGTAACTATAAGTATATTATTCATTTTTTTATTTTTATTTTTTTATTTATGCAGAGTATAAGGCAGGCAGATAGAGCGATATTAGAACACGTTGCGAATAACAGGGTTTTGACTGACGGTCTCCAGTTCCTTTGTAGCTCTGAAGCTTCTCTCTCCTCTGTGTATTTGGGCCTCAAATACGCCTTCAAACTCGTCAGTTTTTTTTCCAACAAAACCCCTGCATTAGGACTAAATCGCAAGAGAATAACCTTTGTTCTTCAAAAATATAGGGTTTATTTTGCAATTTATGCATAATGCAGGGCCTCTTTTTTCGAATTTCCCTGAATGTATTTTGGCTTAGTGTTATTTTTATTAACATTTTGTTTTTTATTCAGAAATTTATTAACGTTTTATTAACATTGATATTATAAGTAATTGCAAAGAAGACCCTGCATTATTTGAAATTGCAAAAACGCCCCTCTATTCCTCAAAAGTTCAAAAATAATATATTGAATATTAATCCTAATATTAAACTAAATACATTTTCTTCTTGCGAAATTTCTCTCAATAATAATAATAATATATTATTATCATTACTATCAACATCTAATTTTTCCTATTATTTCATTGTACCAGGTACAGCTTGACCCGATCGAATCCAACTTGCACCACTTGCACCACCTATTCTTCATCTCCAAGAAACTCCTCAAAGACATCACCAACCCCTCCCAATCCCCCCTCGCCAAACCCATCGGCTCTTCCCCCGGAGGCTTTCTTAAAAATCCTCTCCAAGCGTTGACTAGTCAACACGGTCAAAGTGAGAAGAAGAGGAAGAAGGAGATTGTGGTGGATGTGGAGAGTTGGGAGGAGTTCAGTCGTTTTTTGGCGAGGGTAGTTTGGTCTTTTGTTGTGATGTGTTTGGAAAAAGGAGGGGAAATTATGGACTCCAAACAGTGCGAGGTAATTTTAATTTTTTTGAGGTTTAAAAATTGCAAAAAAATACCATACATTATTAAAGGGTAAATTTCATCATAGGTTACTGAACATGAAAAAATGACCAGATAGGCCACTCAACTTTCAATTGTCCCCCAGATGATAAAAAGTTGAGTGACCTATTTGGTCATTTTCTAAAGTTGAGTGACCTACATAGAAATTTACCCATTATTAAAAAATTAAAATTACTTCGCAATGTTTGGAATCCATAATCTCCCCTCAACCCTCACCACTCATTAACTGGAAGAGAGAGAGAGGCTTTTTAAAGAATCCTCTCCAGGCGTTGACTAGTCAACCGAATAAGAAAAATTGTGTGGATGTGGAGTGTTGGGAGGAGTTCAGTCCTTTTTTGTTGTGATGTGTTTGGAAAAAGGAGGGGAAATTATGGACTCGAAACAGTGCGAGGTAATTTTGTGTTTTATTTTAGGGGATTTTGTAAGAGAGAAAGCAAAGCCTTAAGTGGTTGCTTTGCTTTCACTCCTGCCATTAAATTAAATAAATAAAAATAAAAATAAATGAATAAATAACTTCGCAAGGGATAATTCATGTTTGCCCGACTAAGATAGATAGATGATGATGATAATAATCTGTTTAGATGTTATTCAGGATGATTTCGCATGACTATAATTTTTACAACTATTAATACCAAACAAGGTACAAAATATCATGTATTTTGTCATTTTGTTTTAAAATGTTGGAAAGAGGATAGGAAATAATGGATTTAAAAATAGTACAAAGTAATGTTTTTTTTAAAAGATCTAATTTGATTTTTTTAAGGCAATTTGTTGCATAAAAGGCCCCTGTGTTATTCTTAGAAAATTGAAAAAAAGGATTTGTTGGATAAGATAAGCTTTTCTTAGGAAAAAAATATATTTTTTATTTTTACCAAGAAAATAAATCTATAAAAATGATGACACACCCAAATATATTTTTTATTATTATTGAATTTGAATAAATCATTATGAATGATATTATTTAAAGGGGTAAATGGTCATAACATAAGTCAGGGACTAAACGTACATAATTCTATAAAGTACGGGGATAAAAAGTTTAAATCAAGTACAAGGACTAACGGTGCAATTATCCCCAATTTTCTAGGGGATTCTTTTTACAAAAAAGACCATGCGTAAATTACATAGAAAAGAAAACAATTTCAGTTTTTGATTTATTTGTAGGATAAGATAAACTTTTCAAAATTAAAATCTTCTTTTTTCGCTTTTTTTCGGTCTTTTGTTTTAAAATGTTGGAAAGAGAAACAGTAAAAAGTAATTTCATAAATATCTAATTTGATTTTTCTTGAAGGGGATTTGTTGCAAAAAACCTGTATTATTTCTGAATTGCAAGAAAATCCTCTGCATTATCCTTATAAAATTGAAAAAAATTATTTGTTGGATAAGATAAGCTTTTCAATTTTGAAATGTAAGTTATACGACTCTTGTTAGTCTCTTCTAATTCAAAGTATCTAGAGGGGCAAATATGGAGAATCCTTTAATTTACCGTTCAATAATTAATTACATTAAATAAGTAATACTTTTTTTAAATGGTTTAACAGATGACAAGTGTTCGGCTTTTCGAGATGCTTCCATCTGTTTTGGATAGACTTGGTGCAGGATTATCTAATAAAAACTCGACCAAATATTTATTACCAAATCTTCATGAATTAAATTGGCTTTATTACTTAGCGAATTGGGGAAAATCAACCCTAATTGTGGTATTTAGGCACTGGAAACACTGCATTGTTTCGGTTCTTGAATTTTTGAGAGAATTCAAAATTGGGGGAAATTTGGATGGTAATAATATTCGAGCGCTTCAAGCGATGATATCAAAAGGTTTGATTTTTATTTTTTATATTTGTTATTTTTGTAATTGATTTCCTTTGGTGAAAGTTGTTATAGGGTTGTTTAGGTAGTTTTTTGGAAATGTTTTGAGTTTTTGTTTTGGTAATTTTTTGAGAGATCAAAGTGTTTTTCGTTCATTAATTTCTTTGATGGAAATTTTTGTTTTTATTTTTTCTTGATTTTGTTTATTATTCGATCTTTAGATGGAAATACTTTGTTTTATTTAATTTGTTGATGGTAGTTTTTGGGGATTTTTAGGTAATTTTATGAAATATTTTCTAGATCGAAGAGTCTTTATGAAGTAGTTTTCTTTGCGTGAAGTTTTTTAGCGTTTTTGTAAATTTTGAAAAATTTATTTTTTTTCAATTTGAAAATCTCCTTTGAATGAAACTTTTAGGGTGTTTTTAGATAATTATTTGTGAGATTGGGATGTATTTTTATTAATTTTGTTTGATGAAAGTTTTTAGGTTTTCTTTGCGTAAATTTTGTGGAATATTTGCCACCAGATTTGTTGTTTTATTGTTGGATTTTATAGAATATGAAGGGTCACTTACTAATTTAATTAGATGTATTTTTAGTAAAATATATACATCTTTTGAAAATAATATTTCTTTTTTGAGAAGTACTACCAAATTAGAGTCTAAACGGATCCCTAGTTCAACTGAAAATAACTCAAGTATCATAATTACACTGATCTTTCATTTATTAAATCAAATATTTTAAATCAAAATTTCCATAATGGAAATTTAAATTTCCATAATTTTAACATGTTTGTCATAATTGTTTTCAGATCCAATTAATATGGACAAATTTTTGCAAGAGGTTTCAAATCTGAGAAGTTCTTCATCAAAAGAGCCTCCCAAAAAATCAACCGATCAAATTTCATTTCTTAAACCTCTACACAGTTCTGAAAATTCAAATGAAATTACACTACAAAATAGGGGCAAAAACGTAATTGTACTTTCGGAAGATGAAGAAGAAGAAGAAGAGGAGAGAGAAATAAAATCTCCTTCACCGATTTTGGAAAAACCAAAAATATTGCATAAAAAAGAAAAAATAAATGAATCTTTGAGAAATGAGGCCTTAACAGATTTCAAAACCCCTAAACCCATAGAAGAAAGGTCAAAGGAGAAAAAACCGACCAAACCATCCAATATTACAAACGAGCCCTCCAAAAAGCCCTTAATTAAACCCTCCGAAATTCAAAAAGAAAAATCCAAAATAAAAGATGCAATAATTCAAGAAAATGAACCGCAAAAGAAACCCGTATCAAAACAAGACAAATCTAATGAGAAAGACAAGCATTTAATGCACCAAATATTAAGAGAAAACGAACCCGATCCGTTAGATTTAGCCTTAGATAAACCTCTAAAACGGGCCCCACTTCCATTAACTAAAACCCTAACTTTACCCACTAAAAGACAAGTGGTCCAATTACCAATGCCAGGTGGCGTAAATAGCAAAAATAACAACAATAATAACTATTACAATAATTCGTTCAGAAACAGAAACAAGGGTTTAAGAAGGCTCCAAAGACCCAATTTAGACCCTTGGTACAAACACATATTACAAATGGACTATTTTGCCCTCATAAACCCTAAAGAAACCGAAAACGACTCCTCAAGCTCAAACTTTTTAAATCTCAAAAAGGTCCCTCTAAAATTCGATTCCCCAACTCACTACTTTGAAATATTCAAGCCCTTAGTTTTGGAAGAACTAAAAGCTCAACTTAAAAGTTCTTACTTAGAAAATTCGGTTGAGCAAATGGGGAGAGTTAGTATAGTTTCGGTCGAGAGAATCGATGGATTTTTGCAAATAAGGGCTCGGCCGTACGAAAAGGCGAATTTGAGAATTAGAGGGGCTTATGTGGATGATCTCGTGTTGGTTACTGAGAAAGAGTTTGAGAAATATCCTGATGCTCAATTCTCTTGCTTTTTCGGATATGTAAGTTGTTTGTTTCTCTCTTTCTTTTTCTTGCCCTTTTTGTTTATAATTCATACTTGTCTTAATATCATAGTTGCATTACACACTCATTAGGTGTGTATATAATAATAAGAATAACAAATACTAATAGTAATAATGTGATAATAATAATAATAACAACAACAAATAATAATACCAAAAAAATAATAAAAATAAATAAATAAATAATAATAATAATAATAATAATAATAATAATAATAATAATAATTTAATTTCATTACATAATCACCAGGTGTTTATTTATATTATAATAGCAACAACAAACAACAATACATAAATAATAATAAACAATAAATAAATAACAACAACAATGATCTCTCTAACACCGCAGGTGAAGGGCAAAGAGAAGGACAAATCCAAACCCCCTTAGACAATAACAATAACAATAACAATAACAATAATAAAATAATAATAATAACCAAAAATAATAAAAATAAATAATAATAATAATAATAATAATAATAATAATAATAATAATAATAATTTAGTAATAATATAGTAATATTAAAATAGTAACAACAATAAACAAGTAGTAATAATAATAATAATAATAAACTCCATTCCATTCCATGCACGGCAGGTGAGTGGCAAAGAGAAGGACAAATCGAAGCCCCCCGACGTGACCATCCGTTTCCCGATCCCTCTCTCCGCCTCCACTCTGCGCGCGAACCGCACCAAGTGGCACCTCACGCGCGTCTTCAACCTCACGCCCCAAGTCCGCGAGTTCCAGTCCCTCTCCTCCCTGCACGACGTCCCCGTCCTCCCCTCCGTCCTCAACCCCCTCGCAAATGATAATAACTGCAATCATGATGATAGGAAGGATGGGTTGGTGGGGCTTGGGAGGACGAGTAAGTTGTTTGAGGTGTTGAGGGGGAGGTTTAATGAGAGTCAGATGGAGGCCATCGGGAGGGCCGTCGGGAGCACCGGGGAGTTTGAGCTGTCGCTCATTCAAGGCCCGCCGGGTAAATGAATATTTATTTTATCTTTTTTTTGGGGGAGTTGGGAATTTTGTTGAGTTTTTGGAGGGTATTATTATATGTAACTTTGTATGAAGTTGATATATATATATATATATATATATATACACACACACACACACACACACACACACACACACACACTATTCAGGGGCTGCCATGTAAATTAATAATTATTTTATGTTTTTTTTGGGGAGTTGGGAATATTGAGTTCGTAAGTGGATTTGAGGATTGGAAAAGGGAAACATGATGTTTTAGGAGGTCTTGGAAAAGGGCAATTTAATATATATATTGAGTTTTTTGGAAGGATAAATTTGGTATGCATTGAGTTTGGGAAGGGTGGAGGTTATATTTTTAGTAATTGGAGGGTATATATGTAATTTTGTATAACGTTGATGTATATTTATTTAATTTAGTTGCGTAAATTTGATAGGTTAAGTTTTAATTTTTGAAGTTTTGGGAGGGTCAATTTGATATGTATTTAGTGCAAACAAATGCATGTTCGGTTATTTACAATATGCAAAGGGTATATATGAAAGTTTTTAATTTCTTTATATTTATATTTTTTAATTTTCCAGGCACTGGAAAGACTCGGACCATTGTGGCTATAGTGAGCGCATTATTAGCTTCACCTCTCGTTCAGAAAAACTATTCTTCTTCTTCTCACTCGAACCCTAATATAAACAATAATAACTCTGAATGGTCAACAAAGTCAAACCCTAAAAACCTGAGTCAAACCTCGTCAGCGCTCAAAGCATGGCAAGGTTTTGCGTTAGCCAAAGAACTCACGAAAGAATCCTTAAAATCGCAACAATACACCTCCTCTTTTTCTGAAATTACGGAAAGGCCCTTCTTAAAAGGGCGAGTTTTGATTTGCGCCCAATCAAACGCAGCTGTGGATGAATTAGTTTCAAGATTAAGCGAGGGCCTTTTTGGAAATGACGGAAATTTTTACAAGCCCTTTATTGTGAGGGTTGGAAACCAAAAAACGGTGCATCAAAATTCACTGCCGTTTTTTATCGATACATTAGTGGATCAAAAAATCAATGAAGATTTGAAAATCAAGGAAAAGAATGAAGGAGATTTCGAATCGAGCGGCTCTTTGAGGGCGAAATTGGAAAATCTGGTGGAAAATATACGACATTACGAGTCAAGAAGGGCCAAATTAAACCCTAACGAGTCAGAAACGGAGCAAAATTCATCAAAAAATGACAAAAATGACATTCCTGATGAGATGATTGGGGCAAAATTGAAGTCTTTGTACGACCAAAAGAGGAAAATTATTGCCGAATTGAATTTGGCGCATGAGAGAGAGAGAAAAAAGGCGGATGAAAATCGATTTATGAAAGCTAAATTGAGAAATCAGATTTTGAAAGAGGCCCAAATTGTTTTGACTACACTAAGTGGAGCGGGTGGAGATTTGTATGATGTTTGTTCTGAATCAACCAATGGCAAATTCGGTAATTTTTCCGAGAATTCACTTTTCGATGTGGTTGTGATTGACGAGGCGGCTCAGGTAATTTATTTATTTTTGTTTTAGTTTGATTTGATTATTTTTGGTTTTTTTGGTGCTTTTAAAGGGTGAATTTGATGTATTTTGAGTGGGTAAATAAAGGTGTTATACTGAGTTTTTGGGAGGTTAAATTTGGTAATTTTTCGGAAAGATCGGTTTTTATTTTGTGGTTGTGATTGACGAGGCGGCTTAGGTATTTTATTTATGTTTTGAAAGGTGAATTTGCTTTTTTATCTGAAAGTGATTATTGGTTTTATTTTGAGCTTTGGATGATGAATTTGATATATTAAATATCTTTTTAGACTGGTAAATTTGATTTATTTTGAGTTTTGAGTGGGTAAGTCGTTAATGTGTTATTTTGAGTTTTGGGAGGGCAAACTTGATATTTTATACTTTTAGAGGGTTAAACCATAACTGTGATATTTTTATTTTTCCTAAGGGTATATAATATATATTACGCTAATTAGCTTAATCCTTTTAATTAATTTATTATTTTTTTAATTTAGGCTCTTGAACCGGCAACATTAATCCCACTTCTGCTTCTCAAATCCAAAGGAACCAAATGCATCATGGTAATTAATTCCTCATTTTAACTAATATTTCCTCATAAAATTTAATTATTGTAACCCCTTTTTTTTAAAAATAATTTATTAATTTTATTTATTCATTTAAAGGTTGGGGATCCGAAGCAATTACCAGCAACAGTTATTTCAGGAGTAGCGAGCAAATATTTATACGAATGTAGTATGTTTGAAAGATTACAAAAAGCAGGACATCCTGTAATTATGCTCACTGAACAGGTGAAAACCCTAATTTTTTTAATGATAATGATAAAAAAATTGTTACGTGATAGAGTTTTAGAAGCCCAAATCTGATGTTTTCAATTTCTGAAGGGTAAATTGATTATTTTGATTTTTGAGTCAAAATTTGATGTATTTCGGGTTTAAGGCTGAATTTTGTTTTTCAGTTTATAAAGGGTAAATTTGAAATTCTGAGTTTCTGGACGGGTTTATCAATGAAATTTCACCTATTGTTTTTTATGAAGGCCAAATTTGAGGTTTTCTAATTTCTTTGAATAGTGAGTTTTTCAATTTTTGAACTTTAAATTTGATATTTCGAGTTCCTAAGATGCCCAATAATAGTAATCTGACATTTTTGAGTTAAAATTTCAAACATTTCGAGTTTTAGATGGCCAAATCTGACATTTTCACCATGTATACACATAAATTTCACCAACATTTTTATCCAATTCTAGTACCGAATGCATCCATAAATATTGAAATTTTTATTCTTCATTTCTACTCAAATGAACTACTATCAAACAGGGGGCCCACATGTCCGAAAAATCGTCCGTATTTCACGAAATCAAATATTTGGGGCCTAACAATAATAATAATCTGTCATTTTTGAGTTAAAATTTTAAAACAAATCGAGTTTTAGATGTCCAAATTTGATGTTTTTTTTTTCATTTTTCAAAGCATAAATTTGATATTTCTACTCTCTATAAAGGTATAATGAAATTAACCAATTATTTTATCCAATTTCAGTACCGTATGCATCCAGAAATTTCAAGATTTCCGTCCCTCCATTTCTACGAGAACAAACTCTTAAACGGGGCCCACGCGTCAGAAAAATCGGCCGCATTTCATGAAATTAAATATTTGGGGCCGTATATGTTTTTTGATATAATTGACGGTCAAGAAAGACAGAGCAGGAGCTCGGGCTCTCAATCTTTGTGTAATGAGTTTGAGATTGAAGCTGCTGTTGATATATTGAAGTTTCTTAAAAAAAGGTATGATTATGATTTATGTTTTTTTATTATTTTGGTGGGTTGATTTGATGTGTTTTGATTGTTGGTATGCGGAATTTGATGTATTTTTTGTTTGAGTAAAAAAAAAAAAAGGTATTTTTGGTGTGTTTTTGGTGCGTTAATTTCATATGTTTTGATTTTTGGGTGGGCAAAGTTGGTACATTCTGAGTTTTGAGATTTTAACTTATTTTAAACTTCAGAGAGTAAAATTTGATATGTTTTAACTTTTGAAAGTGCAAATTAGTACATTCGGACTTTTAGAAATCGCATGTTTGATATACTTTTACATACCGACGGATAAATTTGACATCTTTTTTAATTCTGAGGGGTTTAAATTTCATACACCTTGTTCCATTCATCATTCATCATTCATCATTCATCATTTATTTACTTTTTTCCATCTTTCATTCCCTTTTTTTCTCAATCTAGATACGAATCGGAGTTCATGTGCAAGAAGATCGGCATAATCACGCCATATAGAAGTCAACTATACCAAATGAGATCCAGATTCAATTCCTTCTTCGGACCGGAATCCGTCTCCGAGATGGAGCTCAACACCGTCGACGGATTCCAAGGCCGCGAGGTCGATATTTTGATTCTGTCGACCGTCAGGGCTTCCGACAGATCCAGACCCACAGGTAAATTAGGGTTTTTAAAATTAGGGTTTAGGGTTTAGGGGGTTTGGGGTTTAGGGTTTAGGGTTTGGGTTTAAGATTGGGGCTTGGAGTTGAGGTTTGGGATTTGGGGTTTAGGGATTTTGGATTTTAGGGTTTAGGGTTTAGGGTTTTCCGAGTTGAATTGAATGTCGTGGACTGAGAAATCTAGTCAAAACCCTAATTTGAAACCAAGGCCGTGAGGTTGATATTTTGATTCTGTCAACCGTCAGGGCTTCCGACAGATCCGGCCCCACAGGTAAATATATAGATTTTTTTTTAAATTAGGGTTTAGGGTTTGGGTTTAAGATTGGGGCTTGGAGTTGAGGTTTGGGATTTAAGTTATTAGGCTTTTGGATTTTAGGGTTTTAGGGTTTGAGTCAAAGTGGGACGGGTTCATCCTATGCTCATGTTTCATTTCATTAAAATAGTAATTTTTACAAAATGAATTAGATAGCGAAGAAAAAGAAAAAAAGAATAAAGAGAAGATAAAGGCCTTTCATTGAAAGAGTCTTTTACATCTTTCATTGCATATCTCACTCAAATAATAGAAAGACTTAATCAGCACGTAACCTGCCGCGTTAGAGTACAACATCGCTACACATGATACATAATATACTCATGTTCTATTTAGGGTTTTCTAGCTTTTAGGCAAGTTCTGTTTAGGGTTTTAAATTAGTAAACTGAGATAAATAATAAACTCATTTTCTTTATTTTTTAATGACAGGTGGCGGCATCGGATTCGTTGCTGATGTCAGAAGAATGAACGTGGCCTTAACTCGAGCTAAATTCTCTCTCTGGATTTTGGGAAATGCAAAAACACTGAGCGTAAATCCTCATTGGTATGATTTAATTCAAGACGCAAAAAACCGAAATTTGTTTGTCTCGATTCGTAGACCTTATTGTTCTATTTTCACCAATGAAAATTATACAAGTTATAATGATAGTAATGAGAAGTATGGTAATTTGAAGAGGAATGGATCGAGTGGTACAAGTGGAAATTTGAGTAATAATAATGGTAATAATGATAATAATAGTAAGTATAGTAAAGTGAAGAGATTTGAGTTGAGTGGTACAAGTGGAAATTTGAGCAATAATAATGATAATAATAGTAAGTATAGTAAATTGAAGAGATTTGAGTCGAGTCGTACAAGTGGAAATTCGAATAATAATAATAATAATAATAATAATAATAATAATAATAATAATAATAATAAGTATGGTAATTTGAAGAGGTCTGAATCGAGTGGTGCAAGAGAGAAACAATTCGATGGAAACCCTAATAGTTCTACTAAAAAGTCTAGTCAAAGCACTAATGAATCTAGTCAAAATCCAAATAGATCTAGTAATTTGAAACCAGTTGAAAAAGATATTAATTTGAGAGAATTGGTTGAAAAGGCGAAAGAGACTCAAAAATCGAGTCAAATAACTAAATCTACTCAAAACCCTAGTAAATCTAGTAATTTGGGTCAAGTTGGTTCTTCAAATTTGGAATCTCAAAACAGAAACAAAGAAAAAATGGAATTTGAGAATAGAAACAAAAGAAAGATGGTATATGATAATAGAAACAATGAAAAAATGGAATATCAGAATAGAAACAGAGGAGTAGGAGATGAAATTAGAAACAGAGGAAAAGTTGAAAATGGGAATAGAGAAAAAATTGAAAACGAAAATAGAAACAAAGGAAAAGCAGTAAATGAAAATAGAAATACAGAAAATATGCTTAATTCAGCTAGGAAAAGGCAAAGAGAAGCAGTTGATTCTTTATTATCATCTGCTTTAATTTCTACCAAAAAGACTAAGAAACCCTAGAATTTTTTTAGTTTTTGAATTGCAAATTTGTTGGTTCTTTTGACTTTTGAGATAGTTTTATTCTATTTTAGTTCCAAATATGTTGTAGAAATGGTTAAAGTAGTATGGCCAGTTTTGTTTGTAAATACTGGTGTACATCGTTATATATCATATATTTCAATTTGTTGTTATCTTTTGAATTATTTTTCTATTTTTTTTGTCACAATAAAAGAAATTCGTTTTGAGACGGTTGCATTCACATGAAAACAAAATATTAAAAGAAAAAGATATTAAAAAAGTTACATAATATTAAGAGGCATGATGACGTTGTCTTTAATATCATTTCATTTATAAACGTAGAAAGCATGAAATGCAAAGGGCTAACTACAGCCGTCTCTCCCACTGAAAAGAATGTGAAACATGAAAATATTATGGAAAAAAGTATAATCATGCTGTACAGCTTGGAGTCCTGAATAAGAAACGTGTGGGTGTGTTTTGAAATAACCTTGTAATAATAAGATTTTGGAAAGTAACATTTTTAGTTTGAGCGTGTATAAATATGTTTGTTTTCTTATTCGAAATGACATTTTTAATGTCAAGTCAAAGAAAAAAAAGAAAAAAAGAAGTTAGAAATTCGAAGTAAAAAAATCGTTAGTAATGATTCAAACTCTTGTCCTTCAAAAAGAAATTATTCAAACTCTTAGAGTTCGAATTTGATGTTTAGACTCGAACATAAAAGCATAATGTTTGCAAATTATTTAAATTTAAAGTTATTTCAGAAAATAACTCAAGTATAGTGGTCTGGTCAATATTTACCATTATAAAACTAGGAAACATGATAATGATGGTGTAGTTCCACTTCCACTTCATTTCTTACCTAAGTAAACATGATGTACGCATGACAAAGTGTGAAGTTGCTAATTCAAAAGGATACAAATACCAATTTTCATGCATGTAACACAATAACATAGATGTAAATGCTCAAACAATCCCGAAAAATTAAAAATCTTCACACAGTAGATGCACTTCAATCACAATACCAATTTTCATGCATGTAACACAATAACATAGATGTAAATGTTCAAACAATCCCTAAAAATTAAAAATCTTCACACAGTAGATGCACTTTGCTATCCTTGTCAACAATTCTTCACAAATGCTGATGTCACATTTCATAAGTTCATTAGAATGATAAACTATACCCCTTATATACCCTATCATATCAAATAGATTCAACCACGTATCTGTCAAGATATTTGAGATCCAAAATCCAATCCTATAAATTACTGTATTTCAAACTTGAAGATCCATCTTTTCTACCTTGCCATTCGATCCAATTGCAGCACTCTCTTTGCCCTTGCCACACAAAACATCCAAGTTGTACAAAATTGGCACCATGACAAGTGAGCACAAAAAGGCCAAAACCGGCCCGAAAATCCAAAGCAACAACGGCATTGCAATGTAAAAAAGTCTATTGCCAACAACATTCAAAATGAATCCCTTTTCAAGCAACTCACAGATGTAATCATAGGACAGTCGTCCAGACAGATCACCATCCTCGCCTGAAAATGGGGTGTTGATCAGGAAATTCACCTGGTTGATGAATCGTATCGAAAGGGAGTAACATAGAAATGCGAACATGAAGAAAAGCAGGAGCATCACGTATTTGAGAGACAACATGAATTCTCCATGTGCACCGAAAACCGTGTCGTTTAGAGGTTTTTTGATGCTGTAAGTGCTGCTCAACACGGCGGCCAGGCCGGTGCAGAGCAGGATGGAGGTGGTGGCCATCAGGGTCGAACCCATTATCGCATTTCGGAATGATTGAACGGCTAAGATGTTCTTCTTTTCATTATCCTATGAAAAATTATGATAAAGTTGCATGGTTATATATAGGAATATATAAGAAATTTCATTTTGCACTCTTATTTTTTTGGGTTTTTATGGCTTTGCCACTTGATTTCGGATTTCATAGGTTCAAAATGTTTGATTGAATTTTTTTGAACATAAAGCCAAGTTTCATTGATATATTAGTAACTTCTAAATTTTATTCCAAAGAAGGGTTAGAACTTATTTTTTTTCCAATTATTGCCTTTAGTTATATTTCTCTCTCACACTTGAATGATCTACATGCATGCACATCAAAAGGAATAATTGTGAAAACAAAATAGTTCCAAATTGGAAATGTTTCTTCTAAATTTGGTTGCCCTACTTGAGAGAAAATTCTCTCAAAATCTCTTATAGCCCAAAAAGAAGAACAAAAGGATCGAGCTTGAATATCATACCTTCATCATCGCGCGGACCCACAAGCGTCGTCCCGCCGAGTTCATACCGATCACGGTCCGGTGCGGTTGAGACCGAATTTTATTCCACAACCAAGCATGGTACATCAAAGGAAAAAGGATGGCAAGTGGTATCAAAACCAAGTCTAAATAGCTCTTTCTCCACTCCATTAATTACCGCTCCTTAATTTCAGTTTTTTTTCTTTGCTTGTTGGAGTTTGATTTCCTTTCTTTCTTTTTGACGAATTTTTAGGGTTTGGGAAGAGGTCGGTGTATGTATTTATAGGAAAAAAAAAGAGTGCAACCTTTTTTATTTTATTTTGAAGGGCACTAATATAAACATGACCTAAAAGCTAAGGCGATGACCAACTTTGTTTATGCTTCTTTAAGGTTCTTAATTAATGCGTTAGAATATCCTCATTTTAAGAGCCCTCAATGTTGTTTGTTGTAGTTTGAATGATTTACTTGGTCAATATAATTGGTCGGGTTGAAATAATAGCTCAAAATACTTGACCTAGCTAGTTAATTATCCAGTTGTAATTAATTGTCTAAATTCTAAGCTCCTTTATGAAACCTCTCCTCAAGATTTGTATAATATGCTAAATACCAACTTTGCAAACAATTATGAAGAGAAATAAAAGCTGGTTTTCTTTTTAAGGGTTATTAACAAAATGTTTTCTTCTACAACTCCTTGCTTTATAAAAGGTAGGATGATTTGGGCTGATTCAGATTCACACGTCATCCCTAATCCTTTCCTCAACGGTCGGCCATTTACTGCTTGCCGTTTCTACTTTCGTTACTTTACTGAAACCGTTCTACATATGAACCAAGCTGCATATATATATAGTCAGAGAAAGCGTTCAAATGGAAGAGAAGCTGAAATTTTTTATTCTTTTCTCTCTCCTTTCCCGGCAAAAAAATCCACTCCGAGTGGATTTTCAAAAGCCAAAAACATAGCTGATTCCGTGGGATCCTACTCATCTAGGACTCAAAACCGTGAAATTTTTAGAATAATCCGAACAGTAGTTTCTGATCCTATACAATTCGTGGGATCCTATTCAAAACCCAGCTCAAAACTGGGTGTCCGAACAGGGCCTAAGGCTCTTTATTATATTTATTAGGACAATGCTCGCGATTCGCGACAAGTATTTTTATTTTAATAGTTATTTCAATTTAATAATATATAACTTGAAATTATGAAAATCCAAAATTAAAGTTTATAAATCCATAGCACATAAATAATATATGAGAAATAAAAATTATTCACTTTAATTTTCTTATGTCATTATCTCTTAATATATTATATTAGAAAAATAAATTAAGTATTAATCAGGCTTAGATGAATGAGATCGAAAAAAAATAAAATGCAAGATAATTTATTTCGAAGATTTTAGTTTAGAAAATTTTAGTTGAAACTACATAAGATTAAATTATAGATGATTAACTTTAAAAAAGATAAAAAATAATAATTATATTTAACATTATATATATGAAAAAATATGTATACTATATAGGAAAATGTAACATTCTCATTTTCTTCAAAAATTTGTGACCGCTATTTTTTTTTTTTACATGTTAAAATGGTATGAATTACACATATGTTATTATGAAATATGTAATACATTAAGTAATATAATATAATTTTCAATATTCTAAAATTTTATTTGAGATGATAGTTTTCACATAAGCGAGATATAAAACTGAATATTAATCTAACTAATCATGTGATATTATGATAATAATTTAAATTTAAAACTAAAATTTGTTAAATTTTTAGATTCAACGGGTGAGGGAAAATTGATAATAGTTCTCTTGAGAATTTTCAAAGAGTGGTAAAAAAAATATAATAAGAATAAATGAGCTTATCATTTTATTACATGTTCTTGTATATAGTCTATATTCACATATTTATCAAGCAAAAATAAAATTGGAATCATAAAAATATATTTTTGTGTGATTATATTGTGCATATAATTGAAATGAAAAACAAAGATTTGAAAAAAAGCCAACTGCTGAGATAAAATTGATAATAGGTCTCTTGAGAATGCTCAAAGAGAGATGAAAAATAAGGTATAATGTATATGTTAATGAGCATATCATTTTTGTACATATTCTTTTATATAGTCTATATTCACATAATTTAACAAGAAAAAAAAATTGGAACAATAACAATATGGAACTCAAAATAAAGAGAAAATTCCAACAAATTTATATTTGATGATTTTAACATTAGAAATAAAATATTTCATTAAGAATTATAATTTTTTAAAGAAAAAAAGAAAAATTATTTATATTTTAATGAGTGAACTCTTTATTAACTATTGATATTAATTATTGAACATAACTTTGCACCATGATTCATTGAAACCATCTGATTAAGATATGATGGTCACAAACAATCTCACAATGGTTCTCACTAAATCGGGTATGAAACACAAAACACCAATTCAACAAATCATATGCTTATGTTTTAATGACTATATAAATGTTGGCATAAAATATCAATAAATTTGAGAAAATGAATGACTAAGATTCGACAAAAAAATTGATTGAACGGTCAAGATAAAAAATAAAAATAATGATGTAGCATTTTGAGAAGGCTCAAAAGTAAATGAAAAATAAGGGGTTGGGGTTAATTATGCCAATAGTTGAGCAAATATATATGGTTGAAGTACTTTTTTTTAGGAATAAAGAGAGTGAGACCAACCACCTTGTCAAAGATAAATAAATTGCATTTTATATCTATATATATTAAGTAGTTTATATAGTATATATGATTCTATATAGTCTGTAGGTGTTATATATCGTGTGTATATATGTGGTGTGGTGTTAGTACGTCAAGCAATGTGTATATAGTGACATACATAGTCTATATAATGTAGTGTTATCCAATATATATAGTGTGTATATAGTGTTATAAGGTTTCAATAGTTCTATATGTAATGCACGTAAATAAATTGTATATTATATATATATATAACAGACAGAGGTTGTGTCTTCTAGCTATTCGATATTTGAGTCTTACAAAATAAAATAAAATAAAATAAAAAATAATCAATTTTGTAAAAAAGAAAGAAAAAAAAACTAGTGAGCTAAACTGGCTGATTTGTTCTTCCCTTTATTTGACAAGCTCTTTCTTTCAACATTAAAAAAAAGACCGTCTCTTTCTTTCTTACACTTCTTAATTTCTTTCTTTTTATTTAGTAGAAAAAGAAATCCACTAATAAATCGGTTGGTGAAAGATTTCGGTAGATCAAATTAAATTATATAAATATAAATGGAAGTGAATGATATGTGATCCTCCAAAACCATGCATGCTCTATGACT
The DNA here is from genome assembly GCA_024447665.1 of Juncus inflexus. Lineage (NCBI taxonomy): Eukaryota > Viridiplantae > Streptophyta > Magnoliopsida > Poales > Juncaceae > Juncus > Juncus inflexus. Next base: position 2,591,469 of record JAJHPC010000008.1, on the reverse strand, counting down.
CACCTCATCACCTATTATGATTTCTTTTTTTGTCTACAAAAAGATCTACACACAAAAAAAATGATTCTCTTATCTAATCATCAGGATAAATTCATGTAATCGACTTACAAAATTTTGTGAAAACTATCATTCAATCAATTGTATTCATTTAGCAACAATCATTCAGGAGGAAATAAGACTTTGAAAAAAAAAGGGTTTGTATTTTTTTTAATAGAAAAACTCAACGTAAACAAAATTATAATCAATAAACTTTTTTTTTGAATTTTTAATACCGTGCCTCATACGTCCCCACGTATTTTTTAGAAAAAATCCGGCAAGCCGGACTCGAACTTGGGATCTCTTCCTTACTCGAGTTTTTTATGTGTGGCCAACTGAGCTAGCAGTCTTTCACTATAATCAATAAACTTGGAGGTAGGACTTCGAGCCTACTCCTTCTCATCAAAAAGTTCATTCAATCAAGAGTTACTTTTATTAAAAGTATTATTTCATTTCGAGATATGTTTAAATATTGGTTGACCCCATATAAGTCCATAGGTTTCCAATTTGATCAACCCCATTAAGTATATATTTTATGTGACAACTTTATGGGCTTGTTCGATAACAAGGAACAAGAATGGAAGAAGATAGAATAAATTTACTTATTCTGCCGAATAAGAATGGAAGAAGATGGAATAAAAGGGTAGAAGAATGGTTTAATTTTATTCCATGAGAGGTATGGAAGAATGGAAGAAAGATGAAATAAGAAGATTTTTCTTCTCTTTTTCTGCTCTCTTCAAATTAAATAAATATTGAATTAATTATTTATTCCACTATTTCACTTATTTATTGTGCCAAATACTCTTGAAATAAAATAGAAAAATCACTCTTCCATTCTTCCACTCGTCCGCTATTCCACTTTTTGCCGAAAGACACCTATGTAAAAATAAGTGCACCAATTTAATCATCTTAATTAGCACCAATTGCACCAATTGCAAGATGATTAAGTTTCCTTTAAATAGGACCTAATTCTTAAAGCACCCAATAAACATGGCTGAGTCACTATTTTCAAGAATCTGGTCAATATGTTTGGCTAGATACATACACCACAATACCTTTATTTTTGTTTATCTCTAATCTTTGCAATGCGCAGCCCACTTCAGATAGTTTAAACAGTGACTGAAAGAATATTCTTCCTTTTAAATTTGTATATTTCAGTGTACATATATTGTAATATATTATTCCATTTTTCTATAATGTATGACGACTAACTACAAACGGCGGTATCAGCTGTGTTATACTGAAGCTGAAAAGAATAGGCATTGTATACTGTTATGGACCTGTGGTGTATACAATTTGCAATGTTATATTGTTTAATAAAATGTTATACAATGCGTACTGGTATAAATATTTTGTACTAACATATAAAATGGAACATTTTAAATAATGGCCCAAGCCCGAATATTTGTCATGAAAAGGTAACAAAAAATAATAACACCAAACAATTAAAAAATTAACATGTCAAAAATGTAAAGAAATAAAAAATAAATATCAAAGAGAGAAAAAAACAAAGAAGTAAAATTAATAACTAAGCCCTAAAATAAATATTTCTTAAATAATAGGCCAAGTATTTATTAATCGTTGGGCCAATTTATTCTCGATAAATAGTTAATTCCAAATGAGCCCAAATATTTGACAACATAAATATCTACATAAAAAAGAAGAAAAAAATAACATCAAATAAATAAAAAATTAGCATGAAAAAGAAAAGTAAACAAATTACAGAAAATACAAAATTAAGTTTTTAAACTTCAGTATTCAATGGCTATATATAATTATAGTATGTACCATTTTTGTTAATTTTAGTATATGTTATAAGTGGTTTCTTTATGAAGTTTTTGCATCCCCAAATTTTCCACTATTCGTGCTAATGCATCAAGAGCCAAAATGAAGGACCCCCAAGCCTCTTACACCCCTCTTTTTAAGTGAATACTTTTTCCAGGTATTCTATTCAACAGTATTTTTGCCGCCCCCTTTAGAACACATCTCTCAATCCATTAAATCCGCACTTGTCCAAATCCTCTAGCTTCTAGAATTTTCAAAATAAAACCTCAAGAAATTGTGTCGAAGGCTTTTTGTACATCTGCCTTAAAGAGAAGAATTGGGTTTTTTGAGGCTCTGGCTGTAATGATAGCTTCTCTAGTATAGAAAAAATAATCTGCTATCTCTCTCCCTTCAAGAAATCCGAGCTGAGTTGGCAATATTAATGTATTAATAACCCTCTTCAAACGATTTGCCAACACTTTAGTGACTATTTTTTATATGCTACACACTAGACTTATCGGTCTAAAATCCTTTGGCAAGATTTGCACCCTCCTTTTTAGGTATTAGTGCAATATATGAAATTGAAAAATCTCCCAGCCTTTTTGTGATATCAAATTGCTTTATAATTTCAAAGAGCTCCTCTCTTAAGTAAGGCCAAATTTTTTTATAAAAATCACCATTAAAGCCATCTGGCCGGGTGATTTATTTAATTTCCACCGTTTTATTACTTCATCCAATTCACTTAGAGTGAAATTCCCATTTAGAGTTGATAGGTTGACACTATCATTTTTATAGATTTGAGATAGATTTAAACCCTCTTCTGATGCGATTGTAGGTGATGGTTTCCCAGTTTTTATAAAAATCAAACAAGATTGTAGGTGATGCGATTGCCTTCTCTGTGGCCTTTTTCCACTTTATTATTCTCAGTATTTATTAATTCCGAAATCATCAATTTTTTTTTTATGTGTTGCAAATCTATGAAAAAATATTGTATTTTTATCTCCCTCTTTCACCCATTTGTGCTTTGCCCTTTGTTTCCAAAATATTTCCTCATTTTTATTAATTCTTTTTGTCTTATTTTTATCAAATCCTTCAACCATTGTTCCAAATCTGATAATTTTCTCAATTCCTCCTTTTTTTTCCAATTTAAAGCTGATCTCTCTACACTTTTCCTTGAATTTAGCTGAGTTACTCCTTCTATTTTTGTCCCATTGTTTCAGTTTTGACCCTAGACTTTTTAATTTTATTGCTAATTCCTCAAGATTTGTTGCCTGTTGAGACTGAAGATGATCCTCAATTATTTTTATAGCCTCTGGCATTTGCAGCCACATATTCTCAAACCTAAATTCTTTGTGTTTGGAAAAAGTGCTTGTTACTTGTAAGAGAATTGGATTATGGTCGGAGCAAGCTTTATTTATTGCTGTTTGTTGATAATTTGAGAATAGTTGGGACCATGACATATTAAAAAGGAATCTATCTAATCATGCATGAGCTACAGAAGTTGACCATGTATAATTTTTCCCTATCAAGGGAGGGTTAATAAGATTTTTTGAGGTAATAAACTCTTAGAATCTCTGTGCTTCATTCCAATGCCTTGTGCTATAGCTTGATCTTTCATGTATCGAAGTGGTCATGTTAAAATCCCCTTGCACCATCCAAGGCAGATCTGTGTTTACGGCTATACTCTATAAATTCATCCAAAAAATCCCTTTTGTAATTTATACAGTTTTTTATTTGTATTTTCAGTTTTGTAAGTTGTAACATATACCATTTTTTATTAGGAAATATCAGTAAACATATTGTGTAATATATACCACTGATTTATTTATAATTTTTCTTTTTTTAAAATCCTCAAGTGAGGAATATTTTGCAAGGAAAGGGGAAAAATGCTCATACTCCACTCATCAGTGCATATGGGGATCATTTGCATTCATTTGTAATTTCAGCATATATAGTGCAATATATACAATTTTTAGTTTTAAATTTCAGTATATATATTTTAGTATGTACCCTCTTTTATTTGAAAATTCTAGTTTACATGTTGTAATATATACACTTTTTTTTGTAATTTTCGGTATAAAATATTGTAATATACCATATTTTATTTGTTATTTCAGTATACATATTATAATATATGTATTTTTTATTTTAATTCTAGTGGACATATTTTAATATATATCATTTTTTTATTCGTTAAGTCTAGTTGAAACAAGAGGGCACCTACAGAAATGGCTCACTTTTCATCAAAAGAAAACGAAAATGGCTCACTATGTAAAGAATTTGGTCAATATTTTGGCCTAGATACATGTAGTACAACACTTTTTTTTTTCATCTCTATTGAATGCGCTGCCCACTTCAGGTTGTTTGAACAGTAAAAAGAATATTGTAATAGAAACCATCTTTTAATTTGTAAATTTACTAAATTTCAATATACATAATGTAACATAAACTATGGTAATATATACTACCTACAAAAACAGCAATATAATTTATATTAAACTGTAGTTGAAATTGAACGAAGAGACACTATATATACTGTTATATATTGTATACAATTTATAGTGTTATAATAACTTATATATTGTAAAGTATAGTAGTTTATATTCTATTAGTATCGGGCCCTAAAAAGGAATATTCTTAAACATTGGTCCAAGTCCAAATATTTGACAACATATGTATCGAACATGAAAAATTGATAAAAAAAAAATATTTACATAAAAAAGAAAAAAAAAAAAGAATTAGGTCGTAAAAAATAGTAAAAACAATTTTTAAATAATGGTTCAAATATAACAAATTTAAAAATTGGGCTTTGTCTGGATAAACAAGTTACTTCAAGTTCAAGATCAACCCAAATATTTGACCCCAAAAATAGCCCAATTTTATCAAATTTAAAACAGGCCTATTTCAAAATATAAAATGACTCATTCTTAAAAGGCCCATTTGATCAGATTCAAAAAGTTGGACAATTTGTTGCATGATATATAAATTTGATAAATAAATTACATATTCAAACTACCCCCAAATATTTCAGAACATAAATATTTACATGAGAAGAAGTTAAAAATTAACGTCATAAAAGTAAATATTAACATGAAAAGAAGAAAAAAAATTATAAGTAGATTAGTTTAAACAAAAAGTTACAGGCGAACTATATTTCAAAATAAATATTAACAAAGATATGGCCACAAATTAAATTGTTTTGATTTGGTTACACTGTAAACTTAATGTCATGTGATCTGCATTTTTACTTTGGTAGCGGAAGTACCTTAACTATTCAGTTATTCAATGGTGAACCAGGTTCATAAAAGATTCTCTTGATGATAAAAAGATAAAACAGACAAGCAACGCTTCTGGACGGACAAGTGTTGGAGTGTAAATGGTTCGGATAGTGCTCATATCATATCCGTATCCATTTTACTTTCTCGAGTATGGTTATAAATATGAACACCTCCAGATACGGATTTCGGTTCGGATATAGTATGGATACGAATATGGTTCGGATATTAGCGGATACAAATACAAATGCGGATTCATTTCGGATATTTAAACGGATATATTCAAATGTGATCTTATTCAAATGCAAATAGATCATATTTTTTTAAATGTTTCATCATTTATGATGATTTAAGTTAATAAAATATAGCAATTTATAAGGAGAAGTTTGAAGAAATAGCAACAAAATATTAATAATATCCGTATCCGTTTTTGAATATGCTAAAAAAATCAAATATCTATATCCGTATCCGTAACCGATACATAGTGAAAAATCCCAGACATATACTATCCGAATAACAAATTATTCGGATCCGGATATTATCCATATCCGTATCCGGGAGCCAAATTGATTACCGAATCCGTATTCATATCCGAACAAAACTATCCATATCCGTATCCGTATCCGACTGGATACGGTTAATTTCATTCAGATACGGGCACAGTTCGGTCGGATACCATCAGATATGCTTACACGTGCCCCCAATCATGAGGAGGTACAAACAATTACCTACACCCCGTTTACAAACACCTATCAGGTATTTCTGCACACAGAGCAAGCTCCCTTCTAGTATTTCATTTATTTTGCGAAATTATCATGATATAAAAATGAGAAAGCAAAACGTTAATATCCAAACCACTAAACAAATGTTAGAATTACACGCAAACAAATCAGCTAATTAAAGTTCATACATGCATACCAATCATCACAACACTAAAGTTCAAGCGCGTCAAACTTACTCTTAATCTCCTCCAACAAATCCCGACAATTCCTCTTCAAATAGGCAAACCCATCCGTCAAAACAACATTAACCAAAACCCCAATCGAAGAAATATACTCGAAACACGCATTTTTCAGTTCAAAACAGCTATGCTGATCAGCCAGAACCAAAATATTCGCCACATTATCCACATCAAAACTCTCACACAATCTCTCCGCACAATGCAGTTTTAATCTCTCTAACCCATATTTATCAGCAGCTACAAGTAAATGCTGAGCCATCACAACGGACTCAGACTCAGTCAACTCATCAGAGTAAATAAATTCAAGTAAAGAGTTAAACACATCCGGTTCAATATCGTCGATTTTTATTTCATTTAATTCTTTCTCCTTCATCTGGCCAAAAAATGCCGCTCTTAACACAGGCGACCTGGCAGCCAAAACACACTTATGCGCATTAAATTTCCTTCCGCTCACATCAAAAGTGACATCAGCGCCCTCTCCAGTAACAAATAACTCCGCGAAATTCCTCCCAATATCAGAAGGCGGCACGAGAACCAAGGGCGTTTTGGTAATTTCCCTACTCGGCTGCTTTAGAACCACAACATCACATTGTATGGTCAAACAATCATTTCGTAAACATTCCGAACTCTCCAAAACGCTTTTCTTCAAAAACATCGGGAACCCCCAGTTGTTGACGCTCGGTTTAAAAACACAAAAGCCGGTGCATTTTGTGCTTACGTCCGGCAACTTGTTTTTATTCAAAAGATAAAAGTCGTACTTTGCACTCGCTTCACCGGATTTGCTCAAAAAGCAGAGGAAAAGCGCAATGAATTCTGAGTCTTCTTCATGCGTTTTTCCGTTTGGGCTGTATTGGATGGCCCACGTGGAGCCTCCCGCTCGGAAAGGACTCGAGAGGAATAATTTGAGCGGGTGTAGTGCCTTTGTTTTTGAGTAGTTCTTTATTTTGAATCTGTGGGACCCGGTGAAGATTTCTAATTGGCTCTCGGATATTGTTTCGGCCCGAGACATCACAATATTGAATTATCTATCGATACACCTGAAAGGAGAGTAAATAAAAAATAAATATTTATGTCTTTTTCTGCTTTTTATTTCTTTTGCCAGTTTTGTGAGCAGTAATCAATTAGTTTTACTTGCTGAAACTAAGCACGAATAGACTGGCATTAGTACACTACCAGTTGAATCCGGTAGCAAATAATTTTGGGCTTGTACAGTTGGCTCCAATTAAATTGTTTTCATTTGGTTACTTTTTTTTATCTAAGTGCTTAATTGACGCTATTTATGCCAGTATTTAGAGTTCTTTTTTTCTTTTCTCAATTCTGTATTGAGTATTAACCAGTAATTCTCTAAAACATTTCAGTCAAACACCTAAATAATCTTAAGTTTCTTTTCAAATTCAGTTGGCGTAAATTTCAGTTCTTATTTGAATATAAAAAAAAAAGAGAGAGAGAAGAGCACTTGTTAGCAAAATCGTAGTTTTCATAACAAAAATCGGACTTAAAATACCATTTTAGAAAAAAAAAAAAAAACGCAATCATAGATATCAGTAATAAAGATAAAAAAAAAACAAGAAATTCGATCGAAAAAATTGTAAGGATGAAATCTTACACGATTGTTGGAGATTTAGAAGAGAGATGGATCGAGAGTGAGTGAAGAGTGACAGAGACTTTGGTCGTCAGCTTTGAATTGACTTCAGTTCTTCTACAAGACGGAAATTGGATTCTGGGTTTATATAAGAATACGGAATTTAATTCCCGATTATTCGAATCCGAGATTCTAATTCTCGGATTATATGGAAAAGAATTCTGCCTTTGAAGTTGTATATATTTTTCCTTCCCAAAAGCTTAAAAATCTAATGTTTAACTTCAATGACCGACTAATTGCATATAAATTTTATTCTTTTAAAACACAAAATATCAATTTATCTATAATATTGAGTCCAACAGAATTCTAAAATCTTACATATGTAGTATAACTTTGATTAGAACATTTATTTTTATAAAGCATGGTGTATATGGCTTGAGCAACATGACAAATAATTAAAAAATTAACGTCACATAGAACTGAAAAAAAAAATATTAAAGTAGCAACATAAATTGTTTTTCAATATATCAACATAAAAAATAAGTAAAAAAGAATAGCATCCAAATAGCTAGAAATTTAATGTGAAAAAAGAAGTAAATAATTAAGATAAAGTAGACGAAAGTCAGACTCAATAAATAATCAAAATCCCTAAATCTAAATGGATGCTAAAATGAAATATTCTTTAATAATGGCCCAAATATTAAATTTAAGAACTGGGTCAATTTTGTTGTCTTGATTAATAAATTGTTTTCCAAAATAAAAAAATTAACACCAAACTTAAATATCAGAAAGCAGTGAAAATTAACATCAAATTACGAAACAAAAACAAAAAAAAGAAGTAAATTCCATAACTGGGCCCTACTTTAAAATTATTTAACACTAGCAAATCAATCGCACGCGAGATTAAAAAGTAATTTAAACACAATTTAGATAAAACAATTTAAATTAAATTTAATAGGATTTAGTGTTATTGTATATCGTAATACTAATTTAGCCAAAAATAAATATTATAGTCGTGTCAAAATCTTACATTACGGTATAAACATCATCGAAAATTCAAATTACATGCCTGGCAAAGATTCAAAATATTAATCATCTATTCCATTTCTTCAGACCTATCAAATATATAATTAAATTTTTTTTTGAAAAAATGAATAAGTAATTTTATCTTGTTTTTAATCTTTGTTAGTAAGAATATTGAACAATTCCCTTCCCCTCTATGGATATATTTTTTCCATAACTCATTTTGCCATTTCATAAAAAAAAATTCAGAAGTTATCAAAGATTGTTTTAAGTTAGACTATGTTTAAAAACTTTAAAGGGTGTTAGACAGAGAGAGCAGAGTTTTCCTTCACTCGAAGAGAGTGAGAGAGAGAGTGAGATGAAGAAAGTGGTTTGGACATGAGAATGTGAGCTCGTAAATAGATGGACGGAAAAATCAAAGAAATGAAAAAGAGGACGGAACAATTGACATGTACATATGGGTGTAAATGGTTCGAATTTTAGTCATACAATATTCATATACATATTTGTTTCTTAGATATGGATACGAATGTTGATAGCTTCGCATATAGATTTAGTTCGATTTATAAGATACAAATGTGAAATGTGGTATAGATATTATCGGATACAAATACATATTTATTTCGGATATTTAAACGGATACGTATCCATATTATTTTTCTATACAGTTCACTATTTGTGACGACAAAGTTAATAAATTATAACAACTTTTAAGAAAAAGTTAAAAGAAAGAACAACAATAATATTTGTATATGTATCCAAATATGATAAAAACACAAAATATCCATATATGCATATGAATCAATTTCCAATCCATGTCCGATATAGATTGAAATATCCGAAAACATATATTATTTAAATAATTATCCGGATACAGATATTATTCGTATCCGGGTGCCAAATCGATAATCGAATCAGAATTCGTATCCGAATTAAAATATCCGAATATGTATTTGTATCCAGCCGGATGTAGATAATTTTGATTCAGATAGAAATACGGGTCAGTCAGATATTATTTGACCCATTTATACCCATACATACATGAGTTGAATCTTGTTTTTTCGTGTCTGTATCCAAATATGATAAAAACACAAAATATCTATATATGCATATGTATCAATATCTAATCTGTATCTGATATAGACTGCATATCCGAAAACAAATATTATTTGAATAATGAATTATCTTGAAAAGAATATTATCCGTATCTGGGTGCCAAATCGATAACCGAATTTGAATTCGTGTCTGAATTAAATTATCTGAATATGTATCTGTATCTGTATCTGTATCTGTATCTGGCCGTCAGATGCAGATAATTTTGATTTGGATACGAATATGGGTCGGTCGAATTTTTATAGACCCGTTTATACCCTTACATACATGGCTTGAATCTTGTCTTTTTCTTTTTTATATAAAATAAAATCTTGGCATTTTGGTGATACATGGCTAAATTTTGACCATTAGATCATGTAATCTAATGTAAGAGGCCTACGTGGCTTTATAATATGGGAGAAAATTTTGTAAGATTATAAACTTACCATGGCCGTGAAGTATTCATTAATACCAGCCAAGGTACGTGCTCTGACATTTCGCCCATTTCCATATAAGACTTTCGATATTCCCCGTGCTCTGGCACATTCAGTTTGAATATAATTCTTTCTCTCGAGAAGTCCATTAAGGAAAGGAAGTCGCAAGCTTGTGAACGAGTGTAAGCAAGCCTCTTCAAGTTCTTTGATAAGATGAGCAGTTATATATTTCAATAGAACTCTCTTTCAAACCTAGATCATGTAATCTAATGGTCAAAATAAGAGGCCTACATGGCTTTATAATATGAGAGAAAATTTTGTAAGATTATAAAGTATACTTTCTGTTTTTTTTTGAAAAAAACTGTTTTTTTTTTAAACTGATAATATTTTTTTTAGTTATTATTTTATTAAATGTACATTTATAATATTTTGAGTGCTAATATATCAAGTTTTCAGTACCAATATGACGTTTATAGTATCAACATAATATTTTCAGCGTTAATATACCGTTTTAAGTACCAACATATCATTTTCAATATCAATGTACTGTTTATAATGTTGATTTATCATTGTTGAGTATTAATATCCTATTTTCAGCAATCATTTTTAGAGTTAATATGATGTTTTCAATGCCAATATATTGAGTATTTAGTGTCAATCTATCATTTACAATATCAATGTATCATTGATAAGTCATTAATTATACACATTTTATACCCTATAAATATATGATATTGCACCATTATAAGTGTTAATATGCTATTTATATGGATAATAATCATAACTCGAATGTTGATACTACTAATGAGATGTTTATGTGATTTCAGGTGCAATTTAGATGGAGCATAACTTGGGGAAAAGAAGTTGGAGCACAAGAGAGAGATAATAATCAAGACTCGGACCTGCCGACACAGTTGCAGTATTTCGGCCATAACTCACAATCTGGGCCTCCTCTAGATGCATACTATATACCGTTGGAAAGAAGAGAACAAAGCCCACAATTCATTCTTTATCACCAGAGCCCAATTCCGAAGTCTACATGACCCAAATTGACCATCTTCTGGACAGATCTTTCATGCACTTTGCATGCACTCTTCATGCCTTTGCCATGCTTCCTTCACACTCTTTGCATGGAGCTTCATTCATCCCTCATGATCACCTTTTGAGAGGGTTATATAACCAGGTGCAAGGCATCCATTCTAATCACCTTTTAAAACTTCATAATTCTCTCTCTTGGAGTTGGGCAAGTCAAGCAAGCTTCACCCTTCCATCCACGCTTCATTAATGGGTTCTATCATTATTTTATTTTCTTTATTTTCCATGTATTTCGAGTAAGCCCTTCGAGGCATAGTTAGTGTTTATGTTTTTGTGTTGTAACTTTTGAGACCATTAATAATGAATTTCATTTGAACGGTTATATTCTGTTTTTATTTACTTATTATCTTTCATGTTCAATGAATTGTTTTAAGTTTATTTCGGTCAATTCTATGTTCAATAGTAATTAACAAGGGCCACAAAATTCCTATGGTTGCTTTGCTCAATAGCCTCCATTAGAATTTGAATAATAGCCAAGTGCAAATAACTCACAACGATCTAAACAGATTACGAACAAGCTCATTGTTTAGGAGGTTTTGATTTGTTTAAATAACCAATGATTTCTATTGAATTGGTTATGATATTCAAGTAGGTTAGTGTTTTTATTTATGAGCTCATCTAAACTAAAACCCTATCTTTTTGTTTGAGTTATTTATCGGTTAGAGCTCATCTTACTGCACTTAAGAGATTAATTCCAAATTCATTATTATAGTCAAGGATAAAGTTACACACAAATTCACTACACAAAACTATGCCTCATTTCACAAAACCACCACATCTCTTGATTTTACTAAGTTTCCTCTTTACTTGTTACTTTCATTTTGTTGCAATCAACCAATCAACAACCCCCCCAATTGTGTGTCTTGTTTTAGGTCTTGTGTTTGGTTTTATTTACGGTCTTGGTTTCTCTTTATTTTAGTTTTCTATTTTTGTTGAGTCCATTTTCATTAGAGAAGTAATCTTTTCACCTGGTTTAGTCTAAATAGCTCTCTGTGGTTCGACCCCTACTTCCACTGTCTATTTTATTGTAGTTAAGTCTAGAGTTACAAATTTCTTTTGGTAAGTGTATAACGACTACAAAAATACTTCTTATCAATCATTTTCTGTGTCAATATACTATTTTCAGTGAAAATATATTATTTTTAGTGTATCAAAATACTATTTTTTAGTATCAATAGAACACTTTCAATGTCAATATATTATTTTTAGTATTAAAAATGTTAATATATCATTTCTAATATTGGCATATATCATTTCTAGTGTCAATATACCATTTCAGTGCGAATATAAAAATTTCAGTATTAATAAACCTTTTTCGGTATCATTATATTATTTTCAGTGGCAAGTTATTTTATTTTTACTGTAATATAAAGTTTCAGGGTTAATATTTTTAATTAGTGTCAACTTAACTTTTTTAGTGGATATAAAGTTTTACGGTCAAAATTTCTTTCTAACCTGAATATACTATTTTTTACGCCAACTTATCTTTTTTAGTGCAATACAATATTTCAAGGTCAATATTCTTTTTTAGTGCTGCCATATTATTTTCTGTTGTTTCGGATATTTATAGGTTTGACAGTGAAAACCAGAAAAGAAGAAACAACTTTTTTTTGTTTCCAAAATCTTGTTTATTTTTTGCCATTTGAATAGAAAAAAAATGAAAAAAGAATCATTTTCCCAAACACTTTTGTTTTTTTTCTGGAGAAAAAAAACAGAAAACAGAAAATGGCAACGATACCAAACGAGGCCTTAGTTAATTTGTAGGAAGATTGTTTTATGAATAAAAAGTAGTGATCAAATTGGCTTTTTTATTCACTTCTATGTTTTTGTTTATGGAGAAGTAACTACTTTTGATATTTTAAAATAGTAATTTTCTTTATTCTTTTATATTGTCTAGTCGGCACTTTATACTAATATTATGTCATTTTAACATTATTAATAAGTGCATCTTCCTTGAATTAAAATAATATTTTGTTTATTTCAACAGTACCAAGCCTAACAAGCAACAAAAAGAAAAAATGATGAAGTAATAAAATCTATACATTTATTTATGTATGTATATCATTCATATTTTGTCAAAATATTATCATATAAGATCAAATAAAATATTTGTGTGAATAAGAAAACAAAAGAAAAAAAATATTATGTTGCCTTTTATAACTCATTAAATATCAAAGAGTTAATCACATTAAATTTTGAGAGAGAAGAATCCGGCTATCATTCTTACCTTTTTTAATTAAAATATTGAATGAATTAGAAAAGTGTAAAAATATAATTTTATTATTAAATTTCCTACTCTTATCAATTCCTGCCCATATCATTTTTCCAAAAAAAGTAAAAATCTAATTTAATGCCATTAGTTAACTCACATTAATCACAAGAAAATACTTGTATCTAAGACTTTACTCTTTTGTCAGACAAAGATAAAAGCCCTCAATATATATTAGGACGAATGGCCATTTTAATATTGGTGGAAAGATTTCTTTTTTTTTTAAAGTTAAATGTCTTTTTATATACATTGAAAATGGCAAATTGTGTTGTTCTGACCAAAGGCCTTAATTACTATACAATTCATCAATATTTATCATAAATAATTAATTGTTAAAAGAGTTGAAAACGTTATATGCATTATGCGTAAATTTTGGGAAAAAAAATCTACTATTGCTAATTAGAAGAAATCAGTAAATTTGACAAAACGCAAGGTTTTTTGACAAGTTTCTCTACGAATTAGAAGCCATATGAATTTATGACTCAATCACTTATATGAGGAACATTTCTCTAACAAGATATTCTTATTCTTAAAAACTCAAAATATTAATTGAGCGCTCCAGATCTTGTAGATATGTTTAAAATCTCTTTTCATACATTTATTGGGTCAACGGTCAAGAGGGATTTGATTAGAATTTCCTTTCAAAACTGTTCATTTTGATTTTTGAATCTCAGCTTTTACACATCAATCCCTAGTTTCCCTAAATTTACACAATTTATTATATCACTTGTGCATCCTAATGTCAGAAAAGACCTGAGTGGAAATTTTAGCTTTTATGTGACATATATGCATAAATACATAATAAAAATATATTCATTTAATCATCTTCTAATTAAAATATATTCGTTTAATCATTTTTTAATCACTAATCAATTTTTAAATCAGTAATAACTCTAATATACTCCAAGATTAAACAAGGCATAAAAATATGAAATATAATTAGTAAATTTATCTAATTTTCTTTAGATAATAAAATTGGACTCGAGACATGGTTTTCAGATGAATCTTTTTCCGGTTGTTGATTATCATCCGCTCCAGTTTTGTCTGATATGGAGAAAAAATAAAATAAAATAATAATAAATAAAAAATAAATATTTTTAAAAATAATAATATTAAATTAGTCGTACCATTCTGATCGTTACCATCTCTAATTATCTCCTCATTATTCATATCCATATTAATCTCCTTATTATTTAAGTTTTGTTGAATTTGTTCAACCTTAATTTCCAAACTACTAAAAATAGAGAAAAAAGTTAGAAAAAGTAAACAATTTAACATATTAGATTATCTTTTTTAAAATTAATATATTACAAATTCGGCAACATTCACCTATTATTTTGCTCCATATTAACCTCTTGTTGAACAGGAGATACTATTTGCTTATCCTGACACATTAATAATAATAATAATAATAATAATAATAATAATAATAATAATAATATTTAAACAAAAATTAATTGAAAGTGAATATTAATTTATATTAAAAATTAAAAATATTATACCTCAGTTTTAAGTTTGCTGAATATCTCTTGAAATCTTTGTATAATCACTTCCATGTAGTGTAGCTCTTCACGCATTGACTAATTAAAAATACCAAAAAAAAAAAAAAAAAAAATAATTAAAAATATTAAATAATAATAAATAATAAGTGGAAATAAAATAAGAATAAACCTGTTTTTCTGAACTTAGTCTTTCAATAGTTTCATCCTTCACCAATATAGTACTTCTAAGGTAAAAAAATCATTAAAGAAACAACATATTTCATTTTTTTTTTCCAAAAAGAAGTTATATAAACTTTACAAAAGGATATTTCTTCAATTTGGGATTTGGAATCATTGCTGATTATTTCTGATTCAATCTTTTCTTGCAATTCTGATATTTGAGTGTTTTTTCTCCTAATTTCAAGCTTGCAATCTGTGAGCTTAGTTTCCAGTGAGTTTATTTTTTCTAAAATAAAAAAATAATTAATAATGCAAAAGTATACATAAATTAAATAAATTATTCATGATAATATGTAAAAAAAGAAAGAGTACATAAATAATACCTACAAAATCCTTTTCAAGTGTGAAAACTTTACCCACCTTATCATTTAATCCAGCAACTAAAAATAAAAAAAAATATAATAATTAAGAAAATATTATAAAATACCAAAAAG
The DNA here is from genome assembly GCA_024447665.1 of Juncus inflexus. Classification (NCBI taxonomy): domain Eukaryota; kingdom Viridiplantae; phylum Streptophyta; class Magnoliopsida; order Poales; family Juncaceae; genus Juncus; species Juncus inflexus. Next base: position 2,575,783 of record JAJHPC010000008.1, on the reverse strand, counting down.
AAAGGAGAAAAAAATATAGAATAAAATTAAATAAAAAATTACCTACTTGTTCCTTCTCATTCATTGATCTTTTCACTCCATCCAAAGCCCTTTTAACCAAATTCGCTTCTTTTTCTACTGAATTAAACATCGAGATATGTGTGTTTAATTTCTCTGAAAGTAAAGAGATTTCTTTATCCTTCATCTGAATTGTTCTTTGTAGCGAACAATTTGAATCCTATACAATTTTTTTTTTACAAATTTAGTAATAAAACAGATGAGAATTAAAATTGAGTAGAAAATCTAGCTGAATTTAAAATGACCTCATAATGGCGAATGAAGCTCTCTCTTGATTGAAGCAATCCATTAATGGCGTCTTTCAAATCCTTCTCCTTCTTCTCCAACAACCCATTCTCATTTTCAAGGTATTTCACCTTAAAAAACGAATCAGAATAACAAAATTGTCATACAACAGACCCAAAAAGGGAAAATTGAACAGGCTTAATCGAATTAAATACTCTTAATTCGAGCTTCTTATGAAAATCTCTGCGGGAATCCAACTCAGCTAGTAATTCTCCCACTTGTTTATCAGATTCCGACTCAATTCGCTTCAATTTTTCGTTGGAATTATCGAGCTCTTCTCTAACACCTCCTTCTCTTTCCTGATTGTCAAATTAAAATACACAACAAATTGTTGTACATTATTTATTTTATAAACAATGCTATTGAATTTTAAACCTTATTGTTGTATTTCTATTAATATTCTTAATCGCCATTGAATGGGTAGTTAGGAATGGTATTTCAATTATTCATTTTGGTTAATTTCAGAAACATAACCAACACAAATTTCGAAAGAAAGGAACAAAGAAGAAGAATGCTGAGAGAAAAAGAGGATTTGGGGTTTTGGGTTTAGGGTTTTACACGAATGTGGCGAGACTCGTTGAGAAGGGAGAGAAGCTGAAGCTTGAATTTGGAGAGAGGAATGAGCTCTCCTTTTCCCTCCATTGCTGCTGCTCCCTCCATTCTTGTTTCGTCTTTCTTCTCTCTGACTCTGGTCACGTAGAAAACCAGGATTTCAAATACTGAATTTGATGATAACCCGGAATTGGTTTCCCCATAATTTGAATATAAGGTTGATTGAATCCAAATTTAACAAATCTAAAATAAAGATGAAAATAAATCACTCTCAGTTAAAAAGAAGAAATGACTCATCATTTTAGCACATTAATTATTACTAAAGATAATAATATAACAACATTATATGAAATGCGCAATTAGAGTAATCTTGTGTTTAAGATTACAGTATAGCCTTAGGAGAATTTTTCCAGCAAAGAAATATTTTGTTCAATATTATATGTTGTTGAATGGAGAGGAATATGGTGATGGAGTGGGGGATAAAGGAAAGGGGAGAAAAAATTGCATTTGGACATGGTTCATTAAAAAAAGACAATAAAGTGGAGGGGAGAGAAATAGGTGTTTATAGTGGTCCATACTTACTACTTTAGACATGGTTCATTTATGTTCACTTTGAACATTTATATTATAATCATTGGATCAAAATCAAATGAATGTTAGAAAAATCACTGATGTGGTATAGCTTGTGGAGTAAGAACTGTAGAAAACACCATTTAGAATTATTATCTACTAGCAGATACTCGCTCTTTGCGCGAAATATTGTGTGCTTTTAAACAAAAAGCTGACATCTTATTTCAAATTATTTGTATTCAAATATTTACATTCCAACATGAATTAGTTGAGTTTGAACATCTCATACTTACATTGAATGTTCACATAATTGATATCGACATTTTATCCCACCATCCATAAATAGAAAATATCAAGCCGATCCCATATAAGATAAGCTCTGATACTAATCGTGTAGAATGTAGCTACCATGAATTGCTTTCTATTATGACTTTTGTTCATTTCTGGTTCTTTTCTTAGACTTTTTTTAGTATTATTTCCAAAAATAATTCAGCAAATAGCATTGTTTCGAAAAAAATTAGCTAACTAGCACTATCACCAGCCATAGTGGCGGTAAAGACCCTCTACCGCCAATGCAAGTGGCCGAGTGCCTAATTTTCAAAATTTTCCCGTCAGCGGCCTTAAACAGAATAATTAGATACGAATTAGGCTCTACTGTCAGGACATTTGGCGGTAGAGACAATGTTGTAATTTTTTTCTGATCCAATCGGGTATTAAACCCGCTAAGAGAAAAAAAAGAAAAATACCTCTACCGCCAGGAGACCTGGCGGTAGAGGAGGGGGAGTGAAAATATTGAATAGTTTAAATTCCAATAGGGTATAAAAAAAAATTTCTTTTTTTTTCGATGAAAATGTTAAAACTAACGGAATCAGAAAGTACCTTCTGTTGATCTGACACAGCTTCGAGATCTGCTCCAGTTTGAGTCCGAATCTCCTGTGCCTGAATTTTAACTGCGACTCGTGCTGCCAAGTCGTGGCACCATCAAGATGCCTTTCATTTATGTGGGTTCCACTCTTACTTTAAAAGAAACAGAAAGAGCCTAACGGTGAGATAACCGGCCAAAATAAATATTATAAAAATTGGTAGATCCACTTCTCTTCTTCACCAATGCACCTTCTAAGGAGAACAACATCCCTCCTCAACGGAAACAAAGAAAGAGGGGAAAAGAAAAGAATAAAAGAGAGGAAAATTGAACTAAAAAGCTACTTAATCTTTAATTTGTTAATTGGTGTCCAAACAATAAGTTATTTATTCTTTTTAGGTGTCCAACAATGTCTCAAGGAGCACATGACTCATGATAAAATTGAAGGTTGAAGATAAATGATTTGTTTAATTATTTTTCAACGTAAAGGGTCTATTTATTGTAGGCGTGACTCTACTCATAAAGAAAAACGAATTTTGAATCCAAGTTTGAAAGATAGTCATGATTGATAATATAAATACCACATGATGGATCTCCATTTGAAAAATCAATAATTAAGCTAAGTAAATTACAGATGTTTTGTTGCAGTCAATTTAATATGATTTGTATATTATAAATCTTGAGAGACATGGGCATTAGCCAATGAGTATTTGTATTGTATTTTTTTAATATGTTCTCTTTCTCTTTTATTCTTTCTTTCTATCTCTGTTTGTTTCTTCTCTTTGTAAATGCTTTTCTAGAGAGGAGTGAAGAAGAAGCACCTTCATTTTTTCTATATTTTTTCTTATTGCCATACTTCATTTTTCCTCTTTCTCTATTTCATGTTTAGAAATAGATGAGTTGGGGAAGAAGAGAAGTGGAGTCTACCAATTTTAGTAATATTTATCTTGGCCGGTTATCTTACTGTTATGCTCTTTTCGTTTGTTTTAAAGTAAGAGTGGAACTCACATAAATGAAGGACATCTGATGGTGCCATGACTTGGCAGCACGAGTCGCAGTTAAAATTCAGGCACAGAAGATTCGGACTCAGTTTAAACTATTCAAAGTTTATGTTCATTTTTTAAATTCCAAGATTTTTTTTTCAAAATGCCACTGTTCACGGAAATAATTAAACAGTTAGTACTCGTTTGAAAAAAATTTGGAAACTAGCACTTCCGCCATCACTGTTGGCGGAACCAAAGTTGGTTCCGCCATCACTGATGGCAGAACCCATTATACCCTTGTTTGGCGCGCTAAAACCCAATTAATTAGCTAATTAACTGGTGTCCAAACAATAAGCTATTTATTCTTTTTAGGTGTCCAACAATGTCTCAAGGAGCACATGACTCATGATTAAATTGAAGGTTGAAGATAAATGATTTCCCTGAAGGTTCTAAGACCATTGGGTGTAAATGGATTTTCAAAAAAGAAAACTGACATGGACGGAAATGTGCATACCTATAAAGCAAGACTTGTTGCGAAAGGTTTCCGACAAACCCATGGTATAGACTATGACGAAACTTTCTCACCAGTTGTCATGCTTAAATCGATTAGAATTCTGCTTGCCATAGCTGCATATTATGACTATGAGATATGGCAAATGGATGTCAAAACAACTTTTCTTAATGGAAATTTACTCGAGGATGTGTATATGACACAACCCGAGGGTTTTGTTGATCCTAAGAATTCTGGTAAGGTTTGCAAATTGCAGCGATCCATTTACGGATTAAAGCAAGCATCTCGGAGTTGGAATCTTCGTTTTGATGAAGTAATCAAAGGTTTTGGTTTTATCAAAAATGAAGATGAACCTTGTGTTTACAAGAGGGTTAGTGGGAGCGCAATAGTTTTTCTAGTACTTTATGTAGATGATATATTACTCATTGGAAATGACATTCCGACTTTAACAAATGTTAAGACATTTTTAGGAAAGTCTTTTGCAATGAAGGACCTAGGAGATGCGCTTATATACTCGGCATTAAGATCTATAGAGATAGATCTAAAAGGCTCATAGGTCTAAGTCAAAGTACCTATATTGACAAAGTGTTGACACAATTTCGAATGGATGATTCGAAAAGAGGTTTCATACCAATGTGACATGGCATAAAATTGAGTAAGAATCAACGTCCTGCTAATCAGGAAGAACGAAATCGCATGAATAAAATCCCGTATGCTTCGGCTATTGGATCGATCATGTATGCCATGCTTTGTACTAGACCGGATGTATCATATGCATTAAGTGCAACTAGCAGATATCAATCTGATCCTGGTGAAAGTCACTGGACAACGGTCAAGAATATTCTGAAGTACTTGAGAAGAACTAAGGATTCATTCTTGGTTTATGGAGGATTTGAATGTGAGCTAGTTGTAACAGGTTACACGGACTCAAGCTTTCAAACCGACAATGATGATTTTAGATCGCAATCTGGTTATGTGTTTTGTTTGAATGGAGGTGCAATAAGTTAGAAAAGTTCTAAACAGGACACTGTAGCGGATTCTACGACAGAAGCGGAGTACATTGCAGCTTCAGAAGCAGCTAAGGAAGCAGTTTGGATGAAGAAGTTCATTGAAGAACTTGGTGTGGTTCCTAGTATAGCAAATCCTGTGGATCTTTATTGTGACAACAATGGGGCCATCGCGCAGGCAAAGGAACCAAGATCGCATCAGAGAACCAAACACATACTTCGACATTTCCATTTGATCAGGGAGATCATTGCGAGAGGAGATATTAAAATATGCAGAGTTGATGGTGATGATAATGTTGCCGATCCGTTGACTAAACCACTTTCTCAAGCAAAACATGAGGGTCATGCTAGGTCGATGGGTATTAGATACTTGTTAGATTCGGCCTAGTGCAAGTGGGAGATTGTTAGTAGTATGCCCTAGGCCAATGTATTTGAGACCTAGATGTATGGATTGTGTTAAACAAACATTATTTTTATTTAGAGATATTTTATATAATAAATGCGTATTGATTATTTTATTCTTATTACTAAAATGAACCTTGAATATGATATTCAGCTTTATATCATCAAAGTATGTGACTTTGATAGTAAAACTATAAAGTATTATGAATTATATTCTAAACTGTCCCTGATCATTCATAGGATGTTTGTGAGACAAACATACTTTATGATAAGTTATAAATGTACATCAGTATGTTAGTTGACTGATGGTCACGTTTTACTGATCATGAATAAGAGTTATTAAGTCATTAACATAAGTATATGTTAGAGACCATATACTTGGATTGACCCACCGTGAGAATACTACATGGTTCGTGTCATTAGTTATTCTCGGTAAAGAATGTATCTCGTAATCCTTAGACTTGAGATTATCTCGGTTTCCTACATGAGAAATTTTATACTTTAATATAATCTAACATCGTCTTTAACCGGGCGGTTATAAAGATTATAATTAGGTATATAATGAATTATGCGGAGGAAAGAGTTTAATTAAGATAGGATTTGTTCCTCCCATAAATTGAGAGAGATATCTTTAGGCCTCTTGATGATTTGATTGAAGAAATGCACGGCCGTGCTCAAGTGAATTAATAAAGAGTTATTAATGTCATTTCATGTTTAATCAAATTCGGTGTCAAGAAATATTTATCGACCAACATAAGGTTGACACATACCATGCCTTATGGACGATATAGATATCGTGTAACAAAATGATACAATGCATGACATAAATTAGGTTTGATCGAATCATATATATTTGCTTAATTTGGGTAATCATGATGTCTTGCTAGAGGCCACTCATGATTTATAATCCGTTGTGATTATTGCCAACATTACGTAAACCTACAGGGTCACACACAAAGAACAACTATTGAGACGTACACAGAAAAATCATAACTTATGTGATAAGTTGTATGGAGAGCTACATAGTCAAGTGACACATCCAATCCTACATCTTATATAATAAGGTGTGTTGCATATATTGTTACATAGTTACCATGCACATAGGATATGAAACTTATGGACTATGTAGGCACAAGAGACACCCCAAAATCAGATTAAGGATTATAATATTTTCGTCCATCTTTTGTGAGACAATGAGGAGAGAAAAATCCGAAAATTATTCTCTTGTTATTTCTGTGAGAGAAATGAAGAACGGATACTAGCATATATCGTTCTTTATCCGTTCAAAGGGGTTGTTCGTGTGGATACCGGTAGAGGACGAAGCGAAGTGCGGCATCTTTGTGATTCGGGTTGAAATCGTAGTTTTGCTTGGAGAATCGGTTTGCTTGGGGAATCCGTTCGTTTGGAGATCGGTTTGTTAGACCGGTTAGGCGAAACATACAAAGGATCGGTTTGGAAACCGGTTTGGAATCGACCAAAGAAAAGCGTCAACCAAATTCGCTTTTGATCATCACGGATTAAGCGTAATCCGAAGGTACAAAATTATGAACTTTTCTTTGATTTAATTGTAATTCACGGATCATTCTTTTGGGTTTCGAATTCGATTTTGTTTCGTTTTGTATTTTCCGCTGCGTTATGAACGGTAGAAACCCAACAAAATAAATAGAGATAAATTACGGAAAAAAAGGAAGCAAGTTGAGGAAAACGAAGAAAATTATAGGTATTCTATTATAGTTTCATTTTGGCTTTTTAAATAATTAGTTTATTTTATTATAGATTTGTTGTTAAGTTATTGAAATTATATTACAATTAGGAAGAAGAAAATGGCACATAACTCCCCAATTTTTGTATATTACAATGGTGTTGTTGTTATCGAACCGACTAACGGATGCCATTACGATCCGGATGAACCGGCTTATATTCCAGAAAATACAATTGGAAATAGAGATTACGCCAAACTGTGTGACGAAATTTATACGAATCTCGGTTGGTCGTACAATGATATTCTTTTAATCCGAGGTCGGCTTCCATCCCTTAAGAAAGGTGTTTGGCATTATAGGTGAATAAAATTATGAATGATGAACAATTGTATAATTTTGCGGAGCGCGTCATAAATGTTGGGTTCGAGGAATTAGAAATATATGTTGATCGCGTCCAAAGTAAAGAATCTCATATAGGAACTAGTAGTAGATCAAATGTAATTGCAGATGCATCCGAGAATGAGATAGTAGAACCCGTACTTAATGAAGTATATCGCGAAAATGAGGTTGAAGACCTTTGTGCGACATTTGATTTGGCATGTGTGAGCAAAACTGTAGATCCAGAAATAGATAATGATGAAAATGAATTAGATGACGGACCAGAAATGGGGTCAGAAGACGAGGAAGAAATTTATGGAGATGGTGAAGAAGAAAGGGAGACAGTGAACCATCAGACGGGATTTATATATACGGAAGAGGGTGAGATGGTTAGTGCGGGGACTTTAGGCAATGCGCCGGCGGCGGAGTTCGAAGATAGTTCAATGTGGGAATATGCAAAAAATGATGTAATATCGGGTATGAATTTGAGTGAAATCGATGATAAAATCTTGTACAAGGAACGTACATTTGAAACAAAATCAGAATTGCAATCGGTCATAAGAGCATACAGTGTCAAGAATCACCGAGAAATAGTAGTAACAAACTCAAATAAAACGAGATATATTGTGGTCTGCAAGCTTAAAGAGAACGGTAGTAGAGAATGTAGCTGGAGGTTACACGCTTCAATTAATCCTAGAAATAATTTATAGGAGATTAAAACATTCAAACAACCACACATATGTATTAATCAAACACCTAGAAAAGATCACAAGCAATTAACAAGTGCGGTTGTTGGGGGGCTAATTATAGATATGGTTAGAGCGGATTTATGTGTTAAACCCATAATAATAATAGAAGCCGTTAAATTGAAAGTGGGATATACCATATCGTATTGGAAGGCTTGGCACGCAAAGCAACACGCGTTCCGATTCCTATTTGGGGGTTGGAGGGAGGCTTATAATTTGCTCCCTGAACTGATGACGACAATACTAGCAACAAATCCCCAGACTCTGTATCAATTTAAAACTGATGCTCCCAACAGTGAAGGCGAGTTGAAGTTCGAAGGATTTTTTTGGGCATTTGGGCCATCACTCCACGGTTTTCAGTTATGCAAACCTGTCATAACAGTAGATGGAATATTTCTAACCGGAAAGTACAAAGGAACATTATTGACGGCGATTGCTTCCGACGCAAATGACCAGTTATTTCCTTTAGCTTTTGCTTTGGTTGAGAGCGAGAAGAATGAAACATGGGGATTGTTCTTTGAATGTTTGAGTAATGCTATCGGAAATAATAGTTACTGTATTATTTCCGATAGGCATGCTGGTATATTTAGTGCAATGAGAGGCGAGAGATGGCAGCCACCTTACGGTTATCATCGTTACTGCATGTGGCATCTTAGGGCAAATTTCAGCAGCGGAGTAGCAGACAAAACAGTTGGTCACATGGTTCAAAAATTAGTTTCCGCGCACAATAAATATAAATTCGGTAAGATTTGGGATAAAATGGCAGGAAAATGTGCAGCGGGGACCGTGTGGTTAGACAAGGTAAACAATGGAAACAGAACAAATTGGGCGATTTCGTACGATACAGGAGGTCGTCGGTGGGGCATATCAACTAGCAATAATGCCGAAGTTATGAATTATGTTTTCAAAGGTATAAGAAAGCTGCCTGTTACGGCAATTGTGGAGGCGACATTTTACAAGCTAAATAGTTATCACGTGAGATATCGGGCGGCTGCTGAGTTGAGGGAAAATAAGTGGACGGATAAAGTGATGGAAACATTGGAACGTAGACACACTAAGGCACGTACACATACCGTCACTTTGTTCAATTTAGATCAAGGTAATTATCAGGTGGTTACACAAGCTCGGCGTTCGATAATATTTAGCTTGTAATTATCAGGTGGTCACACATGTCGCACGGATAAACATAATTATCAGGAGCGGTATAGGAATTCCGAGAAAAACCTGGGGAGTAAATATCTGATGGTGTTATGCCCTAGGCCAAAATGTTTGTGACCTAGATGATGGATTGTAATAACAAACATAATATTTATTCTAAGATATTTCATATAATATATGCGTATAGGTTATTTTAATATAATTAAAATAGACCATGAATATGCAATTCAGCTTTATGTCATCAAAGTGCGTGACTTTGATAGTAAAACTATAAACTGTTATGAATGCTATTCTAAATCGTCCCTGGTCATTTATAGGATATTTGTGGAGACAAATATACTTGCGGATACATATAAATATATATTTATATACAAGCTATAAATGTACACCAGTATATTAGTTGACTGATGATTATGTTTTACTGATCATGGATAAATAGTTATCATGTCATTAACATAGGTATATGTTAGAAACCATACATTGGACTGACCCGCCATAAGAATGCTACATGTTTTACGTCATTAGCGATTCTTGTAACATAAAGTATTTATAGTCCTTTGACCTGAGATTGTCTCGGTTCCCAACATGAGAAATTTTATACTTTAATATAATCTAACACTGCCTTTAACCGGGTGGTCATAACGATTATGATTAGGTATACAATCAATCATGTAGAGGGATGAGTGCAATCAAGACGGGATTTGTTCCTCTCATAAATGAGAGAGATATCTTTAGGCCTCTTGATGAATTGAACTGAAGAAATGTATGGCCATACTCAAATGAATTAATAAGAGTTATTAATGTCATTTGTTCTTGTTCAGTTTAATTTGGGATCAAGAAATATTAATCGATTAATATAAGGATGACGTATTACATGTCTTATGATCGATATAGATATCGCACGACAAAGGGACTAAATACGTGATATTGTCATCTTATGTGATAAGATGTGATATATATATATATATGTATATAAAGACTATGAGCACAAAAGATCATGTAATCTAGAAGAGTCTAGATGATGGCATATGGATAATGATGAGTGATGTCATACACATCTTTTAGTGTGAGGAGACATGACTCTTCACCTCTATATAAGGACATAGAGGACTTCAAATTCAATAGACCACATCATTCTTTCTCTCATTATTTCTCATTCTCTTTTGTGAGACAAAAGAGAGAAAAATATCCTTTCTCATTTGTGTGACAAAATTACGAAAGGGTGCTTTCTTTTTTGTATATCTACGAAATGGTGCCTTCTTTTGTATGACAAAATGAAAGAGTGCAATTATATGAGAGGAATTATATGCATCTTTTATGAGATAAAATAAGAAGAGTTTTCTTATGCAAGAGGAGAACAAGCTACTAGCATATATATTGTTCTTCTTCCCGTTTTAAGAAGTTTGTTCGTGTGGACACCGGTAGAGGCGTTCGTTCTTTCGGCGCTTGTGATCTATTCGGCCTAAGAAGATTAGAACGGTTTGTTGAGAGTTTTGGTGGAGACCGATTGTGTGTGCGGTAGATGACTTCCGCACGATCCGACCTAGACGGCCTAGACGGACGTAAAATCGGTTAGGACGGTAACCGGTTTAGAGACGCATGGACAACACGCATGGTTTGAGCGTCACGGATTAAGCATAATCCGAAAGGTATCTTTAAGATTTATTTCTTTGATTTAACCGATACGCACGGATCCTCGGATTGGTTTTGGACGAAATTTTTGTTCTCCGCTGCGTTATGCACGTTTGAAACCCAACAGTGGTATCAGAGCGACGTGCGTGTTTCGGTTAAATTGAGTCGGTATATATGTGATATATACTATTTAGATACCATTTATAATTTTGATTTATAATTATAAGGCTTGTATATAGAGTATTCAAGTGTTGAATATTCTTAATAGAAAAGATGCGATTAATAGATATGATCCAAGAGTTGCATCCAAAGAATGTGACCAAAGGATATGACCAAAAGATGTGATCCAAAAGTTTTGTCCAAGAGATGCGATCAAAAGATGCGATGAATAGATGTGATCCAGAAGTTGTGTCCAAAAGATGCCGCCAAGGGATACGATCCAAAGGTTGCGTCCAAGTATTGCATCCAAGAGTTGCGACCAAGAAATATGATCCAAAGGTCACGACCAAGGATTGCGTCTAAAAGGTGCGACCAAGGAAAGCGATCCAAAATTTGAGACCAACGGATGCGACCAAAGGGTGCGACCAAAATGTGCGACTAACGGGTGTGACCAAGGTATGCGATTCAAATGTCACATCCAAAAGACGCGACGAAAGGTTGCGACCAACGGATGCGACCAAAGGGTCCGACCAAAAGGTGCGACTAACGGGTGTGACCAAGGGATGCGATTCAAATGTCACATCCAAAAGACGCGACGAAAGGTTGCGACCAACGGATGCGACCAAAGGGTACGACCAAAATGTGCGACTAACGGGTGTGACTAAGGGATGCGATTCAAATGTCATATCCAAAAGACGTAACAAAAGGTTGCGACCAACGGATGCGACCAAAGGGTACGATCAAAAGGTGCGACTAACGGGTGTGACCAAGGGATGCGATTCAAATGTCACATCCGAAAGACGCGATGAAAGGTTGCGACCAACGAATGCGACCAAAGGTCAATGCGACAATATCATCGAAGGTCAATGCGAGTGCCAGAAATCTATGATATATCATATACTGTGTTCGCACATCATAGCAATCTACATTCACAGAGGTATATCGCACGAGCCTTTCATTCATCCATGTTATAGCATTGAATATCTGAAACGTTCGTACGAAAATAGTTTCTATCCTGTAAGAGAAAGATCACAATGGAGGAAACGCGAGGAAGTTTGTAATTTCAAGTTGTTTCCTGGTGATAAACTTATAAGGAAAAATGCACACGGTCGGATGAAGCGTGGGAGAAGGCCTGAGGTGCGAATCCATAACAACATGGACACAATGCACAAAGTGGGGCGTACAAACAATTGCAGCGTTTGCAAATTACCAGGCCACACAAAAAGAAGGTGCACGCAATTTGGTGGAGACCGTTACAATGACCCGTGAAGTACTGAAGTGTTAATTAGGGATTTATTTTGTTAAATTATTAATTAGAAATTTATTTCATTAATCAATTTATTTTCTTCTTTGCTAATTCAGTTAAAGTATTGTTTAATTCAAACCAAATATAATTCAAACAAAAAAAAATATAACACAAATAACACAAGTAGTCTAAGTAACACAAACCAAACATAAGGTTCAAAAAAAAAAATACACATAGCCATAAACTCTAAGTAACATAAACTCTAACGCCATCCAGGCCGAGTACTACTGCCGCTTCCTCGTCCTCTCTTCCGCATGGGTCGAGTCTGCGCCCGAATCTAAGGGACCTGAGTGACGCCTTCTTCTGCCTCTTCCTCTTCTTCTTCCTCTTCTTCTCTCTCCTCCCCCATCTTCCTCCCCCATCTTCCTCCCCCGTAGGTTGGTCCAGATTATCCCACTCTTCATCGCCGGGATACTCATTAAGCTGCATCGTATTCATTTTACTGCAGCTTAACCATTTGCGTATACCGTCCTTGATTTCCTTCCGCATGCTCGCACCGTACTCTCTGAGCAGTCTGAATCCGATGCGAGCTCCCTCCATCGATGTTTTTGCCTTAAATAATAAAATTAATAAAATAAGTACGCAAAATTAATTTGAAAAATAATACAATTAAATTGGAAAACTTACGGCTAATCTTTTGTCGGGAACCATAGGTCGGTATACGCTTGATCCGTGCGGAATGGTTGTCTGCACCAACGGGTCAGAATTCCGTCAATACCATCTCATATATCGTTCAACATCGTTCGGATTAAACGGCTCCGTAACTTCCGGTTCAGTATCATCTAATCTATTTCTCCAATTTTGAAGGGGGATTTCATGAACCCTAGGCCAATTATCACCCCGACCCTTTAGTTTTTTATGCAATTCTCCGTCGTACTTTTTTTCGGCCTCAGTTATTTTCGGGGGTATTACCTGCCGAAATCCGAACTGTCGTCTAACCCTATCGGAGCGATAACGCTCGACGATCCAAAAATATATTAGGGGTTGGCGGAGTCGGGACATACCTCGTTCATGATTACAAATAGGCGGTAATCTCTCGCGATATATCTCGTACGGTGTCCAAAACACGTCAGTGGGTGGCCGACCGTCGAGCATATCGCGATTCGCCCACGAGTTTGTCTTCGGCTTTTTGAAATCTTTCTGCGTCACGTTCGCCCACAACATGCCGACCGTATCGTTGCGGTCGGGAAAATTAGCGTTCGTTGTCAGCCTATCTACCGCTAACGAAACAGTCGGTCGTCCGGTCGAGAAATGTTGCCATACCCACAGTTGTAATAAGAGAACACATCCTCCCATATTTTTTCGGCTGACGTCTAAACTCTTGCACAACTCTTTGTAGAGGTATGCAAGCACCCCACTCCCAAATGACCATTTGTCCAATTCTTGCATGTTCTCCAGAAGTAGCAAGGGCATGAGCGAATAACAATCTCCGTTCGGATCCGTAAACAATACGTCCGTGAAAAATGCAAGCATATAAGCCCTGCAGTATTGCTCGATCCGTTCATCCCGTTCACATTCACCCAACTCATTGAAATTCGCCTTGAACCATTTCTTTCTCACCAAAATTTTACTCATTTTCTTCTCAGTTCCTCTAAACATCTCTTCCGGGGGTCTTTTCCCGAGTAGCTCTTCGGCTTTATCCGCCCAGTCAATAACCGAATTATTTTTGCACAGGGGCTGACCATCCACCCGCATCCCCATCATGCACAAAACATCCTCCAAGGTTATTGTCATCTCGCCGTGAGGCATATGGAATGTATGCGTCTCTTTTCTCCACCGTTCTTGCATGGCGGTTATCAATAGACCGTTGATCGGTATATGACCGATCCGGTTCGCTTGTAACAATGACGCATGTATGAAAAAAGGCTCGAACCGATCATCCCATCTCACCTGTAATACCACAAAATATAAATAATTTTTTTCCATAAATAAATAAATACATATTTAGAAGAAAATTTAAAATACAATACATCAAGTTCATGCTGCCTGGATCCATACTGCCTGTATCAAAAACCCCTCTGTGAAATAGCCGTCTCATTTTCCGGTTCGCTGAAGCATCTCGTCCTGTGTTCGTCCAGAAATTCATTCAGCGGAGGATATCGCGAAGGTTCTTCTTCGACCATAGGCATCTTTCCCTTATCCCGGCCGCCCTGGCTACTAGATCCGCCTCGACTTCTTACCATCTTTATGAATAAATAAATAAATAAATAAATAAATCTCTTCTTCTCTAAACAACTAAATCCTAAATTCCGAGTCATTTTCATTATCGCAATTTTCAACACAATTTTTGTTCTAATCAATCAAGAAAAAATTCTAAATCATAACTAAAAATCAAGAAAAGTAATTTTTCATCCAATAAAATCAATTACGTACTACTAATTTCGTTCAATTCATACTAATTTCACTCAATTGAAACTAATTTCAACCCAATTTTCGTTCTAATCAAACCAAAAAAATCCCAAATCATACCTAAAAATCAAAAATATAAATTTTTCATCCACTAAAATCAATCATGTACTACTAATTTCGTTCAATTCATACTAATTTCACTCAATTGAAACTAATTTCAACCCAATTTTCGTTCTAATCAATCAAGAAAAAATCCCAAATCATAACTCAAAATCAAATAATATCATACCTTATTCTTCTTTTTCTTCCTAATTCCTTCTTTCCCTTCTTTCGATTTGTCAAAATCCGACTTATTCTACCGAAATCGCCCTAAAAATCACCACAAAAATCGCCTTCTTCCGGTTCCGCAGTTTTGAAATCATTTTTTTAACCGAGCGGCCGCGTTTATAAACACTGGTTCCGCCATCAGTGATGGCAGAACCAGTGTTTTCATTTATTTTTTATTTTTTTTTGCTAAAAACTGCTGAACCCTAGCGTTAATTGCGAAAATGCCACATTGGTTCCGCCATCGGTGATGGCGGAACCAATGCCAGTAACTTCTCGCGCAAGAAAATTGTTCGAAAAATCTCTGGCACTGGTTCCACCATCGGTGATGGCGGAACCAGTTAATTAGCTAATTAATGGGGTTTTAGGGCGCCAAACAGAGGTATAATGGGTTCCGCCATCAGTGATGGCGGAAGTGCTAGTTTCCAAATTTTTTTCAAACGAGTCCTAACTGTTTAATTATTTCCGTGAACAGCGCCATTTTGAAAAAAAAATCAAATTCCAATTGGTTGGGTGTCACTTGTCAGTAGAAATAAGAAAAAAAAATCGAAAAAAAAGGAAAAAAAAAATTATACCCGATCGGAATTTAAACTATTCAATGTTTTCACTCCCCCTCCTCTACGCCAGGCCTCCTGACGGTAGAGGTATTTTTTTTCTCTTAACGGGTTTGATACCCGATTGGATCAGAAAAAAATTATAACATTGTCACTACCGCCAAATCACCTGGCGGTAGAGGTTAATTTGTATCTAATTATTCTGTTCAAGGCCGCTGACGGAATTTTTTTGAAAATTAGGCAATACCGCCACTTGCATTGGCGGTAGAGGGTCTCTATCGCCACCATGGATGACGGTAGTGCTAGTTACCTAATTTTTTTTCGAAACAATGCTATTTGCTGAATTATTTATTATTTTTGAAAATAATGCTTAAAAAAAAATTCTTTTCTTACAACTAAGTTTATTTTTTAAGATAATTTCTTTCTTCCTTCCTCCCTTATGTCTTCTCCTCCTTTCCTCTCCTTCCGTTCTTCTCCTATAATATTCAAAAAAAAAAATTCACACTGAACTAAAATTATAAATCACTTATTAACTAATTTTATCAAAGAGTAATTTACACAATTAGCTTATAGTACTGTAATATAGAGTCATGTTGATTCTAAGAAGTTGCACATTTTACCATTAAAAAAAATAAGAAGTTGCACATTTAGAATGCTATCCTTCCTTTAAAAAAAATGTTATCCTTGTTTGATTCATTACCGATGTTATCTAACTCAGTTATAGCCTCATAAACACTTACATTTTTAGTTACACTAAGATAATATAAAATGACCAAAAAAATTAAAATTTTAATACCTATTTTTTAGTGAAACCGTAAATGTTATTAGATGAGTTAAGAATCTCACAATAAGGCATAGAGAATTTGAAATCAAGCCCAACTTATCGGGGGAGTCAGCGCCATCTCACCATGTGCAATATCCTACAAAATCCAAAAATAAGAAGTAATTAGCACACTGCAAAAACAAATAATTAAAGAATATTCTTTGTTTCTTTGCTTTTTTGGTGGGCACGCAATCAAGCATTGTAATATATGGTAAACTTAAACTCAAGTTCCAGCTCGGGTTTTCTTTCTTCTATACTATTATTACTACTCATCTGAAGCTCATATTATTTTATTATTATTCATCTCCTTCATAAGCATTTTGTCGAACAACTTAGCTGCATATAAAGATAGGCTCTCATATTATCGAACAGAAATCCTTGCTTTACCAAAATGATTCAAATGTAAACTATTTGAATATTAAAAGAGCTAAACTACTGGCAACAAATATTAAAAGAACTATTGTTTATTTCATTCCTACATCATTTCAAAACCATTTCGGATTCTTGGGCCAAAACCTTTTCTCCTCAAAAGAAATGACAATCATACGAAAATATGACAAATAAACAAAATACCTATGTTGTTGATTGTAATTTCAGCTTCTGCATCCATAACCTCAAATAGATTTACATTTGACTGACTCAAATTTGATAGCTAGATCGTCGAACAGGTCCATTTATCCCACAGATTGCGGGCGCATGGGTGAGTGACAACAGACGAAACAATAACATAGGATCGGCACCTGTGTTGCACGGATACATCAAAAACCCCGGCCGTGTCTGTGTCGGACACGACGCTCCTCGGACACGTGTCAGACACACCACGTGGCGTGTCAAATATTTTATTATTAAAAATCGTCAGGACACTTCTCAGGACACTTTTCAGACATGGTCATTGAGCTTGTTAGGGCAATTATTTCACTATTTCATTATCCTCGTATTTTAGAAACTAGTTCATCTTACTTTTCTATTCCAGTAATTGTGAGACTACACATTTAAAGTGAATTTTGATTATTTAATGTTAAGTTTCCATATGCAAACATGTAAAACGTCAAATATCTTATATGCACGTATAAAAATGCAACTTCAAATGTTATATATATTGTATCAATTATAAAATATTACGTATAACTTTCTAATTATAAGGTAAAAATATTATGTATAATCCTTTAAAATAAAATAGGTTTTGAATTTTTTTTTGAAGAGGGTATTTTGGTCCAAAAAAATTTATTGGATGAAAAATATGAGAGTAAACCCCATAGGGAGTTATAAAAAAATTCAAGTCAAATTATAGAGGCTTTTTGAAGAATAAAAAAAGATAGGGGGTTTTTGATAATATTGAGAAAAGTCAGGGGATTTTTGAAGAATTTCCCAACTTAAAAATCAGAAAAGTAGTGAAAATTAACATAAAAAACAAAACAAAAACAAAAACAAAAAGAAAAAGAAGTAAATTTCATAACCGGGCCCTACTTTGGAATCATTTATCATTTGTGCCCATTTTTTGTCTTGATAAATAAACAAATAACTTCAAATCAGCATGATACAACATAAATATCTACAAACATTTCGCCACAAATAGTCCGTCCGTAACATGACATCACTCTGTCATGACACGTGTCAAATCATTCAAACCAACGGTCCAGATTGATTATATGTGGGTCCACACCGGCCAGCTACAACCTCATAGTGAAATAAAATCGGTGCATAATTTACTGTAAACACTTTATCAACATGATATCTTTTTGTTTTACTTTTCAACGGAAGAGCTTTCGTTGTCTGTACATTAAACCGCGCACCGTGTTCATATAATATTCTCAGATGATGAAATGATAGAACGGAAATAAACACGTGCCCCCAATCGTGAGGAGGTACAAATAATTACCTACGCCCGGTGTTTAAACACCAACAAGACCTTCCCATGATTCTCGAGCCTCGGTCTATTTAGTACAACTCGTGGACCGAATGGCGGGAACAGGTCCCTATAAATACTCACCGCTCAAAACCCTCCAAAACTTTTTCTCTCTCTCTTTTTCTTCATTTCATTTCGCTTCGCTTCGCTCCGAAGCTGAAGTGTGAAGCTCGCTCTCGAAGGAGCGAAATTCCAGCGCTAAATCCATGGCGGCTCGAATTTCCCTCCTCTCGCCCAATCTGATCAGCAGTCTGTCCAAATCGAACGCTCAATCGAGCAATTTGGGGAGGAATTGTTGCAATTTTAGCGCGTCGGATCTGAAATTGGGGAGGTGGAGCGATGCGGGGGGGAGGAGGGTGATTCCGGCTGCGATTTCGCTTGAGCGGCAGGTGATGGAGAGGACTGGCTCGGGGGAGTATAAGGTGTTTGAGGGAGTTCCCGATCCGCTTGGGGCGACGGTCTGTGACGGCGGAGTCAACTTCGCTGTGTATTCCAGTCATGCGACGGCTGTGGCCGTTTGTTTGTTCACTTTAGATGATCTAAAAGCTGTGAGAAATTTATATTTTGAAGTTGTTTTTTTACAGATTTCTTGATTTTTTGCTCGAATTTCTTGAATTAGTGTGATTATTTCTTTGGGTTTGCAGAATCGAGTGACTGAGGTTGTTCCGCTCGATCCGTTGATTAACAAGACTGGGAATGTGTGGCACGTGCTTATAAAAGGGGAATTTCGAGATATGGTTTATGGATATAAATTTGACGGTGATTTTTCACCTGAAGAAGGGAAATATTTGGATCCTTCTAAGGTTCTTTTGGACCCTTACGCTAAGGTATGATAAATTGAAGAAATTTGTGTAATAAAATGGTATATTTGTGTAGTGAAATGGTATATTGTAGGCTGTAATAAGTAGGGGAGAATATGGAGTGGTCGGTCCGAAAGGAAATTGCTGGCCTCAAATGGCTGGTATGATTCCACTTCCAGGTGATAAGGTACTTTTTTAACAAATTAAAAAAATAAATTTATTTCTTTTGTGAATAAATTTCCAAAACGCCATATAAGAGCTGCTATTTATGAAAAAAATCATATTTTTTGAAAAACCCATGACTTTAACCCCCTAATAGTACATTTTTATTTAAAAAAAAACCCTAGCTTATTGTTTTATTTAAAAAAAAAACACCGTGATCTATTTTGAAATAATAGATAATTAATTTGCAAAATATGTTACCTACTCTTACCTACTATTTATCATTATTTATATATTATTTAGTTTTTTTTTTAAATAGAACTTGATGTTAAGTTTTTTTAAGAACTTTTGAAGTTCGGCTTTTTTTTTAGAAAATGGAAAGTTAAATTTTTTTTTTTTAATATTCCAAAAGATGGGGAGTTTTTCATAAATACCACAAAATACAGAGCTTCCTTTTCTGAAAAATTTCCACTTTGTGAATTTTGATTTTGATTTTTGGATTCTTTTTTCAGTTTGATTGGGAGGGAGATTTGCCTTTGAGATATTCGCAAAAAGATTTGGTAATTTACGAAATGCATTTAAGAGGCTTCACAAAGCACGATTCGAGTAAAGTCGATTCGCCAGCTGGCACTTATGCTAGTGCAACTGAAAAACTCGACCATTTAAAGGTACTTAACTAAAAATTGAAATAAAGTTTTTAATTTATGAAATTTAAGTTATTTTAATTTTTTTTTATTTTTTGCAGGAATTGGGGATAAATTGCATTGAATTGATGCCATGTCATGAGTTTAATGAGCTGGAATATTATAGTTACAGTCCAGTTATGGGCGAGCATAAGTACGTGAAAATAAACTAATTATTTTAAATATTTTTCCTTAAAAATGCACATTATTGATTTTTTTTAATTAATTTTATATTTTAGGATGAATTTTTGGGGATATTCAACGATAAATTTCTTTTCGCCAATGATAAGATATTCTTCTGCCGGAATAAAAAACTGTGGAATTGATGCGATAAATGAGTTCAAAACATTTGTTAAAGAGGCTCACAAAAGAGGTATTGAGGTAATAAATAAAATAAAATAAAATAAAATAAAATAAATTAAATTAAATTAAAGAGATTCACAAAAGAGCCCCTACATCATGCCGAAATTGCAAAAAAAGCCCGTGTTTTATTTAAGGGAAGTTTACAAAAAGCGCTACTTTCTCAATGTTCAATAAAGCTCTCTATTTTGCAATTTCTAATAATGCCACTGTATTATTTAAGGAGTCTGTTTGCAATTTCAGCATAATGCAAGGGCTTTTTTGTAAAACTGATTTGATTTAATTATCCTTCTTAATTAATTAATTAATTAATATAGATAATAATGGACGTGGTGTTTAATCACACGGCAGAAGGAAATGAAAAAGGGCCGATTTTATCTTTTAGAGGAATTGATAATAGCACTTATTACATGCTCGCTCCTAAGGTGATATTTATATTTTAATTTCTTTATATACGCAAAATTATTTTATATTTACAGAATAATATGATTTGTATATTATGTATGAATTTTTTTATTTTTTAGGGTGAATTTTACAACTATTCAGGGTGTGGAAACACGTTCAACTGTAACCATCCTGTCGTTCGCCAATTCATTGTCGATTGCTTAAGGTAATTATTTATTAATCATTATATATTTATATCTTTAATGATTATTTTAAATTCTCAATTTTGTTACCTGCATTATTTGAAAAAAAGACTCTGAACCTTAAATCGCAAAAAAAAAAAAAAAAAGCTGCAAATGTAATTATGCAGATGATTTTCTTGCAATTTCAGCAATAATGCATGGGCCTTTTTGCAATTTCCAATAACATATAGGGATTTTTTACAATTTCCAATAATGAAGGGGCATTTTTGCAAATTTTCCTTTATTTATGTTTTCTATGATTTACAGATATTGGGTTACTGAAATGCATATTGACGGATTTCGCTTCGACTTAGCGTCCATCATGACTAGAGGCTGCAGGTATTTTATATTTCCTCTTTAATTTATTTTTTTAATATATTTTTTCATTAATTTTTCATTAATTTATTTTAGTTTGTATTTGGAAACCCAATAGAAGGCGATTTTATTACAACTATTTTAATGTACTTTTATTAAATACAGTATTCTCGAGTTATTTTTTATTTATTCTTATTATTTCTTGTTTAGTTTGTTGAACCTAATTAGCGTATGTGATTCAATGCATGGAGATTTCGCTACAATTATTCTTAATTATTTTTTTTAAATATATTTTTAATTTATTTTTATTTTAGTTTGTCGGAACCAATGAATATATTTGGAAATCCAACGGAAGGCGATTTTATTACAACTATTTTAATTTATATACAATGAACGTATTTGGAAATCCAACAGAAGCCGATTACAACTATTTTAATTTATTTTTATCAAATATACTATTCCTGATCTATTATTATTATTATTATTATTATTATTATTTCTTTTTTAAATATATTATTTTTCATTTATTTTTATTTAGTTTGTGGGACCCAATGAACGTATTTGGAAATCCAACAGAAGCCGATTTCAGCTATTTTAATTAATTTTTATCAAATATACTATTCCTGATCTATTTTTTGTTTAGGACTATTATTATTATTATTATTATTTCTTTTTTATATATATTATTTTTCATTTATTTTTATTTAGTTTGTGGGACCCAATGAATGTATTTGGAAACCCAATAGAAGCCGATTTTATCACAACTGGTACACCTCTCGCTAATCCGCCTTTAATCGACATGATCAGCAACGACCCTATACTTTCTGGTGTAAAGGTACATTTATTAACATATTATTTTATTTCATGTTAATTAACTAGGGGAGTTTTTAAAAAAACCCACAACTTTTCTCAATATTACAAAAAACCCCTCACGTTTTAGATTCCCCAGATAACGCCCTAAAAGTGAATTTTATTTTCTTATACACCCTATGAAAATTAAATTCACTTCTATATATTTTTGTTTTTGCAAATCTACAAATGAGGGTGTTTTTGGAAGTATTCAGAAAAGTTAGGGAGTTTTGTGAAAATTTCCCTAATTAATATAATGTTAGTTTTTTAAAAGTTTAAATATATTTTTGTGTGTAGTTAATAGCGGAGGCTTGGGATGCGGGCGGTTTGTATCAGGTCGGGAATTTCCCTCATTGGAATATTTGGTCTGAATGGAACGGCCAGGTATTCATTAGTTAATAATATTTTTTATTATTATTATTATTATTATTATTATTATTATTATTTTATTTTATTTTTTTATTTTTTATTTTTTATTTTTTATTTTTAGTATCGAGATACAGTGAGGCAGTTTATAAAAGGCACAAATGGATTCGCCGGAGCTTTCGCCGAGTGCTTATGTGGCAGCCCCAATTTATACCAAGTAAACATTAAAAATATTCCCCAAAATCATAAATTATTTGGTAAATTTTACCACAGATCATTCAACTTTCCATTTTGTTCAATTTGGTCACTATTTCGTTAAATAATGGACGAAAATTTGACAGAGTGACTTGATTTCGACAAAATAAAAACTGAGTGACTTGTATGGGCCAATTGAAAATTGAGTGATCAATTTGAACAAAACGCAAATTTTAGCGCCCCATGGTGAATTTTACCCTTAATTATTCCTCATTAATATTTTTCAATTATTATTTTTATTTATTTTAATAGGGAGGAGGGAGAAGGCCTTGGCACAGCGTGAACTTCATTTGCGCACATGACGGATTTACCCTCGCGGATTTAGTGACGTATAATAATAAATATAATCTGGCGAACGGTGAGGGTAATCGGGACGGTGAGAATCACAACCTCAGCTGGAACTGCGGCGAGGTAATTTTACCTAAACGCCCCTGTGTTTTGTTAAATTTCTAAAAAGAGGCTGATTTTGACTTTGTATGTTTGGAAGGGATATGATTTTTGGAGTTTTGAAAAGGAGTTCTTGACTTTGACTTTGATTAAAAGAACCTTACATAATGTTTAAATAATATTTAAGTGATGATAAATAATGTGCAAATACAGTTTTGAAATTATTTATGTTTTTTTCTTGAAAAAAATTAAGGTGCTTGAATCATGACCCCAGCTGGAACTGCGGCGAGGTAATTTTACGTAAACGCCCCTGTGTTTTGTTGAATTTGTGAAATAAGTTAGGTTTTGGGGTGATAAGAAAAGGCTGATTTTGAGTTTTTGGTTTCAGAAAGATAAACCAATGACTTTTGAAATTCTTGAAGGACTGATTAGATTTAACTTTTAGTTTTAGAAAAATAAACTTACGTAGTTTGGCATAAACGCCCCTGTATTTTTCATAATTTTGCATAAACGCCTATGTATTTTCTCAAATTTATAAAAAAAACTGTTACGTTTGAGATGTTGAAAAAAAACAGTCTGATTTTGACTTTGCATTTCTTAAAAAAGAAACCGATATCTTTTGAAATTCACAATGAACTGAAACTCCTTAGGTTCAGCTTTTGCTTTTAAAAAATGAACTGAAGTAATTTTGCACAAAGGCCCCTGTATTTTTAGTAATCTGATATATTGGGAGGAATTTTCGGAAAGTAAAATGAGTTCGGGTTTTTTGATAGCAGAAACTTAAATGCAGGGTTTTCTTTTTAATATTCCGGGTGCTCTTTGAAAATGAAAAGTTTAAAATATGGTTTGTTTTTTCTAATATTCCAAAAGTCAAGGGGCTATCTATAAATATGAGTAGATGTATTTTTTTTTTCAGAAGATTCATATTTAGCATCATTTTAGGAGGGGGAGTGAATGTAGAGGATTTTTGAAAATTTTCCTGTAATCATTTTTTTGCATAAAAGCCCTTTCATTTTGCATAAATTTCTCAAACAAGGTTAAAATATATTCATTGAATTATTATTTTTTAGGAGGGGGAGTTTGCAAGTATTGGAGTGAGGAGACTGAGGAAAAGACAAATGCGCAACTTTTTTGTTTGTCTCATGGTTTCACAGGTATTCTATTAATATTATTATATTATTTGAGAAATAAATGGAATATTGGTTTATGTTTATGAAATATTAATTATTTATACATAATTAATTGTATTTTTAATGTTTTCAGGGAGTTCCTATGGTTCTTATGGGGGATGAGTATGGTCACACCAAAGGAGGCAATAATAACTCCTATTGCCATGATAATCATGTATATATGTTTCTCTCTCTCTAGATTGTTTCTCACTCTAAGATGCAATTTTGAAAATTGGAATTTTGGGATGTAGATAAATTACTTTAGGTGGGACAAGAAGGACGAGCAGTCGTCGGATCTCTACCGCTTTTGCTGCCTCATGACCAAATTCCGCAAGTAATCTCTCTCTATCTCTCTAAAATATAAACTTCTCTCTCTAAACATATATATATTTCTCTCTCTCTCTCTAAAATATACCTCTCTTTCTCTCTCCTAACTATATTCTCTCTTTCTCTCCCTAACTTTTATATTTCTCTCCCTAAAATATGTCTCTCTTTCTCTCTCTAAAGTATATTTCTCTCTCTTACCTTCTCTAGCTCTCTCTCTCTCTCTCTCTCTCTAAAATTATATTTTTTTTGGACAGAGAATTTGAGTGTTTAAGATTGGACGAATTTCCAACAGCAGAAAGGCTGATGTGGCACGGCCACCAGCCCGGCCGGCCCGATTGGTCTGACACCAGCCGTTTCGTCGCCTTTTCCATAGTAAGTTTCACTTTTTTTATCTAATTTTCATAATTTTACGTTTCTACCCCTCATTTGATATTTCATATTTTTTGAAAGGTGTAAAATTATATTCTGGCTCTGCATATTCAGAAGAGTGAGTTGATAAATTTGATATGATATATTTTGAGTTTTTGAAGGGAAAACATCTGTAGTTTTAGAAGGGATATAAATGTGATATATTTGTGCTTTAGAAAGATAATTTGATATTTAAAGTTGAAACCGTAAATTTCAAAGAGTATATACAAAATTTGCTCCCTTTAATTTTTTATCTGATTTTCATCGCCTTCTCTATAGTAAGTTTCACTTTCTTATCCAATTTTCATAATTTTACGTTTCTACCCCTTATTTGATATTTCACATTTATTCAAGGATATTTTGATATATCTTGAGGGAAAGTCAAATTTGTGATTTGCACTTGGTAGGGTAGTTTTTATAGTAATTTGCATTAAATTATATTCTGCCTCGACATTTTTAGAAGAGTGAGTTGATAAATTTTGAGTTCAGTTAGGCCAGATTTGGTATTTGCATCTTTTCTTAGGATATATTTGATATGTTTTGAGTTTTTGAGGGGAGAACATCTGTAGTTTTAGAAGGATATATATGTGATATATTTGACTTTAGAATGATAAGTTTGATATATTTACAGTTGAAACCGTAAATTTCAAAGTATATACGAAATTTGCTCTTTTTAATTTTGTAAATTGTACAATTCCACCCCTTCTTTTTCAAAATTAAACACATTTTTCTCATATTCTTTCACGACCCTAATGATGTATTTTGAGTTCTACAGAGATAAATTTTGATACCTACAAGTTTAAAATCACAAGTTCAAAAAGTATATACATAATATTTAACAATTTACATTTAAATCCCTCTAAATATTCAACACTAGACCTTGTTTCTTCCTTTGAACACAACTATTACCGCAACAATTTAATATCGGAGGATACATATTAAATTGCCCCTTCTAACAATTCTCTGCAAACTTTACATTTCTACCCCCTCTTTTTTTCAAAATCAAAACTTGATACATTTTGAGTTTTAAAATGGTAAATTTGATATTTACAGTTTTGGAAGTGAAAATATCGAAGACTTGTACATGAAATTATGCCTTTTATATTGGAAACAATTATCAAGAACTCTTTATCTTTTCAGAATATTTTGAATAAACACCTATATTTAACCTCCTATGATATCAACTTTTCTTCCTCCCTGTATAAACTTTTCAATCCTTAAATAATTTTTTCCTACTTTTCATTTCCACCCCCTCTTTTTTTTTTTCAAAATTAATATTAATTAATTTATTTTCTTCTACCCTTCTTTTTTCAAAATTAAAATTAAAATTACTTTATTTATTTATTTATTTATTTGTCTGTTTATTATTTATTTAAATATTTGTTTGTTTATTATTTATTTATTACTTATTATTTGTTTATTTACTTATTTTCTTCAATAGACTGATGCCGCCAAAGGAGAAATCTACGTGGCCTTCAACACGAGCCACGTGCCCGTGACAATCACTCTACCCGCCCGACCCGGGTACAAATGGGATCCGTTAGTGGACACTAGCAAACCCGCTCCGTTTGACTTTCTGTCGGACGATCTGCCTGAAAGAGAGACAGCTGTCAAACAATATGAGAATTTTCTGAATGGGAATTTGTATCCTATGGTTAGTTACTCGTCTATCGTGTTGGTTCTACGACCTGATGAGTGAGAAAAATGTAATAATTGATAGAATGATAATAAATAATTAGAGAAATGTTGGAAATAAATAAGGAATGTTTGTTTCATTTTCTCTTTTTGCGTCTTTTCTCTTTGTTTATTGTCCATAAAGAACAAAGGAAGATTATAATATGTAAGTTCATTAAAAGTATATTTTATAGAAATAGTATATATTTTTCAAAAAAATAAATAAATAAATAAATATATATATATATATATATATATATATATATATATATATATATATATATATATATATATATATATATATGAAAAGAATAAAAAAATAGTATATAAACTCGTTTTGTTCGACTTTCTCTCCGACGATCTACCTGGCAAGGATACAACTGTCCGACAACACGCCAACTTTCTAGACGCGAATTTGTATCCCAAGCTTAGTTATTCATCTACGGTTTTGATTTTGTGTCCAGATGAGTGACGCGTATTGAATGTAATGACAAAGTACAATTAGAGAGTAATTGTTGCAAATAATTAAGGAATGTTTATTATCCTTTGCCGTTGTTTCTAGGTCCTTATTATTTGGTTAACACGCAACAAAAATGAATATTAAATTCATTGAAAAATATATATGTATTAATACTATATGTACAAACCATTTTACTCGGAATAGTCTTTATCTTCTTTAGCATATGCAGACACATTGTTCAGCATATGCAGAGACATGTTCAGCATATGTGGAGTAAATATGTTTACTCTCGGACCTAACTACTTGACCAATGAAAGAAGAGAAGATAAAAATATGTGAGCAAATAGTATGTCTATGGTGGCTTAGGTGGGCTTGTACTAACATGTAGAATTCCCAAATCAAGAAGATTGAGGCCGACGCGTATAATCTAGTTTCCAATCCACTTCTGAATCAAACCACCTTCCGGCTTTGTAATACTACTACCTCCTAGGTCGTCGTTACCATATCAAGGCTTGATCCCAAGGAATTCGATAGCTCAATCTGTTGCCTGTTGTCAACTAATCTGTTGAATGAATCTACTCAATGTTCGCAAATTTCTGTGACGCCGTTAGAGTGAGTGCACTCCTTCGACTCTTTCTCTGTCCTTATTGCTGACTTGTACTGATATAAAAAAAATTATGTATTTAAAATTTTGTTCAGCTGATCCTTTCAATTCAATTATACAAATCTTAACAAATCCAATCTATCTCTTCACTTTTCATCTCCTAAACATATACAAAAGTTTAGAAAGTTTTCTGATTTGATTTACAACAGACATGAACCCGGCAGCGATGGAGGAGTATCAAGCGTTAGTGGAGGAGTCCGTGGCTCTAACTGAGGCATTGGGAAACATTCCTAGAAGCTCATTTCCTGAGCAACCACGATATATGAGGCAAATTTTTGTATTGATGAAGAACCGATTGAATTTCACTGCCCCATCTCCCTGCTAATTGTTTATTATTATTTATATTAATCATTTATATTATTATTTATTATGATTTTAATTGTTTTTTTTGTTAATGAATTTGGCACCTCATGAGGGATTCAGTCAGCACGGTCGATAACCAGGTATATGACAGGCGGTCTATTAGACGTTGGTTGCCATCAAAGCCACCATAGGACATACTAAAACTAATAATATATGTACAAACCATTTTACTTGGAATAATCTAAATACAATACAATGTAAAATGAAACCTGAAGCAAAACAACAAAAAACATTAATTAAAAGACAGACAAAAGGATCTAAACCAAGCAGGGCATTACCAATATTATAAATCAGATATAGTAAAAGTCATTATTGCTTTCTCTCAAAATATATTTAAGTATTTTTCTCAAAATACATTCAAGTATTTTCTCAAAACATATTCAAGTATTTTTCCCCTAAATCCACCAAAAAAAACAAATAAAAAACCTCATTTTTGCTTTCAATCCAAAATTGCCGGACAAACAAACAAAATAATATTTTCAATATGAAAAATATATCAATTCAACTCTTGTGATAAAACTCCCACAGTTGAATCAAACTATGGTAAACTAGATCATGTTCGAGCGTCTTCGCCAGGAGAAATAGGCCTGTCATGGGAGAAGTGTCGTGATGCCACAATCAATGTCTAATAAACTTCCTGTCATACACATTGTTATCAACGGTCCTGACTGGATACGTCACGCGGTTCTAAATTTATAAAAACATTAACAAAAAAAATTAAAATAATAATATAATTATTAATATAAATAATAATAAAAAATTACCAGGGAGATGGGGTAGCGGAAATCAACCGGTTCTTCATCAAGATAAGCCAGCATGTGCCTCATATAGATCGGTTACTCGGGAAAGGAGCTTCTGGGAATAATTCCCAACTCCTAAGCTAGGGCCACTGCCTGGGCAACTAACGCGTTATGGGCCTCCCATTCCTCCCGGGTCAGGTCCATATGTTGTAAATCAAATGAGAAAAAGTAGGAGTTATTGATTATATGTATGTGCAGAAGTATTTGTTTAGTTAAGTTTGTTGATTGTTATTATATTTGCTTATTATGTTACTAGGTTGCAATTATGTTAGGTTTGTTAAATTGTGTTCATTTGTCGCAGACAATGTTGGGCTTGCTTGCTAGAATTATGTTGGACTATGCTGGGATTATGTTTATTTTATTTTGTTTTACCTTGATATGTTTGTTGGCTTAAATATGTCTCAATAGGATGAACTGCATCCTGATAAGATCAAGATATTTCTTTTTGAAAGGAGTTCGCCTATTCGCTGTAAAGACGTCATCAAGTGATTGAGTTCAGTAGTTTCTCATGCTATCATTTTTTTTATTTGTTTAAATGATATATGCCAATAAAAATATGAATCCCTTCTCTATTTTCGAGATCTCTGAAAATCATCACTTGTGATAAATAACCCGAATATGCAGATATGTGGATCGGATATGTAGCCAAATATATGATGAAGTGAAGATGTACTCCACATTAAGATCAAATAAACAATCGCGACCTTATTTCATAGTCTTACAGTTGGCATCCACCATAATCTAAGCTTGCATATGACTTGTTTTATACTCTAGAAAAGAAAAAATATTTTTTACATTCTCAATACTTGTCTTACAACCGAATGATTTTTTTCAAATTAATTGTTGTCTAGGTGCTCTGATACCATTTGAGTCTGATACTATTTTGCTCTGATACCTTGGTGTTATTTGCCTTTATTTATTTTCATTCTAAATTAAATTTGTAAACAATGTTCCCCTTAATTTACCATTAATTGTTTCTAATTTTATAGGACAAAAAAATTATCTGATTTGATTAATAAATGACATGTTCTCTCTATCACAAATTAGAACAATACTCATCTATATGAAGGATATATTAATGATGATGCCTCATGTTACATTGTAGTAATAGAGAATGATGAAGATGATGCAGACAAAATAACTGGAATACTAAAAAGTTTGATCATTCCAATATTTAAAAGTGCGTAAGATAAATGATAATAACAAATGCACATGCAAGTACTATAATAATATGAATATGATATTTTACTCTCTTTTGTGATATCAACAGTTTGTTCGAAATAATAAAAATGGATCATACAAATTAAACTACATATAATCTATGAGATGTTAATTTCATTTGTCTCTCCAAAAAATGAAAAATAAATCATTTTCTTACCAAAAACCTACAAAATTATAAAGTGCGTTACATTACATATCATGTATATATATATTTTTAGTTTCATTTCTTAGGGGTGTATGTGATAGTCTTATGTTATTTCTTTTTATTATTTGTATTATGAATATGGTATTTTATTATTTCCATGAATTGTATTATAGATTTGATATTTCGGAATTTAGTTCTATCAAAATAGTATGTAATGAAACTTATTTTTTTTCTTATTTTGGAGGGACACATGAAATTTGTCTCTCATAGATCATGTGTAGTTCATTTTCATTTAAACTCAATCGAAGAAAGAAAAGAAAAACATGATCACTTCTCCTCTGCCTCTGTTCTGACATCTTCTTGCTCGTTGTCCGGTGCAAATGGCCTAATCCTCATGATCCATTTGTAAAGGTAGTAAATGAGGAAAAGTCTAATAATAACCGATCTAGCCAACCACCATCTCTATAACTTAAAATAAAATAAAATAAATAAATTACATAGTAAAATTGAAAATAATTTCTAAATAGTTTAAACAAAGCATACACCTCGGAAGTACGACATATATCAAACCTGGAATACATCACAAGCAAGATGCAGAATATGACCAGCATGCCTAGTCCATTAGATTACCAGAGATCTTTGAAACTAGCTACTAAAGGGATTACAACTATAGTAATCACTAAAACAACCAATACGATTTTGCTTCTAACTACATCGGTCAATACAAAAGTAAACTCCATCATCACATATTATAACCCAGTGCTTCCAACTGAATATTATTAATAGGAAAACATATTATTACTACTAAAGAAAATTATTATATATTAGTTAATATAAAAATATACCATGTGAAGGCTTGATATCTGTTTCATCGCATATGAATTCCATATTTAATAGTGGCCGTCCAATTAACAGACCGGGAACATATAAAAACTATTAGAATTATAATATATATAATATAATATGACAACATAATTACTATAAGATCTTGAAAGTATAAATTAATCAAAAAGTTGTAAAATTGAAATTATAATGGAATCAGTTGAATAAATACTAATCCAAATTTGAATTAATCTCTAACATAATTATAAACCGAAAACCCATAAATACAGATGGCATAATTAGTAATAACATTGGTAACGACAATATCATTTGATAAATGGTTGGAACAGTTGATTATTGAAACATTATGAATCCTCCTATTCATTAACAATGAGGAAGAGTGTCTTGCTTATATTTATCGTTGATTTCCTTTAATATTTTATATTGATCATGAGAACTTAAAAATAGTGGAGGAAAATAATGTAATGATTTTATTTCCTATTTTTTGAATTATTTCTTTCTATTCAGAAGCTCATTTTTTGGGTTGCGAACATAAATTGTTTCTTGTATAATGGAAACTTACATATAAAGACCAAAACATGCAAATTGTATTTTCTTCTCACACCATATATGATAGTTTTTTGTAAATATTCTCTTCACATTATTTTTATTCATTTTGGCATAACAGTGAAATGAACAATAACAAATTGCAAGTGTAACCAAGAACTTGATGATATATTAACAGTATTAACTTCTCACAAAAAATAGAATTGGATCGTTAGTTTGAACGAAATCAAGAATTAGATCGCCGGTTCTTCTAAAACCATGCATTTCTTCTCATATTTCAAATATATGTACTATTTTTTTTATACAAGTAATTAAGAGAACTGAAAACATAAGGCAAAAATAAGCCTGAATAATATATCTTCAACGATTGATGGAAGAAGAAAATGTTCAACTGTTGATAAAAATAGCAAATTATTTTTATTCACTAATCAAAAGAAAATGCTCTTGTCCATTGGTAAAAATATAGAAGATTATCTTTCTATCTGTTCCAAACCAGATGTAAATTTTCCGTAACACCCTTTAGTTTATAGAATTTGTATTAGAACAAATTGTTATTCTTGTAATTTGTACTTTGGTCCACGCATATTAAAGAATTATTGAGAAATTAGCATATTAGAACACTCCAATCCCAAAGTTCTGTTTAGTTTTGATAGTTAGTATGTTGTTGACTTGTCATACAAAAAATGTCAAAATGTTTATCTTCTCAATTTCAAACAAGTTTCTATTTGCAATCATTTGATTTACCATGTAGTTATAATCATTCAATTGAAAAGTATCAATCTAAAATGTCGATTAAAAATTAAATTTTTTTAACATAAAAAAAAAAAAATAGTATAAGAAAACAACGTACTCAAATTCAAAAAAAAAAAAAAAAGAAAACAACTTACCATAATATGTAAAACTGAAGATATCAAATAACCTTTCAAATTTTCTGTACAAAAGCTCCTTCAAAATCAAGGAGCAATTAGCAAAAAACAAAAAAATGTGGGCATCAAGTTGATGACATGTTTGTATATTTTAAATGGGTTAATTTTACTATTTTAGATAACTGTTTAGAATCCTTGTATTTAGGCTTCAACATCCATCCTGGACAAATTCCTGATTTTTCTCTCTACTATTTCATTTCCTGATGCATTTCGTTCTATTTTCTATTTCTCTCTACCTGAACCTCATCTTTTGTATACAGAGGAGGAGAAGAATGTCGCCACCTTTGTTTCAGCTCTCTTCTGACCTCTTTGTATCCTGCCTTTGCCTCGGTCTCTCTCTCTCTCTCTCTCGCGTTCAGTTTTTTTATTAAATATCTACTATTTATTGTGATTATATCGATGAATTAACTGAGGCAATTTATCTACATTCGGTTATATTATTGTGTATATTTTATTGCGATTCTCTTTTCTTCTCTCGTTGATTTTTGGGCTAATTTTCTGCTGTTTTGTGATTCATCGCTGAATTAACTGAGGCATTAATTAATAAATTTTAGGAACAATGACATTTGGCGAGCAGAAAACATTATCTCGAGCGCCTCCTTGATGAAGCCTTCCATTCCGGAATTAATTTCTTTGATTCTGCCGAAATGTGAGTGAGTGATAATTATACAGAATTTCGTTTATTTTTTGCCGATTTTTATTTTTCATTTTCTTTTAGTTTGGAAGGGAATCCAGTTCTGCAATGTATAGACTCTTTGTTGGACTTTTGAAGAATAGAACATGTTTTTATCAATTTAGGCAAAAAAGTAGTGGCTGTTTTTTCCAAAATCCCTACTTTTAGGAATTTGGTTCATTTCATTATTTTTGTTTTTATATTTTCATTTTAAAATTTAGAAAGGTATCAGTTCACAGGCCAGCCTCAGCCTTAGTCGTGCAAGACCTGAGTCTAGGGTCCACAATTTTAAGAGGGTCCGAAATATATTTAATTTCCTATGTGTGTGTGTATATATATATAGTATCTCGTTAGTTATTATGGTTAATTGATTTGAGTTGATTATTAGAATTAGTATAATTTCTTTTTAGAAAGCTCGGAATTAGTATTTTTGGAGAATTAGACTTATTTAAATTATTGGGTAAATTGGTAAGGTTAGGGATTTGAAATTTATAATCAAAATATAATATGAAAAATTATATATTCTATTTTTTGTATAGTAAGTTAATATTTATATATATATTGGATTTTTTATTTGAATATTTTTAATTTTTTTGGGATTATTTTATAATAGATTTAGGGCCCTTGAAAATCTGGGGCGGTCTTGGTTCTGCATTGTAGAGACTATCTTTTGAGTATTTCAACAATAGAGTGGCTTTTTTTAGCTAATTTTCTTATTTCTAAACAATTTGGTTTATTTTTTATTAATTGCTCTTATTTATTTAATTTGAGAAGGTATCCGGTTCCGCAAAAGAGAGCTACTCATGGAAGGAGCGAAAAATATTTGGGCCGTTGGATTAAAGATAATAAAATTCCACGTGGCCGTGTTGTTTTAGCTACCAAGGTATTTTTACAAAAGAAAAAATAAAAATAAAAGTAAAATACATGACAAAAAAATTCAGATTAAATGAGATACCAAGATTATTATGTTTTAATTGGATAGCAAAACTGAAAATATAACAAAGAAAAACAAATGACAAAAAATTTCAGATGAAATGATACCCACGGTTTAATATGTTTTAATAGGCTACAGAAAAAGAAAAAAAGGTGAAGTTTTGCGTTAGACTT
This sequence comes from Juncus inflexus, assembly GCA_024447665.1. Taxonomy (NCBI): domain Eukaryota; kingdom Viridiplantae; phylum Streptophyta; class Magnoliopsida; order Poales; family Juncaceae; genus Juncus; species Juncus inflexus. The sequence continues at coordinate 2,541,390 of JAJHPC010000008.1, read as the reverse complement.
TTAGCTACCAAGGTTAATGAAAAATAAAATAAATGATATAAAAAATTAAGAAAGCAATCTAATAGGTTTTACCTCATATTAAATCAATTTTAGCCTCCAATTAATCATCAATCATCCAATTACACAACAAAATGAGCCAACTAAAATAAATAAAAATAAAATCTTATTAATAAAGAAATAAATAAAAATAGGTCGCAGGGCCGTCAGGGCAGATGGGATGGATAAGAGGGGGCCCACATTCTTTGGAAATATTTCACAGGCAATTAATTCCAAGTTTAATTTCATGTTTCTTCACATTTTCTCCCTTCAATTATTTTAATTTACATATGATGAAATTTTTACTATATATTTTTTCTATTTTTTTTTTGGGATAAATGCACCGATAGTCTAGTCCCTGTACTTTCATGCCTTGGCAACTTAGTCCCTGTATTATTGAATTGGCGTTTTTAGTCCCTCTTTTGACAGAAACAACAAACCCTGTTAAAAGACTGTTTTACCCTTTTCCTTTCTCTGTCTTTCCGTTGGATTCTTCAACCCTTCTTCAATATTAATTTTCACATTTTAATCTCTATCACCTTGTTCATCATCCCCTTTGTCAGCAATCACCAATAGTTAATTTTCACATTTTAATCTCAGATTTTAGCATTAATATTCTGAATTTAATTTCAGATATTAATATCAGATTCTTTAGAAGCTTATTTAGAGTTTCTATCTTGATTTACTTGAGGGATGAGAACTTAGTTGGTGTGTTTTTTTCTAATTGATCAATTAATTAGGATTTATATTAACTTCCAATTAATCCTTAGATTTTGATTAATAGTTTTATTAACTGATCAATAAATTCTAATTTTCTGATTTGAAAAAAGAAGATTACGTCTTGATGAAGGCTGAGATAGAAGATGTTGATGAACCTGTCGTGCAAGTTGTCGCCTCTCCACACCAGAAGCAGCCAACTGGTACCAATCGTACCAGTTGGACTTCTGAAAATTGATACTAGTGGTACGGCGTGTTGTGCAAACTGCAAAGTTGTGTTAATTTGCATGAAATTGAAATGCATTAATGTTATTTTGGGCAAAATTGGGTCATATTGAGATTAATCATGGTGAACTTCACTACTTGAGGCCAATTTGGATATAATTAGGAGAATTTCGTAATTTTATTGTGAAATATGAATGAGTGAAATTAGGGTTAATTGAAATGTATGGATTTGTGAATTATGAATTTAACTTGGGTGAATTTGAAATGAGTGAATGTATCAATGATGTTTATGTATAATTTCCACAAAGTAGGACTCAGATCCTTCTTGCTTAAACTATTATGAATTTCGATAGTAGTTTTGCGTGGATATTTTTAAAGTTTGAAATAAGTGGTATTTTTTTAATTCTGCGAATGTACTTTGTTAAAGGAAATAATAAAAATAACTCTTAGGTATATATATATATATTTTGCTACTTTTGATATTGTTTATCCAATACATCAATATACCCTGTCTAAGAGTTTAACGTACAGCATAACTCAGTGAAACAAAGAAGAGTAAAGGAAAAATGCGATAAAACAATCAAAACCTTAATATGACATAAGATAAGATACAATCTCACAAATTCCTATAACCCTAATTCACATATTTATTTCTTAATTTTATACATCCATTTCATAATTATATTCACCATCTTCTCATTCTTTTGAGACTTGCTTTGAAGATCCTGCTGGTCTCCCGGAATATTACACTCTTGCTCACTGTAAATTGTAATAAATTTTAAATAAATTTAAAAAATTCGAATAAAGTGAATTAAAATATTGAAAAAAAGTTTATTTATACTAAAACAATTTAATTTTAATATAAATGAACAAATTGTACCTTAACTTAATAGTCTAATTGGTGAGATGCTTGATCTTGTTCAAAATGAAGTCCGTAAATGCATAATTTCCAATGTAACTATTATCACATGAAATTTTGCATGAATATTTCACTATTTCCTTTGTTAGTTTAAACTTCACCTGGCATTGTTCTTGCACTTGGTACCTTCCAAATTAGTCTATCATACATGTTTCTGGTTTTGATATACTATGCTTTTTTTTTTTTGCTCTTTTGGTACATCGATGGAATTTTTCTTCATTGGACACATCTTTTGGCACTGAAGAGTCATTTATGAGATAACCTCAACTGATCAACTAAAATAATTTCACACAACTCACCACCCAAAATAATCTCAATTTCACTCAGACTAACACACTTAACCTCAACTAATCAAATTCCGTCCAAATTAACCTTAATTTCACCTCAATTCCACATCAAACACTTAATTTCACAACAACTCACCTCAATACCAGTCGGATGGTACAACAAGCATCAACTGCTGATACAGCAAGTATAACGAGCAGTACCGATGTTGGTTGTGTACTGGTACAATTTGAAAAGAGCTGCAATCTCTTTTTTGTGCATGATCGGAGGAAGAATTTGTAACCCATATGCTTAAGAAAACACTATATAAATTGAGCTATGCTATATATAATACACCCAGTTTTGTGCTTGATTACCTGCAATCTAACGGGACCAGATTGTATCATCACCAATATAACACTTTACAGTTTCGTACCATTACCCAACCTTTCTCACTGCTCAATCTCTAGTAGTGCGAACCAGTGTGCGGCCACTTTGTTTGCGCTTGATTAGAAGAAGAGATGGATACAAAGGAGAAAGGACGAAAACGAAAGACAAGGAGGCGATGGAGAGAATGTTGATCCGACTGATCTGCAAGGAGGCAATAGGAAGAGAAGGAGAAGATCATTAAGAGGCGAAGGAGAAGACAGGGGACTCGAGCTTGATCTGCTACATGCGAACTACTTTTTTTTTTTGGGTGTGGGGTTTCATAAGGCGGGAGACAAAGTTACAGAAATACATGTATTTAAAAAAAAAATTGCTAAAACACTATTAATATATACTACTTCGTCAAAATAGGCCGTGACCCTTCCTAATTTCTATTAAGCTCCGTCTCTAGAAGAGAGGACTTGAGCTAATCTGTCAGAGCCTAGAGGAAGAAGCAAGGGGAAAAGAGAAAGCTCAAGCTCGATAGTTGATAGGATAGAGATGAGGGCAAAATAGTCATTCAAAAATTTATTAACGGTGTTAAGTTAATTCTGTTAAGGCAGGGACCCACTGGTGCATCATTTCATAAAGCACAAGGACTAAAAACACCAATTCAATAGTATAGGGACTAAGTTGCCAAGGCATGAAAGTACAGGAACTAATGGTACATTTATCCCTTCGTTTTTTGTGGCAGCTTGAATGCTGATTATATTGATCTTTACAAAATCCATTGTCCCGATAGGTTAGTATATTTAATTTTAAGAAATTTAAGATGTTGTAGAAATATATTTTGTTATACTTCTTATTTTATTTTATTTTATTTTTTTAAGATATGTTCCAATGTTTGGAGAAACATAATATGATCCAAATAAACAATACACATCTATATCTATGGAAGAACAATTAGAAGCTCTTCAAAAGGCATTAAATGCTGGTAAGGTAAGTCAAATACTTATTTAAAAGAATATTTTTATTTTTTTTTTATATAGACTGATTGTTATTTTTATTACTTCTTAAATAAATATCGTAGATTAGGTATATTGGACTAAGTAATGAAACATCGTATGGTTTGATGAGATTCCTTCAACTTTCTATAGATTTTCAACTTAGGTCACAAATGTTAACTATTTAGGTTTGTTTCTACAATTTTTCATTCCAAAATTGTGATGTTATATTTTGCTCAAAACAATTTCATATAGTGTCAATTTAGTTTTAGTCCTTGTTCTTTAAATTTTTTTCATTTTATCTGAATTTTTATTTTATTTTTCATACATTTTAGAATGCTTATCATTTATTATGCCGTAATTTTGATGCTGGATTGGCCGAATATTGCCACCATGAAAAATATTAATTTATAACATAATATATACTTATAAATTATTATTAATATATTAATAATTTATTGCCATCTTATATTTAGGATCCGTTTGTTAGCATATAGTCTAATGGCAATGGGTCTTCTTACTGGAAAATACTTATCAAAAAATGAGGGCCCTTCTGACGATCTTTTCAAAGGTTTAGTTTGAAAATAATACTACTCTTTATTTTTCCTTTAAATTTTTTTGAGATAAGTTATTTATTTGTTGTATGTGTGTTAATTATTTAGAGAGACACTCCGAAGGTGAATCTAGATACAAGCTTTCAAAACCAATAGTTAAATCTGCTATTCAAGTGGGCTTTAATTCAATGGAGGCTTATATATATAGTAAAATAATATATTATTACTATTTTTTTTAATTAAAATGTAGGAATATGCAAGAATTGCTGAGAAATATGGTATCTCTCTTGCATCGCTTGCAATTAATATATTTTAATTTGTAAATCTTTTCTTCTTCCATATTAAATGATATTTCAGTTTTTTCTTACGTAGCAACAATAGTATTAATTTTAAGAATTGTTTTGTTTTATTGTGAATGTTATTTTGGCAGCATTTGTGTTTAATCACAATTTGGTTGCTAGTGCGGTTTTCGGAGCAACAAAATTATTTCAACTCAAGGATATTAATTTGGCAGGTTTTATGATTTTAGAAATAAATGAAGTACATTTGAGGTATCCTAATCCTTCTCCGTGATCTCATTTTTCATTCTCAAATTTGTAAATTTTTGTTCCTTCTTTTTATAATGTATCTATTTCCTTAATAGTTGAATTTTATTTATTTTTGTTTGTTTATTTTGCATTTTTAGAATCTTGAGTGTGTATAATATTTTCTTTTGCTTTGTGATATTATTTATTTTGTGAAATCATAATTTGTGCGACCTAACTCAGAACATACAATCTTAACAAATGAAATTAAAAAAAATGGGGTATTATAAATATGACTCACAATTCTTTGTAAGAACTTGAATTAATACAAAGATTACAAAATAAAATTAAATACACACAATTTCACTCGAATAGACATAAACCCAAGTTAAAATTATAATATCCAACATCATCATTAATTCAAAATCATAATACACATTTATAAACAATCAAAAACAATCATCATTTCACTAATTTAATCACCTCAATTAATAAAGATATTGACTTTGTATTGGATATTAAAGCGAAAAAACTATGATTGCCCTGTAATTACCTATGCATGAAATTTGCAAGTGAATATGTCTTGCTCTTGTTCATGGTTAATTTCCTTAAATGTCTCATATAGATCATGCCAATTTTAAATTTAATCTTGTGAAGGAAACTATATAATGTAAGAAAACAGAAGCTCATACTATTTCTTGTTGCAATAAATGAAAATATTTAAAATCGAAATGTTTTTGTAGACTGTAATAATGGAAACCTTATATTTAAAAGAACCCAAGCATTCAGTTTGTGTTTTGATGTAAATACTCTTCACATTGTTTTCATTCATTGTGGCATCACACCGTACCTTATCATATTTTGTTATAAATAATATGTTCACAATATATTCATTCATCATATTTTGTTATAAATAATATGTTCATAATATTTTCATTCATTTTGGATTCCAATAATATAAACAACACCAAAACACAAAGTTTTTACCAATACAGTGATGATATAATAACACTAATATGAACAAAATAGGATAGATAACTCGAAAATAAATTTTAGTATTAGATTTTTAACAAAGATATGTGGCAGAATTATTTCATTTGATATTTACTAACATAATATGAAAGAATTATTTCTCTCCAAAACCTCCTCTACATATATCATCAAAATTAATGAGAAAAGGAACATTCAAACACTTTTGCTCGAGACAAATAGAATATGTGCCATTTCTTTAATAGTTGAACGAATTTTTGAAACAACTTCATTTATTTTTTTATGTACCATTTCTTTTGTGCAGTTACTATTTTTGTTCATATCATAAATAATTAAGTATAAATAGCTATTTTGTCGAACACCAAATTACACAGAAAATGACTGTACAATTTCTTATAAGATTAAAAAAAAGTAGAATATAATCAAGAGACTTAATCTTACATGAGATATTATTTAAAAAAGTATAATATAATCAAAAGATTTAATCTTACATGAGATATTATTATTTCAGAAATAAATGAAGTACATTTGAGGTACCCCAAATCCTTGTCCATGATCTCATGTTTTTTTATTTATTTATTTGTAAATTTTTCATTTGAGGATAAAATTTTTTTTGGTGAATTTTTTTTTGGCTCGGTAACAAACAGTATGCAGGTGCATTATATTGCTCCACAGGCGTGATTTCACTGTCGTGTATTATCACCTCCCAATTTTTCTATATCTCGCCCATTTATAACCGTGTATTTCTTTTTCTTCGACAAAATCCATCACCTTATATCCCTAATATAATTTTGGATTATGAGATATTTGTTACAAGCAAATAGCCTCTCCAGAAATAACTTGCTGACCCACAAAAGGCTTTCACACAAAACCTTAGATACATTGGATGAAAATTTATTTAATTCTAAACACAGCCTAGTATTCTAATTTATACATCATACATTCATAATAAATCTGCATTATATACCTAGAGAACACAATCTCACATTCCCATTCATATACCCAAACTATACAAGCAAAAGGCATTCGTGTTCCAATTGATTCATCAGAATGCGTTTTGTTGTTAAAAGGCTGAATTTTTTTTATTTTTTTAGCAAGATGAGGCTGGTTAGAATCCCGCACTTAGTAAATTTTCATTAAATGACAGAACTTAGTAAATTTCATTAAATTAAATGACAAAACTTACATGATTGGCATTACTATATATATATAGGGAGATGCTAAAAAACATATATATGTTCGAACATATGGTTTTTTAAAATACCCGTAAAGTGGTTATAAAAAGTAAAAATTTAAATTTCAACCGTATGGATGTAATATATATATTATGAATATATTGTGGATTAATTTTCTCAGGAATCAAGAATAATATATCATTGCCATCATGTATCATCAAACTATTATTCCGATATATGTTTTGAATAGTGCGTATATTTTTGATGATATATGATGGTAATGATATAATATTTTAATTTTTGTGAAAATTAATCTCCAACATAATCATAACATATATATTACATCCGTACGGTTGAAATTTTTATTTTTATTTTTTTAATACGTATTTTGGATGTGGCAAAAAAATATATGTTGTGCATACGTATGTTTTTTAACCACACCCATATATATATATATATATATATATATATATATATATATATATAGAACAGTGCCTACTAAGATTTCATTAATAGAAAAATGTTTTACAAACTTGGTTCTTTCAACAATTTCTTACAAGTATACCAAATCTAGTCCAAAAAAAAAAAAAAAAATGTGGGTCGATGGTTGATGACCATTTTATTATTCTATTTTTGGTAAGCACTCTCTGTTTGAGCACAAGCCACCTAAAGACTTTGACCCTGAGAGGGACGCTGATTGTCCAGATCCGTGGCATATGTCGGGTCTTGATCCCTGTGTTTGAAAAGAATTGGTAGGCTTTCTTCGTGGTATATTAACCGGTGTCGTTGGCGGTGATCCATTGGTATTCGTCTTTGTGTGTTGCCAGAGTGATTCCTTGGATTTTTGATTGAAGGACTACCCAATCTGCTTCAGCTTTGGAATTAAGTTGTCTATCCCATGTGGGGGGTTCGCCTCGTAGTGTTTGTCGTACAGTGGCATTTTTTTCTCTGGCTCGTGCATATAGGCTTGGAAATTGTGTTGCCAGTGATATGTTGGATAACCATTTGTCATGCCAAAAGGAAGCATTTTGACCATTTCCTATTTGTAGTTTGATTCTGGGATTAAACCATGGCAGAAGTTCCTTTAGCTGTTTGACAAAGAACGAAATATTGGTCTCATGAGACTGTATGTTGTTAGCTTGGTACTTTTGGCTGAATGTCTCAGCCCAGAGGGAATCTCTGTTTTGTAAGAGATACCATAACCACTTTATGAGAAGAGCATTGTTTTTTATTTCTAAATTTTTGACTCCTAGTCCGCCATTTTGTTTTGGAGTGCACACCATACCCCAATTTGCTAAGTTTTTACCTAGTTTGTACTTATTTTGGCCATGCCACAGAAAGTTTATGCACATCCGGTCTATGTCGTCAATCACTCCTTTAGGGAGTTTAAAACACTATATATAATATGTTGGGATTGTTGAGAGTGTCGAATTTAGAAGGGTGAGTCATCCGCCAAATGATAGGAATTTGGTTGCCTAGCCATCGACTCTTTTCTGAATTTTGGACACAAGAGGTTGGAATACCTCTTTTTTAGGTGGGTTGATAGTCAGCGGTAACCCCAGATAGCTGATCGGGAATTTCTCTTTGTTACAGTTAAGTAATTGGGCAATTGCCTCATCGTGTATCGTCGGGATGTTGACTGTAGTGAAAGAACTTTTGTGGTAATTGATATGCAATCTTGTGAGTTCTGCAAAGTTTTTTACTATGTGTTTTATGAGATATATATTTTCTTTGCATGCTTTTTTTATAATGACCGTGTCCTCGGCATATTGGATGGTGGTGATGGGTTGTGAGTGAGGCTGTGGTTTCAGTGTTTTGGCGACTTCCGTGATTTGCTGCAGTGTTTCGGCGACTAACACAAAAATAAGTGGAGATAGGGGGTCTCCCTGTCTCGAGCCTCTTATGTGGAAGAAGTAATGTCCTGAGTCTCCATTGATTTTTATTGCAGATCATGTGGATATAAAAATGCTGTGGAGGCAAGATGCCCAAATTGTGGGGAACCCCCTCTGTGTTAGCATTCTTTCGGTGAATTGCTAGTTTACCATGTCAAATGCTTTGAAGAAAATCTATTTTGTACATAACCACGGGCACCTTATTTCGTTTGAGTGCATGTAGTATTTCCCGCGTTGATATGAAAGTTTTTGTGATGGAACGGTTTTTTATAAAAGATGATTGAAATTTTACTACCAGAGATTCCATGTGGGGTTGCAATCGGTTTGCTAGTATTTTGGATATTATTTTGATACCTCCATCTATGATGTTGATGGGTCTAAAATCTGTTAATTCTTGGGCCCCTTATTTTTTAGGGATCAGAGTTATGTGTGCTTTATTGACCCGCCATAAGTCCAACATGTTATTGCAGAAAGCTTGGCATAGCCATATGATGTCATTTTTGATGACATCTCAATACTAGTGATATAATTCATTAGGGATTCCGTCTAGACCGGAGGGCTTCCCTTTTGCGAGATCAAAAGTTGCTTTCTTTATTTCGTCTACTGTAATGGTGATCCAAGATGACTGAATGAGTTGTTAGTTTGGAACAATTTGGTTAGATCTGCGTCATTGTTATTTATGATATCTGGTGACATGATATTTCCAAAAAATTGTTGGAATGCTATTTCAATTTGCTCTTGATCTGTGGCCTGCTGTCCGTTGAGGTTGATTGTGTCAATCCTATTTATTTGCCTTCTGGTGGAGGCTAGGTTGTGGAAGTACTTAGTGTTATTATCGCATTCCTTAACCCATTTGCAGCGTGAGCATTGTTTCCATTTAACCTCCTGTATGTTTGAGAAGTCGTATATGCATTTTTTGATCATCGATTTTAGTCGAATCTCAATGGTGGAAAGAGGCCTATAATTGATGTCTTCATCGATTTTGAGGATTATTTCTTATGCCGTAGTTAGTTCTTCATTTGCATGGTTGAATTTTTCCGATGCCCAAAAGCTTGGAGCTTTGGATACGTTTGATACTTTGGTTATGAAATTTGTTGCCGGGTTGTCAGTAACCTTTTGTTGGCCCTATAGGATTAGGCCAAATGTATTTGTGCTAGGAAATTGATTATATATTAAGACATTATTAGTTATTCAATAAAGGTTGTTTCATATATATATATATATATATATATATATATATATATATATATATATATATATATATATATATATATATATATATATATTTTGTGTGTATGGGTTGTGAATGTAAATTTCTTATATCAACCAAGAATGACACTTCGGGTTCACGTCATCAGAATGCGTGATTCTGATAGTAGAACTGTGAACCAACGAATGACATTCTAAACCGTCCCTAGTGATATGTAGGATGTTTATAGAGATAAACATACTTCAAGTAAGAAGCTACATATTCACACTAGTATGTTCGCAGACTGGATGATCATGTTCTGCTGATCATGGACATAGAGATGTCAAGTCTGGAATATAGGTACATGTTAGAGAACACGTACTGGACTGACCATACTATGAGAATATGCATGGTATATGTCATTAGTGATTCTCATATGAATAGTGTGCTTGTTCCTATGACCTGAGCTTACCATGGATTTCTGTATGAGAAATTGCATACTTTAATATGATCTTACGTCATCCGTAATGGGATGATCATTAGGGTCATCATTAGGTATGCACTGAATCATGACGAGGAATGTGAGTGACCAAGATGGGATTTGTTCCTCTCGTCATGAGGGAGATATCTCTGGGCCCCCTGATGAACTAGGACTGAAGGAAGTGCATGGCCATGCTCAAAATGGATTAACATATGTTGTTAATATCATTTTGTATTTACTCAGTCTAATTCTCGGTCAGGAAAGAGACTTTGATCAAACTCAAGGATGACATATTAATGTGCCTTGTGATCAAAACATATATCGTAGAACAAAAGGAATAAACAAACGTCTATTCAGATAGGTTTATGATCGCTGAACATTTCATTTAACATGGGTAGTCATGACATCAGACTAGAGGTTACTCATGACTTACGATTTTTAGAAGATCGTTGCCAGCGTTAAATGAAACCTACATGGTCACACAATGGACTCCATTCGGACCGGAAGAAAAATACCTTAGAAACAGTTATACATGTTATGTATAAATTGGTGAAAGAATAAAGCATTAAATGCTGAAATTTTACATATGCTGGAATTGTTCCGGCCAACCGGAACATAAGTTGCGGTTGGCCGGAACTAAAATTTTGCATATGCTGGAATTGTTCTGACCAACCGGAACACAAGTTCCGGTCGGCCGGAACTAATGCTGGAATTGTTCCGGCCAACCGGAACACAGGTTACGGTCGGCCGGAACTCTGGCGTCTGGAAGAGTTTCCTTATCGAAACTTGCCATTCTTTCACCCTCTCTCTCTAGCATAAATGGAGGGGAATGCCCCCTCTATTAGACACACAATTAGTAGCCCTAGAGGCAGCCGTAATAATAAGAGAAGAGAGAGAGAGAGAGTCTTGTTAGTAGTATGCCCTAGGCCAATATATTTGAGACCTAGATGTATGGATTGTGTTAAACAAACATTGTGTTTATTTAGAGATATTTTATATAATAAATGCGTATTGGTTATTTTATTCTTATTACTAGAATGAACCTTGAATATGATATTCAGCTTTATATTATCAAAGTATGTGACTTTGATAGTAAAACTATAAAGTATTATGAATGATATTCTAAACCATCCCTGATCATTCATAGGATGTTTGTGAGACAAACATACTTTATGATAAGCTATAAATGGACATCGTATGTTAGTTGACCGATGGTCACCTTTTACCGATCATGAATAAGAGTTATTAAGTCATTAACGTAAGTATATGTTAGAGACCATATACTTGGATTGACCCACCGTGAGAATACTACATGGTTCGTGTCATTAGTTATTCTCAGTAAAGAATGTATCTGTAATCCTTAGACTTGAGATTATCTCAGTTTCCTACATGAGAAATTTTATGCTTTAATATAATCTAACATCGTCTTTAATCGGGCGGTCATAAAGATTATAATTAGGTATATAATGAATTATGCGGAGGAAAGAGTTTAATTAAGATATGATTTGTTCCTCTCATAAATTGAGAGAGATATCTTTAGGCCTCTTGATGATTTGATTGAAGAAACGCACAGCCGTGCTCGAGTGAATTAATAAAGAGTTATTAATGTCATTTCATGTTCAATCAAATTCGGTGTCAAGAAATATTTATCGACCAACGTAAGGTTGACAAATACCATGCCTTATAGACGATATAGATATCGTGTAACAAAATGATACAATGCATGAACATAAATTAGGTTTGATCAAATCATCCATACTTGCTTAATTTGGTTAATCATGATGTCTTGCTAGAAGGCGCTCATGATTTATAATCCGTTGTGATTATTCCCAACATTAAGTAAACCTACAGGGTCACAAACAAAGAACAACTATTGAGACGTACACAGAAAAATCATAACTTATGTGATAAGTTGTATGAAGAGCTACATAATCAAGTGACATATCTAATCTTACATCTTATATGATAAGGTGTGTTGCATATATGGTTACATAGTTACCATGCACATAGGATATGAAACTTATGGACTATATAGGCACAAGAGACACCCCAAAATTATTTAGGAAGGCATAATATTTTTCGTCCAACTTTTGTGAGACAAAAGGAGAGAAAAATTCGAAAATTATTCTCTTGTTATTTCTGTGAGAAAAATGAAGAACGAATACTAGCATATATCGTTCTTTATCCGTTCAAAGGGGTTGTTCGTGTGGATACCGGTAGAGGACGAAGCGACGTCTTTGTGATTCGAGTTAAAACCGTGGTTTGTTTGGAGAATCGGTTTGTTTGGAGAATCGGTTTTCTTGGAGAATCGGCTCGTTTGGAGATCACTTGGAGATCAGTTTGTGAGACCGGTTAGGCCAAACATACAAAGGATCAGTTTGGAAACCGGTTTGGAATCGGGAAAAGAAAAGCGTCAACCTAATTCGCTTTCGATTATCACGGATTGAGCGTAATCCGAAGGTACACAGTTATGAACTTTTCTTTGATTTAATTGTAATTCACGGATCCTTCTTTTGGGTTTCGAATTCGATTTTGTTTCATTTTTGTTTTTCCGCTGCGTTATGAACGGTAGAAACCCAACAAGTCTTGTGAGGGTAATTTCGGAAAGTATTTCCGGACTCGTCTAGCCGAGTCCGGTAATTCCGTCTGTCTGAAATTCGCGTGGATACGAGTAGAGATCTCCTACTTTGGAGATAAGCAAGCGATTAGTTCTTCATCCCTAGGAGAAGAAAAGAGGTTCGCGAAGTCGAACTTCAGGAAGGAGAATGTTGCATGTCAGAAAAGTTCAGACCTACATCCGTTCCTCGTCTCGCGGATTAGGAAGATCCGAGGTATAAATTTTAATGGCTAATCTCGTACTTTTGTTCCCTTAACGTAAATTCTAGGGCGGGTTAAATCCATAGGTTCCGCTGCGCATGTAACGTACATGGCTATGAATTTTCCAATAGGCCCCATGTGCTAGTAATGATTTCTTTTGCCTGTTCATATTTGAACTAGTATAATTCCATGCGGAATTGTCTTTTTTTTGCGCGATAGGGGCTGGAAATGAAACTTGAGTGGAATGTGATCAGAGGTTGTGTTTGGCATTGGCCGCAGCTGAAAGGAAATGCATAATCTGATATGCACAGCGGAATTAAAATTTTACCCGTTTCCTAACCGAAGATCCGTGTATTATCAATTAAATTAGAAAAATAAATCTTATTTATACCTCGGATTCGGCTAATCTGATTTGTAGGGCTTCGCGATTCGTCTCCAAACGATCTCCCTGTGTCTCCTTGCGGATCTAATCATGAAAGGCGCTACGACTCCGGCTACCGCCCTCTACACGTATCCACACACGACTAACTCGTTGGAGGAGAAGCCGAGATTACGAGATCCGGTTTCTCTTTCTCTCTCTCTCAATAGGCGGCTGGGGTGTGATATGAATCTTCTGACCTAATTAGACGAACCCTTCATCTATTTATTGCATCTAATGCTCACACCTCTTCACCTTCCTTTTGATTTCCTGTGTCAAACCGAGTTAGTTATCTTTGTATGCGACCCTGTAGGTTCATTTAATATTGGCAATAAACTTCAAGTTTATATATCATAAGTAGCCTCTAGTATGACGTTATGATTAGCCAAATTAAATGAATGACACGTGATCATAACCTATACATCAATTATGTATTTAGTCCCTTTGTTAAACGATATTTATATTGATCATAAGGCATGATTTTATGTCATCCTTATTATGATCAATTCTCTTTCCTGAATTATAATTAGACTAAATAAATTAAAAGATATTAATAACACATGCTAATTCTTTCATACACGGTCGTGTGTTTTCCTTCAGTCTCAATTTATCAGGGGCCCCTGAAATATCTCTCTCGTATCCGAGAGTAACAAATTCTATCTTGATCATTCACATTCCAACTCATGGTTTACTAAATACCCGATCATATCTTTTATAATTATCCGGTTAAAGACAACATTTGACTATGTCAAAGTATAAAGATATACATGCATGAATTTATGATGACCTCAAGTCAAAAGACTACTCATACATTAGATAATGAGAAAACACTAATGACATATACCATGTATATTCTCATAGTGAGTCGATCCAATATATGTTCTCCAATATATATTTATATTAATAAATTGATATCCAATATCCATGATCAGTAAAACGTGATCATCATCCGAATAACATACTAGTAACTATATATATGATTTGAGATTTTCAAATACGTTTGTCTTACCAACATCTCATATATGACTATGGATAGTTTAAAATTGTATTCACTTTGCTTTACGGTTTTACTATCAAGAATCACATATTCTGATGACGTACAACAGACATACATATTCATGTTTAATTAATAATCTAACAATCTTTATGTACAATTATTATATGAAAAACTTTATGAGATAAAACATCTAATACAAAAATATAATGTCTGATACATAATCCGTTTCCCACATGACAAAATAGTTTGGTCTAGGACATTATTACTTTCAACAGCATGTGAAGTTTGTTGAATTCGTTCCAGTGCTGTGAGAGGAAACGACTAAAAATGGGTTGTGGCCTATTGCCCTCCCAAGTGAACTTTCTTCCTATCAGCCTGGCCTCCGATAAGCTTAGTTGGTTTAAAATATTATTAAAATTGTTGATGGGCTCTATGGTGTGATTGTGGCCTATTGATTCCCCTAAAGGCCTAATCATGTTGAAGTCGCCCACCATAATCCATGGGTTGTCGTTTAGTGTTTTTATGTGTGATAGATAGTTCATTGAGAAAGTCATGTTTGTTGGTATTTGTGGATGTCCCATATACGTTAGTTAACATAAAAGGGAGGTAATTATGTTGTTGCAAAATCACTGTGGAGGAGAATTGCATATTTATTGATGTTATACAAGCAAAGTCAGATGACCAAGCCATTAGTAATCCGCCTGCCGTATTGATTTCAGGCTTAAGAAAAGAGTTGTTTATGTAAGGCGGACAAATTAGAGTGTGTTCAAAGGTGGATGTGGTGTTCCACTTAGTTTCTTGTAGACAAACAATCTTGCAATTAGATGATTTTAAGGAACTTTTAACGACATTACATTTGTGGGGATTGCCCAAACCACAACGTTCCAAGTCGTAATATTAATTTGATTTAGGTTTAAATTATTCATGGGAATAAGTAAGACTAAAAGTATTCAAAACATTGGAGGTAATTAAGAACCTATTTGATGGTTCGATATTAAAGAAATAAAAGCAAAAATCAAATAAACATAGAACAAACAACTGACTCCATGGACAAGACTGTGGCCTTACAAGACAGTAAAACAAAATAAATACAAGATACATGAAACCGATAAACTAAACAAAGAAGAGGACACTAAAGGTAGCCTTATGCCTGCCGTCTTGCCTAAGTGCACACTTTGAGAGTGGCACAGTCCGCATTGTCTTGGATCACCGCTGATTGGCCTACTGCTCCATCCCCATTTACCTCCCCCCTCCCAATTCCTCTTTCTTACTCGTACCCCTCATCTCCTTTGTATCCCTCACCATATTCACCCTCTTCTTACAAGTATCGCTTCCGTCTCATCGAAATCATAATCCATCTCGTAGTCACCCTTTAACTGTCTCTCAAATTCCCCCTCTTCACCCTTTGCTTCTGCCCCTTCCAGAATTGCATCTTGGATCTCAGCTAACTCGGCGTCTAGCAAATCATCGTCCTCATTGGTCTTTTCCTCTTGAGGGTTTTGTGTGACCTCTCCTTCTTCTGCCTCGATGTTTTGATTAGCCTCCTGACCGGCCTGAGCGCCTGTTTGCGCTTCGGCCGTTGTCCAGTTGGCTCCGCAAGCCCGCGCCAGTTTGACTGCTTTGGTTTCGTCGATCGGCGTTTCCTTGATGTTCTCAATTGACAAAGTGTCAAATCAGAGATTTCCTTGCCGCGCCGGTGATTGGCTTGGATTTGTCCTCTTGTGAGGTGCCGATGAGTTTGTTGGTTTCTGGTTTATCACCATTGGTGAGAATACGCAAGCTTCTTCTTGGGGTTGGACTTTTACTGACATTTGGTTCTTGGGGCTATATTTGGGTTTCTTCTAATTTCCGTTTTTTTGCTTGGTTGGATCCAGTTTGAATTGCGGCCTGAGGGGGTTGCTTTTTTCTCCACTTTGGCCGGTTTGACCACCGCCTTTGAGCTCTGACTGTGAATCTTAACCGTTCGTTTTGGTAGCACTGGTATGGCATGTGCTGAGAAAATAATGGCTTCTTCTTCCTTCCTCTCTATCGTTCCGTCCTTTGTTGGATTGATAGTTCCTTTGTTGGATTGATAGTTTGTTTTGGAATAACTGAGCTTGA
The DNA here is from genome assembly GCA_024447665.1 of Juncus inflexus. NCBI lineage: Eukaryota > Viridiplantae > Streptophyta > Magnoliopsida > Poales > Juncaceae > Juncus > Juncus inflexus. The sequence goes on along the minus strand of JAJHPC010000008.1, from coordinate 2,524,722 downwards.
TGCTCTGTTGGAAGGCAGCTTTACATTGGATTTCTTTTTCTCAAGCAGCGCTCTCACACTTTCCTTCGATTGAATTGTACCATCGAGTAACTCTCTTAGTAGAGTAGCATCAATGGTTATCTCATTGGTTTGGACCGTAGAGAGCGCTTTTTTGTAGGTCTGTCTCTCTTGGAGTTTTTGTTGTAGTTGGGTGAAAATCTCGTCAGGGGGTGTATCCTCTGCCTGGTGGTAAATCGAATGCTCTTCTTTGTCCCATCGAACTATAACAACATCCACCGGCGTTTCTGTTCCCTCATAATTGAGGTCTACCTCATGTGGAACCTTGTCAAGACTTGTCACTATGGCTACCACCCTCAATATTACATAGCCAATGAAGCAAAAGTTAAATTCCCTCACTAAGAAAATTTTCATTAAACAATAAAAAGTTACATAGTTATTTAAGAGACCTGATGCTGCACGACATAATTTTCGTCGTACTGCACGACAGTATATAGAGACGATAAAAGTATATAAATTTAAACAAACAGTATATAGAAAATAATATATACGCGAAAAATAAAAACAATATTTAGAAAATAAAAGAATATATAGAAACGCAGAAGAACCAGTGTACGGTCATGACAGGGTCGTGCTCAACCTCATCGTGATTTCGGATTTTCCATTACTTAATATTTTGGCATGCTTTTGTTTATTTACTTCTTTTGAATTACTCGAGGCAGACAAAAAAAGTTATATATGTATAATTTCTTTAATAGATGAATGAATTTTCAAAATAATTTTGTTTATTTTATTTTATTTTTTTGAACAGTAGGTCGCCTGGGGTTTCATTCATTAAGAAAGTTTTACAATTTCGCTGGAGCTTAAGTTTGATCACAGAATTGAGATAGAATCAGCATATAGCTTCTATGCCTAGCTAAGAACTAAATCTGCTGAGTCTGAACTTCTTCCTTGCAGAGCTACGTCAGCCACAAGTTCGCCTCTTGTTGGGCGTGCAGCATAGTCTGGAAGAGTCCTCTGGCCGTGTTGTTGAAATGCCTGTCATTCCTCGCCTTCCATATCGTCCAAATAATTTTGTTTATTTTTGTTTGCTTATTTTACTTTTTTACATAATCCTAATTGCATAAAATATTTTGGATTATTTTGTTTCAGCCTTGTATCATTAATTTTATTGAGATCGTAATTGAGATGAAATGATATAACACGTATTTCATCCAATGCCATTTATTCAAACAATGCTTAACAACCTCTAATGTTAATCATAAAGAAAAGTGTCGTGCATGAGATCATTGTTGATTTCCTTTAAAGTTTCATTAATTCTAAACCAATATAGGAAAATTATGTAATTCTTTTATCATTTTTTGGATGCATTTCTTTCTATTCAACGAACATAAACTATGGTTTTTCCCACAATAAATTAAGAAGATGTAAAAAGATGTAGAGAATGGAATTATAAGGATCTAAACATTCAACTTGCACTTTTGTCTGTCACACCATACTTTTGATATTGTTATGAATATTCTCATGACATTATTTTCATTCATTTTAGCATGCACGATAAAATGAACAACAACAATAAGCATATGTAACCTAGACCTTATTGAAATAATAATATAATGAAATCATTTGACTAATTTAATAAAAATATCCCTAATACCAATATAATAGAATTATTGTATTAATATCTCAAAAATATCATTTGACTAATTTAAGCATCTCAATTAATAAAATATCATTTGACTAATTTAAACACCGCAATTATTCCTCAAAAAAAAAAAAAAAACACCGCAATTAGTAAGTTTTTATATCCTCTATTAGATATAAAGTTTAAGAGAGGAATTTTCTCTTATAACTACAAATTAATGAAATCAGTAATCAAGTTGATTAATAAAAAAGAGTCTTGAATTCTTGATGTCCTCAAATGAAAATAGTAAAATTGAAAAAGAATAAGTTTAAAACAAAAATATTAAAAAATTTCTATTGCTAATCATAAAAAGCAAAAAGAAAAGAAAAGACCCAAACTAACATGTAAGAATCAAACCCATACTCAACTTAGCTACCACAATCCACAAAGCACAAAATCACCTATAAATAAGGATATGAAGGAATTACACAAATCAGAGATTAATCTCCCTACCATATTTCTTATAAGAATTTTCCATGGTTAAAATAGCAAAATCTTCAACAATTAACGAAAGAACAAAAATTTCAACCCCCGATAAAAACAGAAAATTATTCCCATTCACTAATCAAAGGAAAATGTTCTTGTCCATTGGTAAAAATAATAGATTATCTTTTTATCCATTCCAATCAAGAGGAAAATTTCGATCACACCCTTTTGTTCATAGAATTTGCATTAAAGCCAGTTGTTCTTTTGGTAATTTGTACTGTGGTCCAAGCAAAATTTAAGAATTATTAAAGCCAATTGTTCTGTTTAATTTTGATATATGGTTTGTTATTGCACGAAAGTGTCAAAAAATGTTTATTTTCTCTTTGAAACAAGTTTCTTCTCACAACCATTTAATAGAAAATTACCATGTAAATAAATAAAAAATAAATAAGCCTCAAATTGAATAAATCCTAAATTTAAATTTGGGTCTAAATCCCTCTAAATTTGCCTATTTGGGCTTAAACATTTTTTCTTTGTTCTTCTCCTGATATAATATTTCTATTTCATTCTACCTCATCTTTGCATACACCGGCCTTTTGCTTATAGTTATCGATGCATGAAATCTCTTCGGGAAGATGTGTGTATTGTTCATGTTTATCAATGATTTCCTCAAATGTCACACTAATAGAGCGAGTTTTGAATTTGTCGAGAAAAAAGTACTGTAATATTACTGTAATAAAAGCTTATGTTTTTAGCCAACGTAAGCTCATTTTTTGGATATTAAACCATAACTTTCTGTAAGATCTTGAGAAATATAAAGTAATCAAAATATTGTAAAACTGAAACATAACAGCATTCATTGAAAAAATAGAAACCTAAATTATAATCATGATTTAACAATGATTTCCTCAAATTTCATAAAAATAGTGCGAATTTAAAATTTGTGGAGAAAACTAGTGAAATAAAAGCTTGTGTTTTTAGCTAACAAAAGCCCAGTCTTTTCGATTGTCATAAATGAAAAGATGTGAAATTAACTTTTTTATTATATCCCATAAAATGGGATACATATATTTGTAAGGATCTAACTGAACATTCATTTCGTATTTTTGTCCTCACACCATTTCTTATCACATTTTGCTAGAAATATTTTCTTCACATTATTTTGATTCAGTTTGGCATCATAATAGAATGAACAACATGATACTAACTGTATTAATATCTCAAAAAAATTGGAATTCGTTCTCACAAAATCCAGATTTTGATTCTTGATTCCTAAAACCGGCTCGTTTTCACAAAATCTACATTGGTTTTTCGAAATCATGCATTTTTCCTCTCATCGTTAGGTGCTGGAGATTTGATATACTGCTACCTTTCAAAAAACATATATTGTTTTCTATACATGTAAGTAGAAAAAAGAACATTCAGACGGTGTATAACCAATGAGAAAGAAAAAAAAAAATTGAGCAAACTTGAGCAAACCATGAAAACATATCTTTGAATCATATTATTTTCGTGAAGGATTTATCTTTAACATAGTTCATAAAAAAATCAGGAAAGTCATGCATTTGTAAACTTTGCTATTGGGACACGGAACAAGCAAACCTAAATTTCAAGAATTAAATTGATATAAAATACCCTAATTCGTGCCCATGGTCTGATCTCTTATCTTCAAATTTGTAATTTCTTACGGGAATCGTTTCTTTTATTTTTGCTTGAGGCAAATAGACGGTCATATATTACCATTAGTTGAATGAATTTTTCAAAGCAAAGTTTACAAATTTTATTTGTTTATTTTGTTTTTTATAGAGCCTGGATAGCCGGCAATAATTTCCTTCTGTTTTGTGCAATCACACATTTTGTTGAGATCATAATTACTAAAACCAACTCGCAATATTAACATATAAATATAAAAGGAATTGGCTAGTGTAGATCAACATTTTTTCTTTTTGATATAATAGTGTCAATCAACATAATTTCTATATATGATCTTGAGAAGTATAAGTTAATAAAAAATTACAAAATAAAAAATACAAATAGATCAATTGAAGAAATAAAAACTCAAATTCAAATTACAGATTTGCAAACTTCAATTTATTACAGTTTAAAAGGGTTAAACATTCGTTTTGTACTTTTGCCCTTCCACATTATAACAAAATACAGAAATGGATTCTCGATTCTCACAAAATCAGGAATTGGATCATCGGTTTTCAAAGAATCTAGAATTCAGTTCCTGATTCCTAAATTTAATCAGTTCTCAAAAAATCTATAATGGATTGTTGGTTCTTCGAAAATTATGCATTTTTTTCTCATCTTCCATTTTGATAATTTCATAAGCTATTTTCGAAAAAATATATTGTTTATACATATAATGAAATAAAAAGGGTTATAAACTGCACACAACAAATGAAAGAGGAACTTAAAAATAATATAATTGGTGAAAAATGTGACAATTTGTTAAGGTAATGGGGAGAATATTGATGTATAGTAAGAGAACTCATGAGATAAATAATAAGAGAAGAAGAGAGAAATCGTTTATTCAATTGAGAGACTACATTGTAAGAATTGGGATACAATTACAATAGCTAAAAGACTCTTTATATAGGAGAGAGCCATGACTAATTACCAAAATAAATTACCTAAATTATAGATATAATTACCTAATATATAATGTAATGATGAAAACAATCCACCTCCTTCCATTGCCTAAATATTCCCTAAATATTTATTTAAATAGCATAAATATTTCCTAAACAACAATACCAAAAAGGAAAGAGATTATTAAGAGATTTAGAGTCATACATAACAATCTCCACCTTGACTCAAAATCTCACTCATGATACATAGTCGCAATAACAATATATCCAAAATGAGCTCCACCTTAATGCAGCAATCCACTTTGTCGCTCCACATGAGGTTACCGCCTATTTGCAAATTGAGAACTCGCCAAACACAGATTCATTGGTCATTGCCAAACAACACACAAAATCGAAGTATCCCTTACCAAAGCATAAGGCCGTTGCCCTTCTTGACTCTCCTTAATCGATACACCGTCGCCAAAGTGAGAGTCAACACAATGCTCCAAGTTACGTTGAGTAACTTTACCTTGTTGATCGGGAATAGCAAACTCCACCTTCTTCGTGATCGTCTCACCATCCTCAAAAGCCGGATCAGACAATCGCTCCCTTACTCGTAACATAACCGGATCAAAAGCCACGTCTCTCAAAACAAGTAGTTCCGCAATAGGACACCACAAATGATATGCCTTTACACCTGAAGCATATCCCAAGAAGAATACATTTCTTCTCCTCATACTCGAGTATCCATTTAACGACTTGTGCATAAACGGGATATCCAAATACCCGCAATGTCGAGTAATTCATCTGTTTACCGACCAAACATTTGTTGATGTCTTGCACCAAATTGTTGTATTCGTACAACGGTTGATCAACCACCAGGTAGTATTAGTGGCTTCCGCCTAGAACTCCTCGCCTGAGCCCGCCCCAATAAAAATAAAACATGCACCAAGCCATCTCGAATAGTTTCCGATCAGCCACGCCATTCTGTTGTCGAGAGCAAACAACCATGTAGTGCTGAACAATCCTTATAAAAAGATCACAAATTTGTCCCCACAAATCTAAATAGATATCGTCCAATTTTCCTTCGTGCGATGAATGGTTGTAATAAAGCTGAGTCTCCTTCGTTTGCCATAAACGGAATCTTCACAAAACTCATGCTTACTGGTATTCTGGCCACACAGTAGATCCCTCGTGCTATAAACTGTCACCCCGCATCCAATCGTAAACTCTGACCTTCTAACTGAGGCAGAAAAAGCGACGACGAACGAGCCTAAAAACTGCGCCAACTTCCCGAAATAACTTTCCGGTACTCTGGACTTCCAGAATATAACACACCAGTCATTCTAGCCTTCATCAATATAAGAGCCAATCTAGATACCTTGAGGACTCCACCTTCACATTGGAACTTGCAACCGATATCTCCGAGAACGTCTAATGAGATCAAATGGGCAACCTGGCCCTGCATCTTGATCAAATGGACAACGTCGTCCTGCATCTTGATCAAATGGACAACCCCGTCCTGCATCTTGATCTCAAACGTGCCAATATCGGCAATGCAACATAAATGATCGTCTCCTAAAAGAACATCTCCACTAGGCGTCTCATATGTGGTAAACCACTCTCGATTCGGAATTATCTTATTTGAATTACCCGAACCCACCCAATTCTTCCCCACTCTCTCATTCCCATTCGCCACAATAAGTACCTTAACCTTACCAGATTCAACTACATTATCTTCTTCTTAGAGAACACCCTTATCCGCCTTCTGTTCCTTTTGAAGCTTGTAACAACCGGCCTTAATGTGTCTCGTCTTCTTGCAATAGTCGCTCATTAGGTTCCTGTACTTGAATTGCGAATGAGTCTTCTCTAATATTGCATCTCTCTCCTTACATCTCCCCTTCTACACAAACAACTCAACCTCTTGATAACTACTCTCAGCCATGGACAAGTCATAGTCGATCCCTGACTTGACAAATAAGTTACTATCGACATGTTCAACGGTAAATAACTCCCTGGAATGAAGCATGGTCTCCTTAAACCCATTATATGACTTTGGTAGCGTGCACAACAACATCACGGCTCTATCCTCTTTGTCCATCTTAATACAGATTCTCTCCAAACCATTAAAGAAACAAATATACACCAATATATGGACCTTAACATACATACTGTCTGCCATATTCAAAGAGTCAAATCACCGCTTCAAACATAACCGGTTGGTAACTAATTTCTCCATGTAGATGCATTCTAACTTCTTCCATGCGCCAACTGATGTAGCATCCATAAAAATTTCTTCAAGAGTCGAGTTGCTTAAATAAAAACTGAATTGTCAAAAGGGCTCTATTATCCATCATCTCCCCAACATAGCCTTTCATCTCCTTTGGTCACCCAAAAATGACGGCCTTCACATCTTGACTCGATAATATAGCCGTCATCCGCACTTACCATAGTGCAAAATTCGGCATGCTATCGTATTTCTCAGTATCAGATTTGGTCGACATTACCGCACTTGAATTCATGATAGAACAAGACGGTATACTCGACTGACGGAAGCACAAAGATTGTCGTAACATAGCTCTGGTACCAATTTGTTAAGGTAATGGGGAGAATATTGATGTATAGTAAGAGAACTCATGAGATAAATAATAAGAGAAGAAAAGAGAAATCGTTTATTCAATTGAGAGACTACATTGTAAGAATTGAGATACAATTACAATAGCTAAAAGGCTCTTTATATAGGAGAGAGCCATGACTAATTACCAAAATAAATTACCTAAATTATAGATATAATTACCTAATATATAATGTAATGATGGAAACAATTCACCTCCTTCCATTGCCTAAATATTCCCTAAATATTTATTTCTATAGCATAAATATTTCCTAAACAAAAATACCAAAAAGTAAAGAGATTATTAAGAGATTTAGAGTCATACATAACACAATGTAATTACAAAATCAATCTTGTATTATACTATTTTCATGCACGGATATATACTTATCAAACCTCATCAAAAAAATCAGGAAACTTTTAGGAACTTTGTAGATATACTATTTTTCCATTTTATGTATTGTTTTCTCATGTTTATATATTGTTTTACCATTTTATATACTATTATTTATTCTTTGTGTATTTTTTTTTACTTTTATATACTGTTTTCCCATTTTATATACTGTTTTTAATTTTTATGTATATACTTGTTATTAGAAAATAAATTATATATATTGTTATGTATATATTATTATTAGAAAATAAATTATATATATTGTTATGTATATATTATTATTAGAAAATAAATTATATATATTGTTATTAGATCCGTTGTGAACAGGCGTGCTATAGTGTCGTGCTCTATGCTATAATGTCGTTGTACTCTATCAAGTCCTTAAAAAAATAAAATCTTCAACAATTAAGAAAAGAACAAAATTTTCAATTCAACCGTTGAGAAAAATAGCAAAATTTTGTCATTCACTTATCAAAGGAAAATATGTTGCCATAGTTGTTCAATTCACGAATAGTTCACGTATAGAACACGTATTTTCCGAATAATTCAAAAAACGCTAAATTTGCGTCTCCATTTCAATAATTCGTATTCATTCACGAATTTTTGACAAGAGAAAAATTCAACTCGGATTTTACGAATTTTTACCAAATAATAATATTTTTCCAATTATTTATAAATAAAAAGTTTGTATTTACATAATTTATATACTGAATTATTCCGAACAATTAGCCGAATTGATGAATTATTACCGTCTCAATTTTATTTGACCGAATATTTGATCGACTTAAAAAACGTTCAATACGAATTATACACGAACATATCGCGAATCGTATTATTCACGTATTACGAATGACTAACTATTATGTTCGTGTCCATGGATGAAAATAGAAATATTTTTTTAGAGAATTTTCAATCACACCCTTTCTATTATAGAATATTGTTTTTTATTGTTTGTACTGTTGTCCACGCAAAATTTAAGAATTAACAGAGAAATAAGCATATTATAATATACTCCAACCCCAAGTTCTTTTTAAGTTTGATATTTGAAATGCTATTGTACAGAAAGTGTCAAAATATAATGCATATTTTCTCAATTTCAATTAATTTTCTACTTGGAATTAATTCGAGAATCATTCAACTGAAAAGTATAAATTCATTATCAATTTATTTTGGAAAAAAAACTAGCATAAGAAAAAAACTTATTATAATATGTATAATGCAAGATATCAAAAAATTATTTCAGTTTTTCTCTAGAAACTCTCCTTTAAAATGATGGGGCAACTTGCAGAAGACGGTATAAAAAATGAGGAGATTTCCAAAAATACACATCTTTTTAAAAATAATACCATAAAATAACAAAATTTGAAAATAATTCCAAAACTAACATAATCGGCACTTGAAATACATCTGGGCCACTTGGGGATGTACTTCAAGTGCATCTCGGTCAGAAACGGCACTTCAAGTGCATCTTCATATGTTAATCACCATAACACTTAATTCAATTCTAAGTAAACTAAATCCATCATAATATCAATATGAAAACTAAGAAAAATAAATAAGTTTCCATTTAGAATGTTAGATTTGGAGGACTTCAATGTTTTAACATGGTATTAATTAATATTATTTATTTGTTTGCAATTTCAAATTTCAAATTTCAAACAATTTGTTGTGGTTGCAACCAGCAATTTATGGTGGTTCAAACAATTAAATTTAAATGATCCTTGATCCATCAGCCAACTTTTGGATATTTGTAATTTTAACAATAATATTTTATTTTGAAGTTGATAAAGGAAAATATACGTTTTTATTTCATATTTTTTTGTATTTCAATATTTAGTTATTTTCATTTCATATCAAAATTCGAAATAACAAATATATTAGGAAAATTAAATATGCTAATTTTATCTTATTTTCTTAGTTTTAACACCAATTTTTTTATTGTGAGTTTTGTTTAATTAAGATATGATTTGTTTAATTAATATATAATATAGTTAGATGGTGATTAACACATGAATATGCACTTCAAGTGCCGTTTTTGACTAAGATGCACTTCAAGTGCACCTCCTATGACGAATTGTTATTTTAAGGTATTATTATTTTTAAAAAGATGTGTATTTTTGGATATCTCCCATAAAAAATGGGCCTCAAGTTGAGGGCATGTTTGTATTCATAAATGGATGTTCTACTATTTTACAAACTGTATTTATAAATCCTGGATTTGGCTCAAAATCCTGTATTTTCTTTCCCGAATCTCCTCAAAATCCTGTATTGTTCTTCTTCTCCTAATATAATATTTCTATTTCTATTTCTATTTCTATTTCTATTTCATTCTACCTCATCTTTGCATGCAGAGGACAAGAATTCAAGAATGTCGCCAGCGTTATTTCAGCTCGCCCCTGACCTCTTTGTTTCCCGCCTTTGCTTCGGTCTCTCTCTCATTCAGTTCTAAAATTGTGTATATTTTATTGGGCTTCTCTCTTTTTTGTCGTTCAACTTTTGGGTTGAATTTTCTGCTGTGTTGTGATTTATTCGGTTCCAAAATTGTGTATATTTTATTGGGATTCTCTCTTTTTTGTCGTTCAACTTTTGGGTTAATTTTCTGCTGTTTTGTGATTTGTTCGGTTCTAAAATTGTGTATATTTTATTGGGATTCTCTTTTTTTTTTATCGTTCAACTTTTGGGTTGAATTTTCTGCTGTTTTGTGATTTGTTCGGTTCTAAAATTGTGTATATTTTATTGGGATTCTCTATCTCTCTCGTTCAATTTTTGGGTTGAATTTTCTGCTGTTTTGCGATTTATCGTTGAACTAACTGAGGCGTTAAGTAATAATGTCAGGCACAATGACATTTGGGGAGCAGAATACATTATCTCAATCGTTCCGCCTCCTTGATGAAGCCTTCCATTCCGGAATTAATTTCTTTGATTCTGCTGAAATGTAAGTGACTTATATATTTATTTAAGAATTTGGTTTATTGTTTTACTGATTTTTTTTTTATTTTCATTCTTTTTAATTTGGAAACAGATGCTTTTCCGTAATATAGGGACTATTTTTGAAATTTTGAAGAATACAAGATCTTTTTTGCAATTTAGGCAAAAAGTAGGGGCTTTTGTCCAAATTTCCCTACTTCAAAGAATTTCTTTCATTTTTCATTAGTTTTGTCTTCAAATTTGCATTTTTAAATTTGGAAAGGGTATCATGTTTGCATTGTAGGGACTATCTCTTTGAATTCTTTTATTTTAAAAAAAAAAAAAAATCTTTTCAATTTTTGAACCATAGAGGGGCTTTTTAGCAAATTTTTCTTATTTTCTAATTTGCAAAGGTATCCGGTTCCCCAACGAAGAGATACTCATGGAAGGAGCGAAGAATATTTGGGCCGTTGGATTAAAGAAAGAAAAATTCCACGCGATAATGTTATTTTAGCTACTAAGGTATGAATAAAAAGGAAAAAAATAATAAATGATATGGTGAAGGAAAATTTCAAAAAAAAAAAAAAAAAAACCCATGATTAGTGAAAATTGCAAAATAAAATGCAGCTACATTCTTCAAAAAATTCAATGATTTTTTTTCCAATTTAGGTATGGCTTTTTTTTGTAAATTTCGCTATAAAATATTGACAAGAAATAATAAATCTAATTAGTTGAACCTCCAGTTAATTCAATTTAGTCTCATCAATCGTCCAATTATAAAACAAAATAAGCAAATAAAAAAAAAATATTAATCAAAGTAATAAATAATTAAAAAAGGTTGCAGGGCCATCGGGTCAGATGGAATGGTTAAGAGGGGGCCCACATTCATTGGATTCTAAAAATATTTCAGAGGCAATTAATTCCAGGTTTAATTTCATTTTTCTTCACATTTTCTCCCTACAATTATTTTAATAAACATATGTTAAAATATTTAATATATATGTTCTCTATTTTGCTAATTTTTTTGGGGCAGTTTATATAGATTGAATACAGATTATATTGATCTTTACCAAATCCATTGGCCCGATAGGTTAGTATATTTAATTTAAAAAATTGATGATTTTGTGGAATTATATTTTGCTATATTTCTTATTTGTTTTATTTTTGTAAGATATGTTCCAATGTTTGGAGAAACAGACTATGATCCAAATAAGCAATACACATCTATATCTGTGGAAGAACAATTAGAAGCTCTTCAAAAAGCATTAAATGCTGGTAAGGTAAGTCAAATATTTATTTAAATGAATATTTTTATTTTATTTTATAGACTGATTATTACTTTTATTACTTTTTAAATAAATTTGGTAGATTAGGTATATTGGGTTAAGTAATGAAACACCTTATGGTTTGATGAAATTCCTTCAACTTTCTAAGGATTTTCAGCTCAGATCAAAAATATTAACTATTCAGGTTTGTTTATGCAATTTTTCTTTTCAGCCCTTGCACTTTTCATTTTTTTTTAATATTATGTTTTGCTAAAAGTTCTTATTATGTAATTTTTCATTTAAGTCTTTCCACTCTTCAAATTTTTCATATTATGTTTTTCTCAAAACAAAACAATTTAATATTATATCAAATTTTCATTATAGTCCATGTACTTTTCCAATTTTCATATTTTTCTGATTTTTTTATTTTTTACTTGATAGAATGCTTACCATTTATTATGCCGCAATTTTGATGCTGGATTAGCTGAATGCTGCCACCATGAGAAGTATTCATTTATCACATAATATATATTTATATATTAGTAAGAATAATAATAATATATTATTTATTTTATTATTATTGAAGGATAAGCTTGTTATCATACAGTCCAATGGCAATGGGTCTTCTTTCTGGAAAATATTTCTCAGAAAATGGGGGCCCTTCTGATGCGCGATTAAATCTTTTCAAAGGTTTAATTTGAAAACCTTTTTTTAAAATAAAAATTACCTTCTCTCCCTTTATATTCATTTTAGATTTATTATTTATTTAAATTATGTTAATAATTTAGGGAGATATTCTGAAGGTGAATCTCGATACAAGCTTTCAAAGCCAGTAGTTAAGTTTGCTATTCAAGTGAGCGTTTAATTTATTAGAGGCTTATTTTATATGATAAAACATTATAATTATTATTATTACTAGTTTATTTTTATTATTAAAATGTAGGAATATGTAAGAATTGCTGAGAAGTATGGTATCTCTCCTGCATCGCTTGCAATTGGTATATTTTAATTTTTAAATCTTTTCTTTTTGCATAGTAAATGATATTAATTTTTTTTTAACTTTATTACTAACAAATTATTGTTAATTTCAACCATTTTTCTATATTTTTGTTGTTGGGTAGCATTTGTGCTGAATCATCCTTTGGTTGCTAGCGCGGTTTTTGGAGCAACAAAATTATTTCAACTCAAGGAAATTATAGAAGGCAGTAATATTAATTTGACAGAAGATATAATTTCAGAAATAAATGAAGTACATTTGAGGTATCCTAATCCTTGTCCATGATCTGAACTTTTTTTCCAAATTTGTATAATTTGCATGTATTAACTTTTAAAATTCTATCTTTTTTTGGCTTGAGGATTATATAAGTATCATTTCATTGAATGAATTTTGTAAACAATTTTCTATACAGAACTATGATGTACATCTACATTTTCTTTGCTCGTCAACTAATTATTCTTTCGATCATAACTTCTTTTGAAAAAATTCTTTTCTTTAGATCATAATTGTCCAAACTAACTCACAATATTAACATATAAAAATAAAAAGAACTGGTATATATAAATATGATAAGATAACTCTCTATAAGATCTTGTGAAATATAAATTAATTAAACTATTGCAAAATTAAAACATAGCAGGATCAATTGAAAAGATGCAAAACTAAACTCAAATAATTATTTAATACAAGAACCATAATCACCTCATTCATATTTTAACCTGAAATACTTAACAAAACATTATTATTTAATTCATTTAAGCACCGTAATAACCTAATTGAACTTTTGAGATGAATTAAAAATTGATAAGCTACAAAGCAGAAATGTTGTTAATAATTGCCGATGCATGAAATATGTACGTGAAGATACGTGTATTGTTTATGTTTATCAATGATTTCCTCAAATGTCATATTTCCTAAAACTGTTACACTTATACTTTGATAAAGGTATCTTTTTCACCGATCTTAGTCTACTGATGCATATCATATTTTAACATATTTTTTACATGTTTCAATTGTTTTTATTTAGCAAAATATTCCTATTAAATTGATTTTGTTTTTTTCCAGTTGAGTAGTAAAAAAATTAAAGGCTAGATATTGCATTTTTATGATGATTTAGCTTTATATAGGAATAGTAGTTACACACTAAAGAAATGTCATAAAAAGTGAAGCATAATATAAGTTTTCTTTTAAGTACAAATGATGAAGAAAATATCTATTTATTGTTATCAGAGTTCTCTACGAGCTCCTTTACAATGAAAGGGCAACTTCTTGTCAGATGTTCGAATCCTTCGGTTCCCATTACCGCCACTAAATTTTTAGGAGAAGCAAGAAACTGTAAGCATGAAGCTTTAAGTTGAGAGCAGTTGTGTTGCTCTGCCAAGGTTAATGTTGTCGCACAGTTTTTCACCTCAATATTTTGAGACAATTTATATTCACATATTAATTTTAACCTCTTTATTTCATACCGATCAGCAGCTACAAGCAAATGTTGATACATTATCATTTTGTTTTGTATATCACCAGCGTCAATAGTCTCTTCCAACTTTGACAATGAATCGGAATATATGAAATTCAGAAAAACTCTAAAGACCTCAGCTTCAATATTGTCGAGTTTTATGCATTCTGCCCATTTCTCCTTCATATGTCCAAAGAATTGGGCATGAAAAACCCGCGACCTCACTCCAAGGATGAGTTTATGGGCTTTGAAAAATTCTTCACCAACTTCGAAAGTAACATCTGTCCCTTCACCACTCTTCACAAGATGATGAAGTTGTTGGTCTAAGTCAGAAGGTGGCACTATAACTGGCTCTGAATCAAGATGAGAAGACTTTAGTACCGTAACAGTACACTTTATCACAAAACTATTATCTTTGAGATATTCCGATTTTTCAAGTGCTTTTCTTTCTATGAATGTTTTGTAACCCCAAGTGCTACCTTTGTATTTGAATGTCTTCGTACATGCAGCTTTCATTTCAGATGGCTTTTTGCTATGGTTGAGCAAGCTAAACTCCAATGTTGCTTTCACATTATGGGCGTCACTTTGAAGGCTGAGGTAGAAAGCTAGGTTATCTTTGTCCTCCTCACTATTTCCATTTGGATAGTATATGATAGCCCAGTCATATCCTCCAATAGTAAAAACCGCAGATGTTAAATACACACCAGAAGCAATCTCCTTGTCGAAAGAGTAACCCTCGACTTTGAACTCATGGGACCCGGTCACGGTTTCTACCTGTCTCGTTGATGTAGTTTCAGGTCGGGACGGTTCGGCCCCCATTATCGATAGATCTATTGATCGATTATCAAAAACTAAAAAAATAGAGGGGTCAAATTAGAAAAACTGTATATTGTATGGTGTTTGTTTCTTCATGAAAATTTTTATTTCCTTTTTTTTTCAATTTGGAGAGGGCCTAAAATCCCCCATCCAAATGTGAAATTTTTTATTTCTATTTATAAGTTATAGTCTAATAGAGGAGAGTACAAAAGTATTAAACATAAACAGATGATAAGAACTTAAAACATTCATTTACAATAATTAGGTTGTTGGGTCACATAAACGTACGCATTGGTAACACTTTCTAATGTGAAAACGAAAATTGATATGCACACAGGCATTTATTAAAAAATCATGCATACAAGGCTGTTTTTAGAGGCCCTACGCTATCATAACTGAAGATCTTCAAAGTTTAGAAATAATAACATCAAAAATAAAGATAAAACTAGTAGTCATAATAAAGTAGCAATTTTCAATATAACTGAAGATTAGGTTGTTGGGTCACATAAACGTACGCATTGGTAACACTTTCTAATGTGAAAACGAAAATTGATATGCACACAGGCATTTATTAAAAAATCATGCATACAAGGCTGTTTTTAGAGGCCCTACGCTATCATAACTGAAGATCTTCAAAGTTTAGAAATAATAACATCAAAAATAAAGATAAAACTAGTAGTCATAATAAAGTAGCAATTTTCAATATAAATGATAAATAAAACAAATTTAAATATGGTAAATTTAAATTTGGGTTTATAGCATTGAAAGAATGAAATAGTAAACAAAGGACAGAGAGAAAAGCAAATATTAGTTTTACTTTCGTGTGATTTGAGCGAAAGGAAGGGAAGCCGAAATGGTTTGGGAGGAATGAAGAAAGATGCGGATGGAGTATTTGGTCTATTTTTTTCTTGTTCTCCAATTTCTTTTCTTTTTCTTTTTCTTTTTCTTTTTCTTTTTGTTGTTCTTGTTATATCTTTTCCATTTCTATTCATCTTTCTATTTTTAGCTTTTTATTGTTATAGATGTTGGTTTTATGATACATCTGAATTATGTGTGGAAGTTAGTGTAGAGGGTAACTAACAAGATTCTGTAAAGGGTCACAAAAAATTGCATATATGGCACGAGCTGTTGGTGCTAACTTGTGCATATGCACATCCAAGCTGGACGTTATCCCATTTTGCATTTCATTTTAAAACTTCTTAATAGAGAGCCACATGCTTCGAACAATTTCCCTTTCTTTAACCGGTGAACCGCGTGAGCTGGTTAGATACTCGGGACAGATTATGCTAGATAATTTCTGAGTCTCTATATTTCTGAATCCATTTTCTGCTAGGCCCGGCCTGCAACATATTATATTGTTATTATATATTTTTTTTCATTGGTTTTATAGAAGAGAATGAGTTGATTCGGCCACTCCAATGTGTACCAACAAATCTCAAAGCCAATAGGTGAAGACATGTGAGAAATCAATGGATGGTCAAAGAAAATGAATAGAATACATTGGATATGATTATATTTTTAAGAGAGGGAATGATATTATAAGCAAATGGCTATTCAAATGTTGGAAATCTAATTTTTCTTTTGAATTTGCAAACAAATGGCGTATACAATGTTGTGACATTCATATTACACAAATCTTTTATGATTTTGTAATAAATTCATAACAAAAATGAGTTTTTTCCACATATCATATGACAGATATACAACACATAATCATAATAAGTAGAAAGAGAATCAAACAAACAATTCAGAACAAATCATTTTTTTTTTGAATTAGTTAGCGAGATTCTACTGTAGATTTCATTTTTTTTAAAGCCCGTAGGCATACTTAGAAAACTCAAAACAGAAGGTACACAAAATTTGAAATAAAAAGAAAACAAAACACAACAGAACAACACCCGCCCCATACCTACCCTATTAATAACTCCAAAGACCACCTACACCTTCTTCAATAAACTCACCCTACTACTACAAAAATTGGATTTTGGGACCAAAAAAATTAGTCCCTAAAACATCAAAATTGGTCCCCAAATCTCTATAGCGACCAAATATAGTCCTAGTAGCTTTGTCGCCACATCCCCGTAGCAGAAACTATTTGGCGACCAATTTCTTCGATGTTAGTCCCGAAATATCACTTATTAGGGACTAATTACGGTCACCGAATATCTTCAAAATTTTACATTTTGGTCGCACGTTAATTAATTTGCGACGAAATGTTGTCTCTAAAAATCCTACGAAGTGACAAAATTTTGTCTCTAATTATAACTTTACTGTGACGAACTTTGGTCCCTATATATAGTCTAACAGCGACAAATATTAGTCTTCGAAACCGCTGTTGGACAATTGATTATGGCATATTGAGACTAAGTTTGGTCCCTAATATATGAGCGTTCAACCATACAGGGACTAAATTTGGTCTCTTATAGCTGAATGTACAACAATACAGGGACCAAATTTCGTCCCAAATGTATAAATTGATGGCAGCCCCATGCTAATTCTTCTGTTTATATTACCATTAATTCACAAATGGACAACTCCAAATTCAACATCAAAATGTAGGCTACATTTAATATTTAACAAATTTTTATACAATATTCATCAAATTAGAAACATTTACACCATTATGAGCAACCAAAAGTATATCTCAAAAGATAATGTTGATCTTTCCATCATCTTGAGTCCCAAAAAGACAACTACAAAAGCACCTATCCATATAAGATACAGAAAATGTGTAAAAATAACAAAACTTATAAATAATTAACTTACTCAAATGTAGAACTAACTTTGCATATCATAAGAATTGCATTAAGACCTAGAAACCATAAAAACATATTATTAGAGTTTTTCGAAATCAATCAAAATAAAAAATTATGATTGTAATTAACTTACATTCATTTTATTTAATCTTCATCATCAATTTCTTCGTAAATAAAATCATCCATAGTAGTAGATAAAGTACTAGCAACATTAGAAATTTCCGGATCTTCATCTTCTCTATGCAAAAGTCCAATATCATTAGGTTCCTCTTGAGAACCTATGCCCGTACAAGAGCTTTGTTGATATGCCTCATCACGAACTAATATATCATCTTCAATAGCATCATCGTCAAGAGAATCAAGCAAACAAGGATAAAAAAAGTGACGTTGATGTGCCTTTTGCACCACTCGCCAATCCCCTCCCAACTTCGTATCACGAACATAAAAAACTTGAATACCTTGACTTGCTAGGATATATGGGTCGTCATTATACCATGTTCTACTAATATTTATACTTGTAAAATCTTCATCTATTAAAATCGGCTTATTATGCTCAAGATCATACCAACTACATTTAAACAAAACTACATGGAAATCTTTAATATAACTTAAACTTATTATAGCATCCAAAACACCATAATATAATTGAGCTATCCTTATGATCACCTTCAACCGATATACCACTATTTTGAGTCAATCGTCGTGCGTCACGTTCTACACTTAGAAACTTAACTCCATTTACAATACATCCGGCATATAAATTTGCTCGATTATCAGGACCCATCGCTAGGGCATAAAGTTCATTTGTATCGGTCGGAGAATCTAAATTATGAAGTTCTCTCATCTATGCAACAAAAATACAAGGCATATAAAAACATATAAATATTATGATAATGGTAAGCTAATATAACTTAGTTGAATTATGCATGTCATATATACTTCTAACCTTTTTCTCAAACCATAAAGGAAATAGATCCTTTTGTCGTCTCAACATGCTATCTCCACCCTCTTGTGCAAGAATATGTTTGTGCTCACTATTAAATTTTAAAAGTAGCTTCATATTAAAAGTTAGATCTATAAAATTAAAATAAGAATTAAATAGGATGACAACTTACTCTAGATATGGTATTATCTCTTCGCAATTGTTTAAAATATACCAATGCAACAACTTGAGATCCTCTTTGCTTAAATTCAGAAACTTTAAATGGCTAAATAGGCGAACTCTTGTTGAAAATACCGATAACTTCCCTATTGGATGTACATCAACATCATTATTTCGCTCCACTTTATTGAACACGGTCTCCACTCCATCCATGTATAGCGAACAAAAGGTTAAGCACTCATTGACAATATAGGATTCTGCAATAGAACCTTCCGGACGAGGTTTGTTACTCACTTTTCTTTTTAGAGTACCAAGATACCTACATTTGCACAAAAAATAATTTTTAGAGAGAATAAAAATTAAAAACATAAATATAATCATTTTCGAACCTTTCAACAGGAAACATCCATCTATATTGGACCGGCCCTCCAAGTTTAGCCTCATGTGCTAAGTGAATCGCTAAATGAATCATAACATCGAAAAAGGCGGGTGGAAAGATCATCTCTAGTTTACATAGAATAATCACAATTTGTTTTTCCAATTTTTCTAAAATATCCAATTTTAAGGTTCTTGAACATAGTTGTCTGAAAAAACATCCTAATTCACTTAGAGTGTTATGGATGTCCTTATCTAAGAACCCACGTAATCCTACAGGGAGCATTCTTTGTAGAAGAACATGGCAATCATGACTCTTCAATCCGGATAATTTATCATCTTTTGTACTAACACATTTTGAAATATTTGCGGCATATCCATCAGGAAATTTTACGGATTCAAGAAATTCACAAAAACCTTGTCTTTTTTGTTGTGATAATGTGTAACGAGCAGGTGGCTTTACAAGTCTCTCCCCTTGTAAATGCAATTCCTTTCGTATGTTCATATCTTGCAAATCCAAGCGAGCCTTATGGGTATCCTTGGTTTTACCTTCTATGCACAACAATGTTCCTATTATATTGTCACAAATATTTTTCTCGATATGCATAACATCAAGATTGTGATGCAACTTTAATTTATTCCAATAAGGTAGCTCAAAGAAAATACTCATTTTAGTCCAATTAGGTTCTTCTTTGCTACGTTTTCTCTTTTTATTACTTGGGTGTTTTCCAAATTTATCATTTCTTAATGGCTCCAATTGTGTTAATATATTTTCCATGGATATTTCAATTGGTTTGGAAGAATACTCATGTTTACCATTAAATTTTGCACTTCTTCTCCATTGATGATTATTTTCCAAGTACCGCCTATGACCCATGTAACAAATTTTACTTCTTAATCCCTTAGAGAAAGTATCATCCTTGCAAACAGGACATGCCTTATACCCTTTTGTACAATACCCCGATGTATCACCATATGCCGGAAAATCATGTATAGTCCATAGAACAGCTGCATGCATACAAAAATATTGCCCACTAATCGCATCATACGTTCTTATACCAACTTCCCACAACTCCTTCAATTCGTCTATTAGAGGCCTTAAAAACACATCTTGTTGCATTTCTACCGTTCATAATGCAGCGGAAAATACAAAACGAAACAAAATCGAATTCGAAACCCAAAAGAAGGATCCGTGAATTACAATTAAATCAAAGAAAAGTTCATAACTTTGTACCTTCGAATTACGCTTAATCCGTGATGATCAAAAGCGAATATGGTTGACGCTTCTCATTGCCCGATTCCAAACCGGTTTCCAAACCGATCCTTTATATATTTCGCCTAACTGGTCTAACAAACCGATCTCCAAACGAACGGATTCTCCAAGCAATCCGATTCTCCAAACAAAACCACGGTTTCAACCCGAATCACAAAGACGCCGCACTTCGCTTCGTCCTCTACCGGTATCCACACGAACAACCCCTTTGAACGGATAAAGAACGATATATGCTAGTATCCGTTCTTCATTTCTCTCACAGAAATCACAAGAGAATAATTTTCGGATTTTTTTCTCTCCTCTTTTTCTCACAAAAGATGGACGAAATTATTATAATCCTTATTATGATTTTTGGGTGTCTCTTGTGCCTACATAGTCCATAAGTTTCATATCCTATGTGCATGGTAACTATGTAACCATATATGCAACACACCTTATCATATAAGATGTAGGATTGGATGTGTCACTTGACTATGTAGCTCTCCATACAACTTATCACATAAGTTATGATTTTTCTGTGTACGTCTCAATAGTTGTTCTTTGTGTGTGACCCTGTAGGTTTACTTAATGTTGGCAATAATCACAACGGATTATAAATCATGAGCGGCCTCTAGCAAGACATCATGATTACCCAAATTAAGCAAATATAGATGATTCGATCAAACCTAATTTATGTCATGCATTGTATCCCTTTGTCACATGATATCTATATCGTCCATAAGGCATGGTATGTGTCAACCTTATGTTGGTCGATAAATATTTCTTGACACCGAATTTGATTGAACATGAAATGACATTAATAACTCTTTATTAATTCACTTGAGCACGGCCGTGCGTTTCTTCAATCAAATCATCAAGAGGCCTAAAGATATCTCTCTCAATTTATGAGAGGAACAAATCATATCTTAATTAAACTCTTTCCTCCGCATAATTTATTATATACCTAATTATAATCTTTATGACCGCCCGGTTAAAGACGATGTTAGATTATATTAAAGTATAAAATTTCTCACGTAGGAAACTGAGATAATCTCAAGTCTAAGGATTACAGATACATTCTTTACTGAGAATAACTAATGACACGAACCATGTAGTATTCTCACGGTGGGTCAATCCAGTATATGGTCTCTAACATATACTTATGTTAATGACTTAATAACTCTTATTCATGATCAGTAAAACGTGACCATCAGTCAACTAACATACTGATGTACATTTATAGCTTATCATAAAGTATGTTTGTCTCACAAACATCCTATGAATGATCAGGGACAGTTTAGAATATCATTCATAATACTTTATAGTTTTATTATCAAAGTCACATATTTTGATGATATAAAGCCTGAATATCATATTCAAGGTTCATTTTAGTAATAAGAATAAAATAACCAATACGCATTTATTATATAAAATATCTCTAAATAAAAACAATGTTTGTTTAACACAATCCATACATCTAGGTCTCAAATACATTGGCCTAGTGCATACTACTAACAATCTCCCACTTGCACTAGGCCGAATCTAACAAGTATCTAATACCCATCGACCTAGCATGACCCTCATGCTTTGCTTGAGAAAGTGGTTTAGTCAACGGATCGGCAACATTATCATCACCATCAACTCTGCATATTTTAATATCTCCTCTCGCAATGATCTCCCTGATCAAATGGAAACGTCGAAGTATGTGTTTGGTTCTCTGATGCGATCTTGGTTCCTTTGCCTGCGCGATTGCCCCATTGTTGTCACAATAAAGATCCACAGGATTTGCGATACTAGGAACCACACCGAGTTCTTCAATGAACTTCTTCATCCAAACTGCTTCCTTAGCTGCTTCTGAAGCTGCTATGTACTCCGCTTCTGTTGTAGAATCCGCTACAGTGTCCTGTTTGGAACTTTTCCAACTTATTGCACCTCCATTCAAACAAAACACATAACCAGATTGCGATCTAAAATCATCATTGTCGGTTTGAAAGCTTGAGTCCGTGTAACCTGTTACAACTAGCTCACTTTCAAATCCTCCATAAACCAAGAATGAATCCTTAATTCTTCTCAAGTACTTCAGAATATTCTTGACTGCTGTCCGGTGACTTTCACCGGGATCAGATTGATATCTGCTAGTTGCACTTAATGCATATGATACATCCGGTCTAGTACAAAGCATGGCATACATGATCGATCCAATAGCCGAAGCATACAGAATTTTATTCATGCGATCTCGTTCTTCCTGATTAGCAGGACGTTGAGTCTTACTCAATTTTATGCCATGTGACATTGGTATGAAACCTCTTTTCGAATCTTCCATTCGAAATCGTGTCAATACTTTGTCAATATATGTACTTTGACTTAGACCTATGAGCCTTTTAGATCTATCTCTATAGATCTTAATGCCGAGTATATAAGCGGCATCTCCTAGGTCCTTCATTGCAAAAGACTTTCCTAAAAATGTCTTAACATTTGTTAAAGTCGGAATGTCATTTCCAATGAGTAATATATCATCTACATAAAGTACTAGAAAAACTATTGCGCTCCCACTAACCCTCTTGTAAACACAAGGTTCATCTTCATTTTTGATAAAACCAAAACCTTTGATTACTTCATCAAAACAAAGATTCCAACTCCGAGATGCTTGCTTTAATCCGTAAATGGATCGCTGCAATTTGCAAACCTTACCAGAATTCTTAGGATCAACAAAACCCTCGGGTTGTGTCATATACACATCCTCGAGTAAATTTCCATTAAGAAAAGCTATTTTTACGTCCATTTGCCATATCTCATAGTCATAATATGCAGCTATGGCAAGCAGAATTCTAATCGATTTAAGCATGACAACTGGTGAGAAAGTTTCATCATAGTCTATACCATGAGTTTGTCGGAAACCTTTCGCAACAAGTCTTGCTTTATAGGTATGCACATTTCCGTCCATGTCAGTTTACTTTTTGAAAACCCATTTACACCCAATGGTCTTAGAACCTTCAGGTGAATCAATTAGGTTCCAAACTTGATTATCGTACATGGACTGCATCTCAGTTTTCATGGCTTCTAACCATTTATGAGAATCAGGATCCTTTATAGCTTCTTGGTAAGATGTGGGTTCATCATCTATGAGAGCCACATTTCTATCATCAGTCACGAGAAATCCATATCTCTTGGGCTCATGACGAACTCTACCAGATCTACGAGGAGTATCTTGTGTTTCAAGACCGGACTCGTCAACTCTTGAAGAGACTTGTGGATCTTCCAATGGCTGTTCATTGCTAATTAGTGGATCTTGAATTACTTCAAGATGTACTTTGTTCCCACTAGTTCCTTTAGAAATAAATTCTCTTTCCAAAAAGATACCATTTCGAGCAACAAACACTTTGTTCTCGGATGGGTTATAAAAGTAATATCCTTTAGTTTCTTTAGGAAATCCCACAAATAAGCATTTATCAGATTTCAGTGTTAACTTGTCAGAAATTTGACGCTTCACACAAGCTTCACAACCCCAAATCTTTAGAAAAGACAATGTGGGACTCCTCCCAGTCCATATCTCATATGGAGTCTTTTGAACAGCTTTTGATAGAATTCTGTTTAGTATGAACGCGGCAGTCTCAATGGCATAACCCCAAAAGGATATCGGAAGATCTGTTTGACTCATCATCGATCGAACCATATCTAGTAAAGTTCGGTTTCTTCTTTCCGAGACACCGTTCCATTGAGGTGTTCCAGGAGGAGTAAGTTGTGAAACTATTCCACAATCTTTAAGATGATTGTCAAACTCTAGGCTTAAATATTCGCCACCTCTATCTGATCGAAGTGCCTTTATTTTCTTACCTAGCTGGTTTTCTACTTCATTTTTGAAAATTTTGAACAATTCAAAAGATTCGGATTTATGTTTCATTAAGTAAACATATCCATATCTACTTAAGTCATCAGTAAAAGTAATGAAGTATCGAAAACCACCTCTAGCTGGTGTACTCATTGGTCCGCATACATCTGTATGTATGAGATCCAATAACTCACTTGCCCTCTCACCTGTCTTTGTGAAAGGAGCCTTTGTCATCTTACCTAATAAACAAGATTCGCACGTCTCAAACGATTCTAAATCAAATGAGTCTAAAAGTCCATATTGGTGGAGTTTAGAAATGCGTTTCTCATTTATGTGTCCTAAACGACAATGCCAGAAATATGCCGGATTCAAATCATTAGATTTAAATCTCTTTGTATTAATGCTATAGATAGACTTGTAATGTTCATGATCAAGATTTAAAACATAAAGACAATTTTCTAATTGACCATTCGCATAGAAAATATTTTCCTTACTTATGGTAAAGTTATTATTCTCAATAACAAACTTAAAACCATCCAAAACCAATCTCGACACAGATACAATATTCCTGTTCACAGCAGGTACATAGTAGCAATTATTTAAATTTATTACAAGTCCAGAAGGTAAAGATAATAAATAAACGCCCATGGCTAATGCAGCAACTCTTACTCCATTTCCCACCCGCAGGTCCACTTTACCTTTCGCTAATCTTCTACTCCTTTGCAGCCCCTGCACATTATTACAAATGTGAGTACCGCATCCGGTATCTAATACCCAAGATGAAGAAGTAGATAAATTAATTTCAATAACATTAATACCTGAAGTAGTAGTCTCACTACTCTTCTTCTTCTTCTTTAGATCCTCCAAGTATGCCTGGCAATTTCTTTTCCAATGTCCTGGTTTGTTGCAGAAGAAACAAACACCCTCCTTGGGTTTCTTGTTCTTAGGTTCGAACAACACGTTGCCCTTACCTTTTCCTTTGACTTTGCCCTTGAATTTTCTCTTTTGACCCTTGCCTTTCTGAATCAAGAGAACATCGTTGACAACATTTGTCTTCATAGTCCCCTCGAAGTTTTTCAGCATGCCGTGCAACTCGGTGATACTCTTGTCCATGTTATGCATATTATAGTTCATTATAAATGGCTTGAAATTCGGAGGAAGAGACCTAAGGATCAAATCGGTAGCCATCTCAATGCCAACCTTTCCCCCTAGTTTCTCAAGTTGATCAAGGTACCCTTTCATTTTCAGAATATGAGCACTCACCGAGGAGTTGGGAACCATCTTACAACTTGCTAATGCACAATGTGCATTATACCTCTCATTTCTAGCTTGCTCTTGGAACATTTCCTTGAGCTGTGCCAACATTGGAAATGCCTCTAAATTTTCAAACTGCTTTTGAAGATCGGCATCCATGGTGGCTAACATGAGACAAGTCACATCATTAGAGTCACTTGTATGCTTGGCATAAGTGTTTATCACTTCTTGATCAGCATCATCAGCGGGCTGGTTAGGAATAGGCCTTTCAAGGACATAGTTCTTCCTTTCTTGTTTGAGAACAATTCTCAAATTCCGATGCCAGTCAAGGAAGTTTTTCCCATTGAGCTTGAAGTCGCATCCTTTCATGAATTCGCAACCTTTCATGATGAAGATACATCACAAGCACCCTTTCATGAAGTCGCATCCTTTCATGAATTCGCAACCTTTCATGATCAAGAGACATCACATGCACCCTTTCATGAAGTCGCACCCTTTCTTGAAATTGCAACCGTTCATGATCAAAATTCAAAAATTGAAAAATAACGCCTCAAAATCAAAAGAAATATTTCGAAAATGGTTTATCCGTCTTAATTTAATTGGAATTCACTTGGCTCTGATACCACTGTTGGATTTCTACCGTTCATAACGCAGCGGAAAATACAAAACGAAACAAAATCGAATTCGAAACCCAAAAGAAGGATCCGTGAATTACAATTAAATCAAAGAAAAGTTCATAACTTTGTACCTTCGAATTACGCTTAATCCGTGATGATCAAAAGCGAATATGGTTGACGCTTCTCGTTGCCCGATTCCAAACCGGTTTCCAAACCGATCCTTTATATATTTCGCCTAACCGGTCTAACAAACCGATCTCCAAACGAACGGATTCTCCAAGCAATCCGATTCTCCAAACAAAACCACGGTTTCAACCCGAATCACAAAGACGCCGCACTTCGCTTCATCCTCTACCGGTATCCACACGAACAACCCCTTTGAACGGATAAAGAACGATATATGCTAGTATCCATTCTTCATTTCTCTCACAGAAATCACAAGAGAATAATTTTCGGATTTTTTTCTCTCCTCTTTTTCTCACAAAAGATGGACGAAATTATTATAATCCTTATTATGATTTTTGGGTGTCTCTTGTGCCTACATAGTCCATAAGTTTCATATCCTATGTGCATGGTAACTATGTAACCATATATGCAACACACCTTATCATATAAGATGTAGGATTGGATGTGTCACTTGACTATGTAGCTCTCCATACAACTTATCACATAAGTTATGATTTTTCTGTGTACGTCTCAATAGTTGTTCTTTGTGTGTGACCCTGTAGGTTTACTTAATGTTGGCAATAATCACAACGGATTATAAATCATGAGCGGCCTCTAGCAAGACATCATGATTATCCAAATTAAGCAAATATAGATGATTTGATCAAACCTAATTTATGTCATGCATTGTATCCCTTTGTCACACGATATCTATATCGTCCATAAGGCATGGTATGTGTCAACCTTATGTTGGTCGATAAATATTTCTTGACACCGAATTTGATTGAACATGAAATGACATTAATAACTCTTTATTAATTCACTTGAGCACGGCCGTGCGTTTCTTCAATCAAATCATCAAGAGGCCTAAAGATATCTCTCTCAATTTATGAGAGGAACAAATCCTATCTTAATTAAACTCTTTCCCTGTTGGGTTTCGGACGTGCACAACGCAGCGGAAAAATAAAAATTTCGTCCAAAACCAATCCGAGGATCCGTGCGTATCGGTTAAATTAAAGAAATAAATCTTAAAGATACCTTTCAGATTACGCTTAATCCGTGACGCTCAAACCATGCGTGTTGTCCATGTGCCTCTAAACCGGTTACCGTCCTAACCGATTTTACGTCCGTCTAGGCCGTTTAGGTCGGATCGTGCGGAATTCATCTACCGCACACACAATCGGTCTCCACCAAAACTCTCAACAAACCGTTCTCATCTTCTTAGGCCGAATAGATCACAAGCGTCGAAAGTACGAACGCCTCTACCGATGTCCACACGAACAAACTTCTTAAAACGGGAAGAAGAACAATATATATGCTAGTAGCTTGTTCTCCTCTTGCATAAGAAAACTCTTTTTCTTCTTCTTATTTTACCTCACAAAAGATGTATATAATTTCTCTCATATAATCGCACCCTTTCATTTTGTCATACAAAAGAAGACACCCTTTCGTAGTAATACAAAAAGGAAAGCACCATTTCGTAATTTTGTCACACAAATGAGAAAGGATATTTTTCTCTCTTTTGTCTCACAAAAGAGAATGAGTAATAATGAGAGAAAGAATGATTTGGTCTATTGAATTTGGAGCCCTCTATATCCTTATATAGAAGTGAAGAGTCATGTCTCCTCACACTAAAAGATGTGCATGACATCACTCATCATTATCCATATGCCATCATCTAGACTCTTCTAGATTACATGATCTTTTGTGCTCATAGTCTTTATATACATATATATCACATCTTATCACATAACATGACAATATATTTTGTAACATTCTTATGCAACTCATCATATAAGTCGCTAGGATTTTCTGCGCGCGTTTCAGTTTGTTATTTGTGTGTGACCCTGTAGGTTCACTTAATGTTGGCAATAGACTTAACAGTCTATAAATCATGAGCGGACTCTAGCAAGACATCATGACTACCCAATTTAAGTGAATATCAGTGATCCGATTTACCTAATCAACAATCACGTATTTAGTCCCTTTGTCGTGCGATATCAATATCGATCGTAAGGCATGTAATACGCCATCCTTATATTAATCGATTAATATTTCTTGATCCCAAATTAAACTGAACAAGAACAAATGACATTAATAACTCTTATTAATTCATTTGAGTATGGCCATACATTTCTTCAGTTCAATTCATCAAGAGGCCTAAAGATATCTCTCTCATTTATGAGAGGAACAAATCCCGTCTTGATTGCACTCATCCCTCTACATGATTCATTGTATACCTAATCATAACCGTTATGACCACCCGGTTAAAGGCAGTGTTAGATTATATTAAAGTATAAAATTACTCATGTTGGGAACCGAGACAATTTCAGGTCAAAGGACTATAAATACTTTATGTTACAAGAATCGCTAATGACGTAAAACATGTAGCATTCTTATGGCGGGTCAGTCCAAAGATATGGTCTCTAACATATACCTATGTTAATGACTTGATAACTATTTATCCATGATCGGTAAAACATAATCATCAGTCAACTAACATACTGGTGTACATTTATAGCTTGTATATAAATATATATTTATATGTATCTGCAAGTATATTTATCTCCACAAATATCCTATAAATGACCAGGGACAATTTAGAATAACATTCATAACACTTTATAGTTTTACTATCAAAGTCACGCACTTTGATGACATAAAGCTGAATTGCATATTCATTGTCTATTTTAATTATATTAAAATAACTTATACGCACATATTATATGAAATATCTTAGAATAAATATTATGTTTGTTATTACAATCCATCATCTAGGTTATAAACACTTTGGCCTATGGCATAACACCATCAATCTCCCACTTGCACTAGGCCAAATCAACAAAGTATCTCATACTCATTGATCTATGTGGTATCGCATACCAGTTGACCTAATATGATCACCATCATTTAAGGGATTGGGTTCTTAAATGGATTTTCAAACATTGTCATATGCAAATACTTTGCATATTTTTATGTCCACCATAATCTAAGAAGAATACTTTATCCTTCTCAAGTATATAATCATACTCTTGATTATTATTTAGTGACTTTCACTAAGATTAAACTTATGTGTGCTTGTTACACTTAATTCACATCATATGTAATTATGCTCCCACTGAATTTCTTGTCAACATAAGATTTATCTTTAATTTTTGATAAAACCAAACTGTTTGTTGTGACTTAATATATAAAATAGAACACATCTTAGTAAAATATTGTATATTTAGAGAATTAAAATAATATAATGAAATTTTAAAATATAAAATGGACTATATATGAGAATATGAGAAAAAAAATGTCAAATAACATATATTTAAGCAATTAAATTTATGTAATTAAAACTTCAAAATTCTATTCTAATAGATTGATTGACCACTTATATTTTCTTTTCAACATCTCTTTTATATTCTTATAAATCCACCTCACACATTTTCTATCAGTCATTCAATGACGAAATTAATTGATATTACTTTTGCATTCCTGAAATTAATTGATATTCTATGATAACATAATTGCGATTTTAATCAATAAATTATCATATAATTAATTTGGTGTTTGTATTCTATCTCTAAATTTTTGAGAACCATCAAAATCGTTCATTTCTCAAATTGGTTGATATTCTGTGATAATATGCACAAATTATTGGCACAATCATTTGATTTGTCGGATTAATATTTCGTGTTATATCCTCGTCTTGAAATTACTACATCAAAAATACTTTTAAGTTGTTGAGAATCACATTATATTACTTAATTTACAACGGGTTTAATTAGTAGATTAGATGACAATTTATTCACATAATTTATATATATTGGACATAAAATCAGAATTCAAAAATATTTTTTTGACTCACATCGTTTAATCACATTATATTATCTTTATCTGTTAATATAGTTTGAATATCATTTGGATTTTTATATAAATAAATTCATATATTTATATAAAAATTAGCATACAACTAAAATATTCGCAGCGTAGCGTAAATATTATCTATTTCATATATTTTACATAAAAATAAACATACAACATTAAATGTGTAATTTGTTTTTTTATTGAAGGAGTAGGCTTGAATTCCTACGTCCAATATATTTATGCCTAAATTTGTCATCTAAATCAATTCACTTTTTACCGTTCCAATCCTCTTGTCTTTGAATCTAACCTCATAATACTCAATATTCTTTTATTTTCTTTTTATTTATTCACCATTCATTCTACTCTCTCTCTCTCTCTCTCTCTCTCTCTCTCTCTCTCTCTCTCTCGACTTTTTTTTTAGCATTATTTTAAAAAATAATTCAGCAAATAGCACTATTTCGGAATAAATTAACTAACAAGCACTACCGCCAGCCATGATGGCGGTAGAGACCTTCTACGGCCAATACTATTGGCGATAGTGTCTAATTTACATGTTTTAGGTTAATTAGATACAAATTAGCCTCTACCGCCAGGCCCTCTGGCGGTAGTGGCAATGTTGTAATTTTTTCTGATCCAATCGTATATCAAACCCGTTAAGAAAAAAAAGAAAAGAAAAGGAAAAAAAGAGAAAAATACCTCTACCGCCAGACCCTCTGGCGATGGCAATGTTATAATTTTTTCTGATCCAATCGGGTATCAAACCCGTTAAGGAAAAAAAGAAAAGAAAAAGAAAAATATCTCTACCGCCAGGCCCTCTGGCGGTAGTGGCAATGTTGTAATTTTTTCTAATCCAATCGGATATTAACCCGTTATGAACAAAAAAGAAAAAAATGAAAAAAAGAAGAAAAATACCTCTACCGCCAGGAGGCAAAGGAGGGGACAACTCCCTGGACGGAGGGAGGGGAAATTTTTTTTTGCTGCCTGGCGGTAGAAGTTCCAACCCACTTTAAAACCCACCCGACCCCCTCTCTCTCTCCGCATTTCTCCCCGAAAAAACTAAAGAAAAAACCCCAAAAGAAAATGATTTTTCAGCCCAAAAAAAAAAAAGCAAAATTTGTGTAAATTGAAGTGAAAATATTTGAGCATTGGAAAGAAGAAAAAAGAAAATAGAGAGAATTCAACAAAAGGTTAGTTATTTTAGTTTATTTTTGAGTTTAGGGTTTAGGGTTATTTATTTAAATTGATAGAAATTAGTATGAAATAAATTTGGATTTGTTGAAATTAGTTATATTTCTTTAAATAGATTGCTTCAAATTGCTTAAAATTAGTTTGATTTTGAGTTTTTAATTAGGATTTTTTTTTATTTGTTTGTAGAAGGATAGGAAGGAGATATTATTTAATTACGTTAATTTAATGTATTTATTTTTTTTTATAAATTCATATTGATTAGGTAATTTATTTATTTTTACTTGTTATTTAAATTATTTATTAGTAGTTATTTTTAGTAGAAAATTCATATTGTATTTATATATGAATTTTTTTTTAAATAGCACCCGTAACAAAAAAATTAATTAACTAGCACCCATACGGAAATATTATTTATATTTTTTTAATAGGAATAATTTTTTTAGTTATTTTACATAATAATTTTTTTTAGGAATTTTTTTAGATGTTTTTACTTGTAGGTAATTTTATTGCTAATTAAAATACTTTATAGATATTTTTATTTTAGATAATTATAATTGTAGAATTGTAATCTTCATGTTAGTAATTATTTTAGTATTTTAATTTCTAGAAATAGCGACCGATGGCATCCAAAGGCGGACCTAGTCGACCTAGTCGGGTGGACAAAGACAAAGGTTGTATGATCGACGAAAATAATTCTCCGCCATATTCGCTTAACACACTACAAGCCGAACATAGGGCTAGACAGTTTGCGCAAGAAGAGGGGTTGATATCATTAGAATCGTACCGTTTCAGGAAACATCCTCTTGCGGTACTTATTTTTTAATTATATATAAATATTATTTGTAAATATATTTATTATTTTTTTTTCTTTTATGAAGGTGCCTTGGAACGACCTTTATATCCCTTATCTAAAAAAGGCTAATTTGTTCCAAGTAGCGAAGATTGGATATATACCGTTAGACGGTATTTGTTTAACCGCATTGAAGGAACGGTGGAGAAAAGAAACTCATACGTTCCACATGGCACACGGGGAGATGACGATTACATTGGAGGATGTGTCGTGTTTATTGGGTTTGAGAGTCGATGGAGCGGCCATGTGTGTAAGTAATAAGGATGTGAATTGGGGCTAAGAAATTATGAATTTATTAGGGAGAACACCCGAGATGAATGATTACCGGCATGATAGCGCAGTATTGCTTAAAAGAAAATGGTTTACCCAGAATTTCTCTAATTTGGAGGTCAGAGCGCCTGAGCACGGTACAACAATATTGCCGCGCATATATACTTTGTGGTGATATTCTGTTCACGGAACCGTCGGGCGATAGTATATCAGTTATTCCACTGGTATTTTTAGAGGCTATGGAGAAATTGGATGAATGGGCATGGGAGAGTACGGTGTTAGGGTATTTATACCGGGAGTTGTGCAAGAGTACGGCGCCCGAACGAAAGAATATGGGGGGTTGTATTATGTTACTTCAGATGTGGGATTGGACGCGTTTCAAGTTCGGACAACCGACTCCTCCTCTCGGTATGTGAAATAATTTAATAGCTTAATAATTTGAATAATATTACATTTTAACAATATTACATTATTAATTTAATTTAGATG
Organism: Juncus inflexus; assembly: GCA_024447665.1. NCBI lineage: Eukaryota > Viridiplantae > Streptophyta > Magnoliopsida > Poales > Juncaceae > Juncus > Juncus inflexus. The sequence goes on along the minus strand of JAJHPC010000008.1, from coordinate 2,491,591 downwards.
GTAAATTTTATGAAGGCGTGTGAAAAGGGGTTAAAAGCCATTTGTAAGAGATGGAACGGGGCGAAGATGAGAAGTGTCATGCTGGATATGTTAGGATGCATGCGAAAAGGGTATATTGAGGGCAATGAATACCCTGCCGGCCTTCCATGGCATTATCTTGAACTCCTAATGAGTATGATGAATATAGTGACGATGATAATGGTGACGAGGGCGTAGGCGTAGGCGTCAGCCAACTTACGCAAGAATGTATTACGTTTGGATGGACTATTTATGTACTATGTTTGGATGGACTATTTATGTATTATGTCTGGGCTATTTATTTATATATTTTATGTTTGTTTTTATGTTTATTTTGTTCATCAAAATATAAGTTCGAAACAAACTAAAACAATAAACAACAAGTTCTTAAATATTACAAAGTTCGAAACAAACTAAAACAACAAACTACAAGTTCCAAAAAATAATACAAAGTTCGAAACAAACAACGCCCCATTATATCGACCTCCACCCCTTTGTGTGTATCTTGGTTTTGTGTGACCTGGCAACTTGCACACACTACAACACTTTGCAAGGACAGATGTGTGCATGGTATCCATACTGTTCCCGACACATCTCTCCCGACGTTGTCCACGTTTCATCCTTCCGTTAGTATTTTTTTCTTACGAGTTTATCCCCCAGATATAATGTAAAATCACAAAAATTTTCGCGTGGCCTCCAATCTGATATTTCCTTAACAGGATAAAAACTTCTTTCGTACGTATGTTTCAAATTATCCAAGAAATAACATGAATGAATAAAAGGCTCGGGTGATACTACTTTATGCATGCAAACTGATATGATGTGAGAACACGAGTAGTGATATATCATCGGTTTCTCATTCTCGCATTTACCTTCATTTAAGTTAACTTCCCATGTCTTTCCAGGAATTTTGATACCACTCGTCGTCCGCCGAGGTCGTGTCTCCACCTGATAAACACCTTCGTCTAAATTGTAACACGTAACGATATGCGTAGCAGCCTTATTTCTTCTCTGTTCCATTTTTTCCGTCACCAAATCCGACCATTGTTTATCCCGGATTTCAGCAGCCGTCCGATATCTCACATGATAACAATTCAACTTGTAAAATGTCGCTATAATAATTTTCATAACCGGCAGCTTTCTTATACCTTTAAAAACATAATTCATAATTTCAGCATTATTACTAGTTGTTAGGCCCCACAGACGACCATTCTTATCGTGCGAGAGCATCCAATTTGCTTTAGGTACTCTCGACAACCATTCAGTTCCCTCAGGATACTTCATTTTTATTTTTTCCCAAATTTTGTTGAATTTATATTTATTGTGCGCGTATACTAATCTCGGCACTAATGGAATCACTGTTTTGTTCGTCGCGTGGCTACTGAAATTTGCTTCGAGATGCCGCATGCAATAACGATGATAACCATAAGGGGACTTCCATCTATCACCTCTCATTGCGTGAATTATACCAGGATGCCTATCCGAAATAACACAATAACTATTTTGATTTCTTGATTATATTTCGCAAACAATCAGAAAACTACTCCCACGTCTCTTTCCTCTCTCTCTCAACTAACGCAAAAGCTAGAGGATATAATTGACCATTAGCGTCGTTACAAATTGCTGTCAGCAAACATCCTTGGTACTTTCCGGTTAGAAATGTTCCATCTACTGTTATGACTGGTTTGCACCATTGAAAACCGTGGAGTGATGGACCAAATGCCCAGAAATACCTTCAACGCGAGCTCACCCGCACTATTTGGATCTCCCGTTCTTAAAAAATATTTTGTACCGGGATTTGCTGATAATATTGCCGCCATCAATTCAGGAAGCAAATTATATATGCCTCTCTCCAATCCCCGAATAAGAATCGAATCGCATGTTGCTTCGCGTTCCACGCCTTCCAATATGATATGGTATATTCAACCTTCAATTTAACTGTTTCTATTATAGTTACAGGTTTAATTTCTAAATCCCCAATAAGCGCACTCGTTAACTGTTTGTGGTCTTTTCAAAGGGTCTGGTTAGTACACACGTGTGGTTGTTTTAATCTCCCATAATTCATTTTTCTTGTTAATCGAAGCGTACATCCTCCAACTACATCTTGTACCTTCATCTTTAAGCTTCCAGAACACAACGTATCTCTTTTTGCTTGAGTGGTCAACTATTATTTCTCGGTGTTACTTGACACTGTATGCGCTTGTTTCGAATGTATGCCCCTTATACAATATTTCATCCTCTCTTTCAGTCACACGACTACCTGATACAACATCATTTATCGCATATTCCCACATTGAACTGTCTTCGAACTCTGCTGCCGGCGGATCGCCAAAAGTCCCTACATTAACCATCTCACCCGTTTCCGTATATCGGAATCACGTTACCGTTTCTTCTTTGTTAAGCTCATAAATTTCCTCTTCCTCTTCGTCCTCTGAACCCATTTCTTGTTCCTCGTCCAAGTCATTTTCTTCTTCATCTATTTCCGGAAAAATATTATTATTCGCTCAGGCCATATCAAATGCCACAAAAATGTCTTCATTCTCACATTCATTTTCATCCTTGTCCAATTCATTTTCGTTTGCATTTGAAACCACATTCGATCTAATACTAGTTTCCTACATGTGGTTGTTTATTCTGGACGCGATCAACATATATTTCTTATTCAACCCCAATCCTCGTAACGTGTTCCGCAAATTTAACCCATTTGTATCGTTCGTAATTTTCAATATAACCTATAATTTAACTCGTTGTCACGTTGAACGGTAGGAAATCTACCTCGGATTATAAGATCATCACTATAGGACCAACCGATATTCTCACAAATCTCGTTACACAATTCGTAATAATCTCTGTTTACATTCGTATTTTCTGGTATATAAGACGATTCAGGTGGGTCATAATTTATTCCGTTCGATAGATGAACAACCCGACCATCATAATATATGAGAATTAGTCCGTTCTGTGCCATTTTCTTTCAAGAATTTATTCTTGTTTTTTCCCTAAATATATTTTAATTAGTAAACAACAAGATTTTTCTTAAATAGTCAAAAATTCCAAAAGGGTCTATAATACAAACAAATCAACAAAAAAAATCCTAATTAAAAACTCAAAATCAAACTAATTCTAAGCAATTTGAAGCAATCTATTTAAAGAAATATAATTAATTTCAACAAATTCAAACTTATTTCATACTAATTTCACTCTATTTAAAAAAATAATCGTAAACCCTAAATTAGAAAACAAACTAAAAAATCTAACATTTTGTTGAATTCACTCTATTTTCTTATTTCTTTTTTCTAATTCCCAAATATTTTTGCTTAATTTCCACAAATTTTGCTTTTTTTCGGCTGCAAAATCTTTTTTTTTTCGGGTTTTATCTTCAATATTTTTAGGGGAGAAATGGGGAGAGAGGGGGGCTCTAATGGGTTTTAACGTGGGCTGATGCTTTTACCGCCAGGTCCCCAGGCGGTACAAGCACAAATATTTTTCTGCGTTTGTCCAGAGGTATTTCTCTTTTTTTTCCTTTTTTTTTCCCCATTTTTTTTAATGGGTTTGATATCCGATTGGATCAGAAAAAATTACAACATTGTCACTACCGCTAGTAGTCCTGGCGTTAGTGGTTAATTTTTATCTAATTAACCTGTTTAAAACCGCTGAGGGGAAAAACATGTAAATTAGGCACTACCGCCACCATGGCTGGCGGTAGTGCTAGTTAGTTAATTTTTCCGAACCAGTGCTATTTGCAGAATTATTTTTGAAAATAATGCTAAAAAAAAAAGTCCTCTCTCTCTCTCCCTCTCTTGGTGACGGACTGACTAGAAAATGATGACAATCTATGTTGCACTGACACTACAAAAATCCGGCCATATCTGTGTCGGACACCAACGCATCTCGCACGCTTCCCAAACACATGTTCGACATACCACGTTGTGTGTCGAATATTTTATTATTAAAATTTGTTAGGTCACTTCTCAAAATAATTCCCAGACACTTCTTAGTACGCGCATGAATACGCACCACATGAAATCAAGCCCCGCTCATTGGATTTGTTGGCCAATTATTGCACTAATTCATCAACTCCTTATTTTTAGAGACTACTTCATTCCAATTTTTTATTTCAGTGATTGTGGTACTAAATATTTAATGCAGAATTTGATTATTTAATGTCAAATTTTCATACACAAACATATAAAACATAAAATATCATACATACATGAGTAAAGTACAACTTCAAATGTCATTTATATTGTATCCATTACGAAATATGACATTTAACTTTCTAATTGTATGTCATAATATTATGTATAATAATGTAAAATAAAATAAAATTGACATAAATAATATATAAAATAATTGAAGTATATATTTTATTCATAAAAATAATATAATAATATATGTAAAAAATACGCGTCCTCTATTTTTTTTAAATTGTCATGTTCCTGTTTTAATGTCGTGTTGGATACGACATCCGTGTCCGTATCCATTCAACATAGATAGAGATGACAACAAGAATCTTTTTTGTTTCCTCTTTCTTTCCTTTCTTTTGCCACATGGAGACATCTAATTGACCACCTCTCCTCATGTAGGCTGGAGAAGCATGACATGTCTCCTTCAACTTCAGAGAACCAATTTATCCATGACACTTGTAAAACTATTGCACTTATAGTTTGATAAAGGTATCTTTTTCACCAATCTTAGTCTACTGATGCATATCATATTTTAACATATTTTTTACATGTTTCAATTGTTTTTATTTAGGAAAATATTCCTATTAAATTGATTTTTTTTCCAGTTGAGTAGTAAAAAAATTAAAGGATAGATATTGCATTTTTATGATGATTTAGCTTTATAGAGGAATAGTAGTTACACACTAAAGAAATGTCATAAAAAGTGAAGCATAATATAAGTTTTCTTTTAAGTACAAATGATGAAGAAAATATCTATTTATTGTTATTAGAGTTCTCTACGAGCTCCTTTACAATGAAAGGGCAACTTCTTGTCAAATGTTCGAATCCTTCGGTTCCCATTACTGCCACTAAATTTTTGGGAGAAGCAAGAAACTGTAAGCATGAAGCTTTAAGTTGAGAGCACTTGTGTTGCTCTGCCAAGGTTAATGTTGTCGCACAGTTTTTCACCTCAATATTTTGAGACAATTTATATTCACATATTAATTTTAACCTCTTTATTTCATACCGATCAGCAGCTACAAGCAAATGTTGATACATTATCATTTTGTTTTGTATATCACCACCGTCAATAGTCTCTTCCAACTTTGATAATGAATCGGAATATATGAAATCCAGAAAAACTCTAAAGACCTCAGCTTCAATATTGTCGAGTTTTATGCATTCTGCCCATTTCTCCTTCATCTGTCCAAAGAATTGAGCATGAAAAACCCGCGACCTCACTCCAAGTATGAGTTTATGGGCTTTGAAAAATTCTCCACCTACTTCGAAAGTAACATCTGCCCCGTCACCACTCTTCACAAGATGATGAAGTTGTTGGTCTAAGTCAGAAGGTGGCACTATAATTGGCTTAATTTTCGATTCAGAATCGAGATGAGAAGAGTTTAGTACCATAACAATACACTTTATCACAAAACTATTATCTTTGAGATATTCCGATTTTTCAAATGCTTTTCTTTCTATGAATTTTTTGTAACCCCAAGTGCTACCTTTGCATTTGAATGTCTTCGTACATGCCACTTTCATTTCAGATGACTTTTTGCTATGGTTGAGAAAGCTAAACTCCAATGTTGCTTTCACATTATGGGCCTCACTTTGAAGGCTGAGGTAGAAATCTAGGTTATCTTTGTCCTCCTCACTACTTCCATTTGGATAGTATCTGATAGCCCAGTCATATCCTCCAACAGTAAAAACCGCAGATGTTAAATACACACCAGAAGCAATCTCCTTGTCGAAAGAGTAACCCTCGACTTTGAACTCATGGGACCCCGTCACGGTTTCTACCTGCCTCGTTGATGTAGTTTCAAGTCGGGACGTTTTGGCCCCCATTGTCGATAGATCTATTGATTGATTATCCAAAAACTAAAAAAATAGAGGGGTCAAATTAGAAAAACTGTAAATTGTATGGTGTTTGTTTCTTCATGAAAATTTTTATTTTCTTTTTTTTTTCAATTTGAAGAGGGCCTAAAATCCCCCATCCAAATGTGAAATTTTTTATTTCTATTTATAAGTTATAGTCTAATTGAGGAGAGTACAAAAGTATTAAACATAAACAGATGATAAGAACTTAAAACATTCATTAGAAATAATAACATCAAAAATAAAGATAAAACTAGTAGTCATAATAAAGTAGCAATTTTCAATATAAATGATGAATAAAACTAATTTAAATATGGTAAATTTAAATTTGGTTTTATAGCATTGAAAGAATGAAATAGTAAACAAAGGACAGAGAGAAAAGCAAATATTAGTTTTACTTTCGTGCGATTTGAGCGAAAGGAAGGGAAGCCGAAATGGTTTGGGAGGAACGAAGAAAGATGCGGATGGGGTATTTGGTCTATTTTTTTCTTGTTCTCCAATTTCTTTTCTTTTTCTTTTTCTTTTTCTTTTTCTTTTTGTTGTTCTTGTTATATCTTTTCCATTTCTATTCATCTTTCTATTTTTAGCTTTTTCTTGTTATAGATGTTGGTTTTATGAAACATTTGAATTATGTGTGGAAGTTAGTGTAGAGGGTAACTAACAAGATTATGTAAAGGGTCACAAAAAATTGCATATATGGCACGAGCCGTTGGTGCTAACTTGTGCATATGCACATCCAAGCTGGACCTTATCCCATTTTGCATTTCATTTTATAACTTCTTAATAGAGAGCCACATGCTTCGAACAATTTCCCTTTCTTTAACCGGTGAACCGCGTGAGCTGGTTAGATACTCGGGACAGATTATGCTAGATAATTTCTGAGTCTCTATATTTCTGAATCCATTTTCTGCTAGGCCCGGCCTGCAACATATTATATTGTTATTATATATTTTTTTTCATTGGTTTTATAGAAGAGAATGAGTTGATTCGGCCACTCCAATGTGTACCAACAAATCTCAAAGCCAATAGGTGAAGACATGTGAGAAATCAATGGATGGTCAAAGAAAATGAATAGAATACATTGGATATGATTATATTTTTAAGAGAGGGAATGATATTATAAGCAAATGGCTATTCAAATGGTGGAAATCTAATTTTTCTTTTGAATTTGCAAACAAATGGCGTATACAATGTTGTGACATTCATATTACACAAATCTGATATGATTTTGTAATAAATTCATAACAAAAATGAATTTTTTCCACATATCATATGACAGATATACAACACATAATAAGTAGAAGGAGAATCAAACAAACAATTCAGAACAAATTATGAGAACTATAAATTTACAATTCCTTAAGGTTTTCATTTCCTCCAATTTTCAGCAACAAATGCAATATACAAAAAGTAAAAAACTTAAGAAGGTAAATATCTATTTGTTGTTACTACTATATTCCACAAGCTCTTTTAGGATTAAAGGACAAATTTGCGTCATATTCAAATCCATCAGTTTCCATAACATTAGCAAGAATTTTCGGAGGTGCAACAAATTTGAAGCATGAAGCTTTAAGCTCGGGGGCAATTGTGTTGCTCGGCCAAGATTAAAGTTGTTGCTGAGTTTTCCACTTCAAATGATGCATGCTACATAATATTAAATATAAACATGATCTAAGAACCTAAAACAATTAAATTATAAAATTCATTAGGAAGTTTTATGGACAAGTCACAGAAAAAAAGTATTGCCACCTATTTGTTCACATAACAGCAAAATTTTATAGCAATGCATGCATGCATTTATTCAAAAAACCATGCGTGCATAATTCAATAGAATATATTACTATATTTATTAATATATTATATGTAAAAAAAATGTATATTCTGTCAATGTTTACTTCCTAGGCAAACAAAAATTTGTCAAATTTGTGTTGATTCTAATCAATCACCAGCCAATTACTAAATCCAGGGAGAGAACGAAAGAGAGAAGAAAGGGTGAAATGATGAGGAAGAGGGTACGAATGGAGAAGATAACACATCAACCTGGCGACCTTCAAGAAGCGTAAGGCCTGCATTATGAAGTAAGGCGCGCGGGCTTTCCATTCTGTCCTCTATTCTTGTTTATGTGGAGGTTTCCGAGGAATCTCCTTAAATTAATACTTGATAAATGAATAACCTCTTTAAGAAAATATTTTTTTCGGGTCCCGAGTTAGACCTATTATGTAAATTAATAATTTTGATAAAATAATAAAAAAATTCTTATATAAACGAAATAAAAATGAATTTCATATCTAACTTTTCTCACGGCATCCAAAAACTCTGATGTTGCATTTTCGAACTGCAACAAAAAATTATGAAGGGTTATCGACGCTATTATTGCTTCTTTTCGTATAGAGGTTCTACTGTAGATATATAACCCAATACATAATTTATTTTTTTGAATTAGTTAGCGAGATTCTACTGTAGATTTCATTTTTTTTTTTGTTTAAAGCCCGTAGGCATACTTAGAAAACTCAAAATAGAAAGTACACAAAATCCGAAAGAAAAAGAAAACAGCACACTACCCGCCCCATACCTACCCTAGTAACTCCAAAGACCACCGACACCTTCTTCAAACCCAATAAACTCACCCCCTACGAACACAACTGATTAAAATATAGGGAAATTTGCAAAAAAGTCCCTAAGTTATGCCTTAATTGCCAAAAAGCCCCTGCCTTATTGGAAATTGCAAAAAAGCCCCTGCATTATTGCTAAAATTGCAAGAAAGCCCTTATAGTTATATTGAAGCTAATGCCCTTAGTTTCAGTAATTTAATCACTTTAAGATTATTTTTTAAATGATAATTAACATTCTTGTAGAAAAAGTATTTTAAAAATAATTATGAAAAAGTATTTTTTTAATATTTACAAAAATAAATATTATTTTTCTGTAAATTATTTTATTAAAAATATATGTTCCCGAAACAAAAGTTTTTCTGAAACAAAATTCTTTTCAATAACAAAAAAAAATTTCTATTTTTTTCTTAAAAATAGATTTAAAAATATTTTTTAAGAAATATAATTATTAGATAAAATGTTAATTAATATTTAAAAAAAATAATTTTGAAGTAATTAAACAACTGAAACTAACGGTGTTAACTTCAATTTAACGGTAGGATTTTTTTTGCAATTTAAGAAATAATGTAGAGGCTTTTTTGTAATTTCCAATAAGTCAGGGGCTTTTTTGCAATGAAGGTATAATGCAGGGGCTTGTTTGCAAATTTTCCTAAAATATATTACAAAACAGAAAGAACAAAAAAACTCCAAAGAAATAATAACTCTCTCAATCGCCTCTGCTAAAAAACCTACTGATGAACTCCACCTTTTCTTCCACTGAGAGTGCCGAAAACCCTTAAAAAATCCTAGCCAGGTTTGCTAATAAGTCGGCCTCCTTGTTGAGATCTCGTCTGATATAGCGAATAGTGGGGTCTTTTACTCTCCTTTTCCACCTGATGCAGTCTCTTTGCTCTCTGAATTGCGTACCAGTGTGATGTATTCACTGCATTTATCTCATCGGTACCCTCTACTACTTTTGCCACTTCGGAATTATCTATCAGAAATAAACACGACTTTGTTGGCTGATTTGAGGCTATAAATTCGATTGCACCGGCCATTGCTTCAAATTCCCCATGTAGTACCACTTGGATATTTTCCAATTATTTAGTCATTGTTCTCACCTGATTCCCTCTCAGATCTTTTAAGGTAGAAAAGAGTGGGTTTTCAATCATAAAAATGTAGAAGGGGCATAGGTGATTCAGAATGCTGACACTACAATAGCACTATACAATCTTAATGTGTCAGTTAGCCAGGCAATTGAAGGGTTCAGGCCAGTTGCAAATCAACAGATAGGCGCCAGGGATTTAATCTGTACATCTCCCACAAAATTACCATTACTCTTTTAACCTCCTCTTCAGTAAGATGTGATAGCCATAAACCTCTATCAAACCCCTGTGGATTATTATTGATTATATTTAAAACCCTAATTCCCAGCGGAGATTATGACCAGACTTGAATTGCTTTAGGACAGAGCCAAGAAAGATGCCTAATTGTTTCCGGTTGCATGGTGCAGATTGGGCAAAGAGGGTTGATTTGGGGAATCTTCTACTTAAGTTGTGGCATGTAGGGGGTGCATTGCTCACTACTCTCCAGATGAAGACTTTCACTTTAGGAGGCACCCCTTTAATTTTTAAGATTAAATTCAAATGTACCGTGTTAGGGTTAAAATCCTCGACCCTATTCAGCTTTTGGTTGAGTAATATTTTGTAAGCCTCTTTCGTTGAAAGTTGACCATTTGTCACACTGGTCCAAATTAATTTATCCTCCACTTCTTCATTATTTATAGGGTCAATATGAATTTGTTTGATCATATTTATGTCTTCCATGGAGAAGAATGAATCGAGAGCCTCAATATTCCACTCATTTAACTCAGGGTCAAACAGGTGCTTTACCTTATTCATTTTTTCCCTTTTTGCAGTGGGTTCATATTGCAGCTAGTTAGGAAACCATGGATCTCCAATTGTGTTTATTTTTTCTCCATTCCCAATTATCCAGCGTAGTGAATTTTGGAATAAAGATCTATTTTTCAACAATGCCCTTCATAAATTTGAAATATTACTCTCTCGTCTAGATTGCCATAATCCACTCCTAGGGTAGTACTTACCCTTGACCTGATCCATCCAAATATCCCCCTCATTCATATGTAATCTCCACTGTTGTTTTGAAATTAAGGCACTGTTCAAACAGTATGGGTCTCTAAATCCTAATCCACCCTCACTCTTAGGCATGATCAGATTAGCGTTTAACGGTATGTTGCGTTTAGGATTTTCATATAACGAATTACGTATAGCACAGATATTGCGGAGATATATTTTTATAGCGGATAATATGTGTAAATATTTTTTTCCTATATACCATTACATAATATATGCATCACAAAATCTAAAAGAAGAAATATGCAACACTAAAATATGATTAATATTAAAATATTAACAATAAAAGTTTGAAATATTATTGTCAAAAGTTACATGTCCAAAATCAAAATATGATTAATATTAAAATATCAAAATACAACATATCTATCCATTAAAAAAATCCACTAACAAAAATCCATCAAAAACGCTATTCAGACTGCTACACCGCAACACTCACGCGCAACACTGCTATTGCGGACCGCTGTACTGCTAAATCGTCGAAAAATGTTACACCGCAATAGTGCTTCCGGAAAGTGCTATTGCTCCGTTACGGATCGTTATTTACAACACTAGCGCGAAGGTATTTTTTCTCCCTTTTAGAATAAGTGGCATCCAGCATATATGCCACATACCTTTTAATAAAATATGGGGATATTTGTGAGAACCAGAACAATGTTTTAACGGGATTAATCGCTTGACCTGATACTTTGCAATAAATAAATAAGATTTTTTTAATATTATGTACCTCAATCATATTTGCCGATCCGTAGATGAATAGGTCATCGGCGTAGAGGAGTGTGTGAAGGTTGGGGCTGTGAAGGTTGGGGCAGTCGGTCCAAGCCTAATTCCCAGAATTAATTGGGCTTTTTGGTAATGGTTAAACAAGACCGATAAAAGTTCTGTTCCCAAGATGAATAAATACGGGGAGAGGGGGCACTCCTGTCGCAAACCCCGTGTCAGTTTGAAAAAATCTTGTCCCTGTCCATTAATCTTTATTGTAAATTTGGCTGAATTCAAACACGTCATCACCCAATCAATGTAGCAATCTGGTAGGTTATAATTTTTGAGCATATCTTTGAGAAACCCCCATTCCATCCTATCATATGCTTTTAGTAGATCTACTTTAAGCGCGAATGAATTACCTTTATATAGGTTTGATTGGAATGAATGAATATTACCTACTTTTGAAGGATAATGTTGTCATGAATGTGTCTATTTGCAATGAAAGCAGCTTGATTAATGGAAATAAGCTTAGGCAGAAATGGTTTCAGCTTATTGACCAGAAGTTTAGGCACTATTTTATACATATAATTGCAAACACTAATAGGCATATATTCACTTACCGACAATAGTGGGTTGTGATACAATTTTCATGGCGATTCCTCTCTTCTCTTCTTCTTCATTCATTAATGGTGATTCATCTCCCACCTGCTGAGTCCCAATTAACCACCTCTATCAGTCTAATCCTATCTCCCTCTCCTCTCTGCTCTCTATTTCTCCTCTCTCTCACCGACAATAAATGAAATAAAAGAAAATACTAAAAGAAAAAAATACTAAAATAAAATAAAATGAAATGAAAAAAGAAAAAAAATGTATTACTCTATGCAAATGCAAATTCTGACTGACACAAGAGAAGACACTAGACTCCAAACTAATTAAGTTGCCACGGCGCCATTTTGATAAGAACACTTTTGTGGCCAAAGTATTTACCAAACAATATTTTTATTCCCTAACTAAACTGTAGACAGTGATAGAATGGGGTCGAAGGGAGTCGGGAACTACCTTACCTAGAAACTAGAAAACTTCTCTTACCTAAGACTGACACTTATTAAATACGGATGACTGCTAAAAGAAGAAAATATGCAAAATAAGGGACTCTAGACACAACCCTAAATGCAGACGCAAGAACAGAGAAAAATTGATTGATTATTTAATAAGACACTATCGAGAAATTAAAGAAACTAAACAACCAGCAGACCGAAAGACAACCGAACAAATTTAGATGGTAGAAGCTAATATAGACTTGTGACTATGCTTGTGTTTGCTTTGATCCTATATGCACCCTTATAGAGGAACCTACCTTTTTGCTAGGTGTGTTAGGACAACCCTAACTCAGGTTTCACTTAATCAGAAAGGACAATTATTAAATAAGTCCAACACCTAAATTAACAATTTATCTTCAACTCAGTATCACAATCATCTCTCTCAACAAGACACGGCCATTAACTTAGTCTCAAACCCTATTATACAGTAAAAGCACAATAATCCATTTGACATAATTTAAAGTAACCCTTTCCACTTATTATGAACCCTACCCCAGAATTCACAACTGAACCTAAGGCTTGCTACTAGACATGTCCGGCAACCCGAATAATTAGCTGTTATCAGGCATAACTAGCATACTAAACATGCAGAAAATAATACAAAGATTCATCAGAAATCCATACCAAACAAAACTAGTCTCTACTAATATTCATGCAAGAAAATAAAAGGCGGTTTAGAATTATGTTACAACCCATAATGTGAAGGAAGGAAAGAACTGAAGCAACCTGAGGTGTCATCCACGCCTTGTCTCCCTTCTTTTTTCTTTGCACAAGAAATAACACCAAGCACACACTCTCATGCTCCTCGGATTTGCAACCAAACCGAGAGAATAAGAGTTACAAAATTCAGCTGCTTGCACAGCCAATAATGCCCACACCAAATAGCCGTTTAGAGAGAGAAAAAGAAAACTCCTTGACCCCCTTCTAAATAGAGTACATGACACTGGGGTTATAAATCGTTTACGGCTGAGATGTATTGTCGGTTGATTACACGGTAGGAGAGAGAGGTCAGATTTTATTCAAGTCGTATATTGCATTCACGTGACCTGCTAGAAAATCCGAGCATCTTGCCTTCTTTGTTTGAGAACTATAGTAATCACATTTTTTTTCTTCTTGTATGCACATTGGACCGAGATCGAATGTTGGTAGCGTTGTATTTTCTTGAGTACCTCTATGCAATTTTCCTTTAAGCTTTATTATTCTACACACAAAATTATAGAAATACATATATCAGTAGTATCATGGCCCAGTTTGTATAAAGTGCAATAACATAAAATATTATATCAAATAATTATGTAAGAGCCCAAGAATTAGAAAAATAAATATGTAAATTATAGACTTATCAAATCCAACTTCTGTTACTACAATTGGGTTTGAGCAGCTGATGCTACCATATTGAAGTCTCCACAGATTAGCCAAGGTGATTATTTGCAGGTTCTGTATTTTTCAATTCTTCCAGAAAGATTGCTTTATATTGGTTTTTTGTGGGCCGTAGACCCCGTAAGAAACACTTTAGCATTGTCCCATTAACATTGCAATTCAATTGTAACAGAGTACCTCTGAATGGAAGAGCTAATTAGGGAAATATAATTAGAATTCCATCCCATAATTATACCCCCTCATCTACTTCCTGCATCCAGTGTTACATATTCATCCAATAAACTCCAAAAATTTCCATGGTTTAGTTGTTTTGAGTACTATTTTAATTTCAATTCTTGAAGATAGGCAATGTCTGGTCTCTCATTGTAAATATAATCTTTTACCTCTATTCTTTTATTTTATTTTATTCAGAATTTATGCAGTTTTTTTTTTTATTTAATGAAAGTTTTTAGCAGTAAAAATCGGCTACATTTCAAAAAAAAAAAGATGAGGATAACCATTCATGAAAATAATATGATTCAAAAAAAAATCTTTTAATTATTTTTATTAGCTATGCACTGTCATGTTACTTTTTGTACTTGCATGTACAGAAAACAATATAAGTTCTTGAATGATGGTAGTATATCAAATCTCCAGCACCTAAGATGAGAGGAAATATGCATGATTTTCAAACAACCAGTGTAGATTTTCCGAAAACGAGCTGGTTTTAGGAATCGAGAATTAAATTCTGGGATTTGTGAGAATGAATTCCAGATTTTGTGAGATATTAATATTGTTCCTATATCATGTTGTTTTTCATTCTGTTATGATGCCAAAGTGAATGAAAATAATGTGAAGAAATAATATTTATAACCAAATGTGAGCAGGACTGGTGTGAGCACAAAAATATGAAATGAATGTTTAGAGAGGTCCTTATAAATATATGTTTCCCATTTTATAGGATATAATAAAAAAGTTTATTACACATCTTTTCGTTTGTTGCAATCGAAAAGAATGGGCTTCTGTTGGCTAAACACACAAGTTTTCTCCACAAATTTAAATCTCGCTTTCTTTATATGTGACATTTGAGGAAATCATTGATAAACATACGCAATTCACAAATCTTCGCGTACATATTTCATACATCGACAATTATAAGCAAAAGTGTTTTCTTGAGAATTACCAACTCTTGATTGGTCTCTCATAAGTTTGTTGAGGTATTTAAATGAATTAAATGATAAATTTTCTTTAAGCTTATTAGTTACAAATGCGGATGATGTGCTTATGGTTCTTGTATTAAATCCTGCGATGTTTCAATTTTGTAATCTTTTAATTAATTTATACTTTTCAAGATCTTATAAAGTTATGTTGTCATATTTATATATTCCAATTCTTTTTATTTTTATATGTTAATATTGTGAGTTAGTTTGGACAATTATGATAAAGAAAAAAAATTCAAAAAAATTATGATCTAAAGAAAGTAAGGAATTGAGAAAAGCAAAGTTAAACATATGCAATTAAGAAAATCAAAATGAACAAAAAGAAAAATGTTTTGAAAATTCATTCAACTACTAAAGAAATGATACATGAAAAAAAGAGTGATACAATTCTAAAAGTCAATACATGCAAAAATATATAAATTTGGTAATTAAAAATCAGATCGAGGACAAGGATTAGGGTACCTCAAATGTACTTGATTTATTTCTAAAATTATATCTTCTGTTAAATTAATATTACTGGCTTTTATTACTTCCTTGAGTTGAAATAATTTAGTTGTACCGAAAACCGCACTAGCAACCAAAGGGTGATTCAACACAAATGCTGTCCACAAATGATGTCCAAAAAAAGTTAACAAAAATAATATATAAACGGTTGAAATTAACAATAATTTGTTGCTAATAAATGTTAAAAATTAATATCATTTAATATGGAAGAAGAAAAGATTTAAAAATTAAAATATACCAATTGCAAGCGATGTAGGGGAGATACCATATTTCTCAGGAATTGTTACATATTCCTACATTTAAATAATAAAAATAAATAAAATAATATATAATTTTATTATATAATATAAGCCTCTATTAAATTAAAAACTTACTTGAATAGCAGCTTTAACTTTGCCTTTGAAAGCTTGTATCTTGATTCACCTTCAGAATATCTCCCTAATAATTAACACAACAACAAAAAGTAATTAATCCTAAACAATTATAAAGGAAAAAAAAAGATATTTTCAAATTAAACCTTTAAAAATATTTAATCGCGCATCAGAAGGGCCCCTATTTTCTGACAAATATTTTACCAGAAAGAAGACCCATTGCTATTGGACTATATGCTAATAAACTTATCCTGATTTAATAAAGCAATAATATTATTAATATATTAATAATAATATACAAATATATATTAGGACATAAATAGGTATATACTTTTCATGGTGACAACATTCAGCTAATCCAGCATCAAAATTACGGCATAATAATTGATAAGCATTCTATAATACAAGAAAATAAAAAAAATTAGATAAAATGAAAAAACTTTAAAGTACAAGGATTGAAATGAAAATGACATAATATGAACTTCTTTTAGAAAAATATAATATGGAAAATTTGGAAAATGCAAGGATCGAAATGAAAAATTACATAACATGAACATTTTAGCAAATCATAATATGGAAAAAAATGAAAATTGCAAGGACTGAAATGAAAAATGACATAATATGAACTTCTTTTAGCAGAACATAATACGAAAACTTTGAAAAGTGCAAGGACTGAAATGGAAAATTGTACAAACATACCTGTATAGTTAATATTTTCGACCTATGTTGAAAATCTGTAGAAAGTTGAAGGAATTTCATCAATCCATATGGTGTTTCACTCACTACTCAGCCCAATATACCTAAACTACCAAATTTATTAAAAAAATTAATAATTGCATAAAATATTAAAAAAAAATATTAAAAAAATTATTGACATACCTTACCAGCATTTAATGCTTTTTGAAGAGACTCTAATTGTTCTTCAATTGGTATTGATGTATATTGTTTATTTGGATCATATTCTGGTTCTTTCGTACAAAAATAAAAATAAAAAAATCATATTAGAAATATAATACAAGTAATTTCTAAAATATCTCAATTTATCTTTAACTAAACATACTAACCTATCGGGCCAATGAATCTGGTAAAGGTCAATATAATCTGTATTTAATCTTTTCAAACTGCATCGAAGACCCAAAAAAATTAGACAAAATATGTTAAATATATTTTAAAGTAAAAAAAATTGAAATAAAACCTGGAATCAATTGCTTGTGAAATAATTTTGGAATCCAAAGAATGTGGGCCCCTCTTATCCCTTCAATCTGGCCCGATGGTCCTCCAACCTATTTTTTTATCTATTTTTTTTTTAGTTTTTTTAGTAATATTTTATTTTTATCCATTTTATTGGCTTTTGTTGTTCAATTAATTGATGATCAACTGGACTTGGAGACTAAATTGATTTAACTTAGGTTCAACAAATGCTTTTTCCATAAAATCCCCTGCCTAATTGAATGGAAATTTGCAAAAAATAAAAAAAAAACCTATATTCCAAAATTGAAAAGAAAAAAAAGCTGCATTATTGAAAATTTTGAGGAATAAGGGTCTTTTTGCAATTTTCAATAATTAAGGTTTTTATATTTTTGCAAATTTCTCATTTTCATGTCATTTTGTTTTATTTTCTTTTTTAAACCTTGGTAGCTAAAACAACTCGGTCGTGTGGAATTTTTCTATCTTGAATCCAACGGCCCAAAAACTCTTCACTCTTTCCATGGGTATCTCTTCTTTGTAAAATCGGATACCTTTCACTATTAAATAAATAAATATATAAAAAATCAATAAAAACAAACGAAATTCTTAAAGAATAGAAAAATTTACAAAAAAAATCCATACATTATTGGATCATATTCTCCTTTAAAATATAGCCCCAACATAGAGTAACTGGATATGTTTCCAATTAAAAAAAAATTAAAAAGTAGGGAAATTTGCAAACTAAAAGTCCTTTTTCTTGTGCCTTAGATTGCAAACTGCATCCACGACCCAATAAAATTAGAAAAAATATAGATAAAATATATTAAATGTTTCTTTAAAGTAAAAAAATTGAAATAAAACCTAGAATCAATTGCCTGTGAAATATTTTTGGAATCCAAAGAATGGGGAACCCCTCTTATCCATTCCATCTGGCCCGACGGTCCTACAACCTATTTATTCATTTATTTGTTAATTGCATTATATTTTTATTTATTTTATTGGCTTATTTTGTTATTTAATTGGATGACTGTTGATTAATTAGAAGCCAACTTGAGATTCAACTAATTAGATTTTTTTTTCTTCATTTTTTTTATATAACTTATTTTCTTCTTTTTATTCTTTTTTCACTAACCTTGGTAGCAAAACCAACACGGTCACTTCTTTCCTTTTACTATCATTTTTTTAATCTGTCAAAACATATTAATCTCGCTATATCAATCATTTCATTCTTTATATCATTTATTTCTTTTTTCTTTTGTAAAAATACCATGATAGCTAAAACAACATGGCACATTTATTTTCCTTTTTATATATCCTTTATTTTATTTTTTAACCTATCAAGACATATTAATCTTTCTATATCAATCATATCGCTCTTTATATCCTTTGAATTTTTTTTATTTTTTTTATATACTTTAGTAGCTAAAACAGCACGATCGCGCGGAATTTTTCTTTCTTTAATCCAATGGTCCAAATATTCTTCGCCCCTTCCATGGGTATTTCTACTTTGCGGGACTGGATATCTTTCCAAAATAAATATAAAAATAATAAATAAATAAAAATTTAACCAAATTGTTTCAAAAATAGAATTTGCAAAAAAGAACTCCTACTTTTTGTCCAAATTGCAAAACTGTCAACCCATTTTTCAAAAATTCAAAAATAGTCCATACACCACGATATCTTTCCAAATTAAAAAAAACTTAAGAAAATTGAATACATAAGAACACTACAGAATAAACTAAGTTCTTAAAAATAGGGAAATTTGCACAAAGGCCCAACATTTTGCCTAAATCGCAAAACACCCATGTATTAGTGAAATTAAAAAAAAATCTATTCTTCAAAAATCCAAAAAATAGTCCTTACATTTCGGAAATGGATACCTTTCCAGATTAAGAAAATATGAAAATTAAAAAGAAAAATCAATGAATAAATTGAGTTCTTGAAAAATCATTACTCACATTTCAGCAGAATTGAAGAAATTAATTCCTGAATGGAAGGCTTCATCAAGGAGGCGGAATGATTGAGATAATGTGTTCTGCTCCCCAAATGTCATTGTTCCTAAAATTTATTAATTAATGCCTCAATTAATTCAGCGATAAATCACAAAAGAGCAGAAAACTTAACTCAAAAACTGAACGAGAAGAAAAGAGAATCGCAATACAGAATACAAAATTTTAGAATCGAATGAGAGAAGAAAGAGAGACCGAAGCAAAGGCGGGAAACAAAGAGGTCAGAGGCGAACTGAAATAAAGGTGGCGACATTCTTCTCCTCCTCTGTATACAAAAGACGAGGCTCAGGTAGAGAGAAATAGAAATAGAACGAAATGCATCAGGAAATGAAATTCTTCTTAAAAAATATACATAACAAAATACCATATGTGACAACATCACGCTTGACTCCTTATTTTTTCATTTCCGCAAGTGTATTCATAGCCTCGTGAATTCGTTCATTCTTACAATACCCATTTATTAAGATGGTATAAGTATGTTGAGTCGGCTTAATACCCTCTTGTACCATGCTATGAAAAAGCTCACCGATTCATTGCGATTCTCTTCTAAGGCAAGCCCGTTCATCAATGAATTACATGTTATCAGATCCGGTTTCACGTCTCTTTCTTTCGTACGAACTACAATCTTTTTTGCTCCCCAAGTTTGACCGTTCTTGCACAAAGAATCAATTAATGAGAGTTAAGTGTTACAACATCAGTTGAAACCCCATTATTTATCATCTCAGAGAATATTCTAATAGCATCCTTCCATTGACCATCAACGGAAAGACTATGGATAATACAATTATATGTGACCACATCCAGCCTTAAACTCTTCTGAATCATCTCTTCAAGTAACTTGATAGCCATTTCCATGTTACCTTGTTTGCAATAACCATCTATCAAAGTATTGTATGTAAAAACATCTGGCGCAAGCTCAAGCTTATTCATTTTATTAAACAACTCAAAAGCTACCTTTGCAAAGCCCATTAATAAGGATGCTGTAACTACGCACATTAGGAGCAAGTCCTTTAAAAATCATTTCTTCAAACACTTCGATTGCCATAGTAACATTACCCTCTTTGCATAAGCCATTAATCAAAGTATTATAGGTGACCACATCAGGCTTACAACTCTCATCATTTCTTGCCATCTCCTCATAAAGTTGTAGTCCCAACTTGGTATTGCCATTGTTAGAGAGTCCATCGATAAGGGTATTGTACATCACCACAATCCTTTGATAAGAGATCCAAAGATAATTGGATTAACCATATAACCAGCCTTAAAGAGTTGCCCCAAAATAATAAAACCAAGGCCGACTCAACTCATTCGACTGCAACAATTGATTGTGACACCAAAGGTTCGGATAGAAGGAGAAACACCAATGTCACGAGCTTGATCGGAGTTAAAAAGAGAAACAACAGTTTGGATGCTTCATACGAGAAATGGCTATAAGAATGTGAAGTGAGAACTATGAACATGTCGAGGGACTGGATGGTCAATGTGGTTTTTGCGAGGGACAAAAGACAGATATTCAAGGTGTTAGGTGTTAGGGTAATAGAGAGAATATTGGTATATAGTAGAATTCATGAGAGAAATAATTAGAGAAGAATAGAGAAATCGTATAATCAATTGAGATACTACATTATAAAAATTGAGATATTATTATAATAGATTTATGTTTCTTTATATAGAAGAAAGGAATGACTAATTATCAAAATAAGTTGCCTAAATTACTATTTGACTAATTTCAGCAAGAAACAAACAAATCAATTTGTACCGAATGAATTACTATTTGCCTCATAAAAATACAAATCTCACTATATATTATGCTTTACCAACTTAATGATACATTTTGCAGAAAAAATTTAATCACACCAAATCAAACGATATTCTCACTAACTTGCTGAAGAAATATAATCACCAAATCCTAACTTTTCAATATGTATATTGTATACTGAAAAAATTGAAACTATCATGTAGATTTATTTCTTTTTTCCTTCTACTTTCTTTTCTTTGACAAAATGCACTGTAGTTCTTTTTGGTAAAAATGTTTCTTTCTGAAGCGGAGCTGAGGGTACCCTCCAGTAATTATTAAATTTAAGTCTTTGAAATGCATTAAAGTAAGTTGCTGAGTTGCTAAGAAGCTGAGTTCCTGATGGCGAAGCTGATGAAAAACTAATGATTGATCTAGTCTAATCGAGCCGATCCACAGCGACGGCGAGGCAGGTCTGATGAAAGTTGACCCACAGCAATCCATAATTCAAGTGAAACAAAAAGGAAGGAAAAAACAATAAAATTCCTGCATTTTTTTGCCAAAATTGAGTGCAAAACATGATTCGCTTCTCAGGGAAAATAGAGCATCCGTCCTTTCGTGAGAGATCGAGAACAGTTCTCCCCAAAAAACGATTTGAGGCACAATGATTCAGATCCGAGGAAAAGTGAGAGATCCGAAATAATGGATCTAATGGTGGAAATTGCGGAAAAACGAATCAAATATGAGGAAAAATGCAATTTGAGGCCAAACGAGTTCCGCCCAAAAGAGTGTTAGACCAAAACAAGGCAAAACAAATCTGGAACATAATTCGGTCACTGTTGGAAACTTGGATTGATTTATTGAATGGAGAGAATAGATGAGAGGTTTTTTCTTAACTTTCTTTTCTTTTTTTCTTTTGGTTACAATTTTTGTGGATCATGAGTCGGTTACCACCCCTCAATCTTATCCTCTATTTGTAGTTATTTTTATGGCACCCTTTCATGACACCCCAAAATACACCCATTCATTTACACCCATACAAAACACATATTCAAGGCACCTAATTGTTATGGGCCAATGGCCTTATTACAAACACAATATAAAATACAAACTAATTTAAATTAACTTATTAATTTATAAAAGCATTAATTTTAATACTCCCCCTTAATGCTTTTACTCGCCATCCCCATTAATTCTCGGAAGCGAATAAACTTCTCGCTTGGAAGTGCTTTCGTGAAGATATCCGTCAACTGATCGTCAGTCTTGATATGCTTGATAAGAACTTCATCATCTTCAACCACCTCTCGAATAAAATGATGTTTGAGCTTGATATGCTTTGTGCGGCTATGGAAGACGGAATCCTTTGACATAGCTATCGCGGAATTGTTATCACAGAAGAGAACGGTCGCATTGATTTGTTTCTCCCCCATGTCTTCTAACACCTTCTTCAACCAAGTAATTTGTCGTGCGGCTTCGTTTGCCGACACATACTCCGTTTCCGCGGTGGATAGCTCCACTCTCTCTTGCTTCTTTGAAGCCCATGAGAATATTCCCGATCCTATAGTGAATGCATAACCGGATGTGCTTCTCAAATCATCCGCACTACCGGCCCAATCACTATCACAAAATCCAAACAATTCTATTTTTCTTTTTTTATTCTTCTCGTACATGAGCCCGAAATCTTGCGTACCTTGAATATAGCGCAACACCCTCTTTGCTACGCCCATATGAAATCTACTCGGTCGATTCATAAACCGAGATAATAAACCCAACGCATACATAATATCGGGTCTTGTAATGGCGAGATATAATAAGCTTCCAACTAAGCTTCTATATACCGATTCATCGACATCATCACTACCATCTTCTTTTGTTAATTTTTCACCCACCAATAACGGTGTCGTCACCGGATTGCAATTCTCCATTTTGAATTTAGAGATAATACTTTGAGCATACTTCTTTTGAGAAATAAAAACGCCATCTTTGCTTTGATCAATTTCAATACCCAAAAAATAATGAAGTAACCCCAAATCATTCATCTCGTATTTTTTCAACATCTCATTCTTAAATTCTTGCACAATTCCTTCATCACTTCCAGTAACGATTAAATCATCAACATAAAGAGAAACGATAATCATACCGTTTTTGTCTTTCTTGATGTAGAGGGTCGGCTTACTTGGGCTTCTTTTGAACCCTTTGTCGGTGAAGTACAAATCAATATTGCTATACCATGCACGGGATGCTTGCTTCAACCCGTACAACGCTTTCTTCAATTTGTACACCTTATCTTCTTTTCCTTCAACCACAAACCCTTGCGGTTGCTCCACATATACTTCTTCTTTTAATACTCCGTTTAGAAAAGCGGATTTTATATCAAGTTGGTATAGTTTCCAATCTTTTTGTGCCGCCAAGGTAATCAACAACCTAATAGTTTCATGCCTCGCAACCGGTGCAAATGTCTCTTGATAGTCGGCACCCGGTTTTTGTGCATATCCTTTCGCAACTAATCTTGCCTTGTATTTTTGAACGGATCCACCCGGATTTGTTTTTGTTTTATAAATCCATTTTAACCCGATTACATTCTTCTCTTTTGGTGTTTCAACCAACTCCCAAGTCTCATTTTTCTCAATCATTTTTAGTTCTTCTTCCATCGCATTTCTCCAAACTTCTTCTTTTACCGCTTGCTCAAAACATTCCGGTTCGACAACACAAAAGTTGCAATTTAAATAAATATCATTTATATTTCTAAATCTTTGATTCTTTACCGGTGGTGTTGAACTTGGCGTAGAGGAACTCGACCCATCATTAGTCGGAGGAGATTGCGGTACTTCCTCTTCTTCATCATTATTTTTATTTTCATCTTCGGCTTCTTCTACGTCGTTTTCTTCTTCATGTACCGGCAATATTGGTACTTTTTCAACTCCTTTTCCTTTCCAAGCCCACTTTTCTTTCTCATTAAAAATCACATATCGACTTGTGATTGATTTATTTCTTTTTAGACTAAATAGTTTATAACCCTTTGATTGAGAACTATAACCGATAAAAATACATTTCTCGGCTTTTTCTTCAAGTTTATGTCTCATTTCCTTCGGGATATGCGAATAGCAAACGGATCCGAAAATTCGCAAGTGATTCACGGATGGTTTTCTTCCACCCGACCACACTTCAAATGGGGTTTTATCTTTGACCGCTTTTGTGGGACACCGGTTTAACAAGTAAACCGCCGTGTTCACCGCATCGGCCCAAAATTTTGTCGGAACGCCCTTTTCATTTAATATCGCTCGACACATCTCCATTATTGTTCTATTTTTCTTTCAGCAACACTGTTTTTAGGCCTATCGTAAAGTTTGCAAAATTCACCCTCAAAATGAACCGCATGACCGTCCTCAATCAATTGCCCAACACTCAATAAATTTTGCGCCAACTCCGGAACAAACAATACAGCACCCACTAACAAACGACCTCTCCTTGTTTCAATAGCGATTGTGACTTTTCCCTTCGATTGAACAACCGCACAATTACCCATTGTAATTTGAGTGATGACGGTTGTATCAATTTCGCTAAATACCGATTCGTTTCCGGTCATATGGTTGCTACATCCGCTATCAACATACCACACTTCTTCTTTTTGCTCTAGGGCCGCATGACATGCAATAAAGGTATGTTCCGTACCGTTTTTCCCTTCGGTGTAATTGGCTTGCTTGTTGGTTTTATTTCGGCAATCTTTTTTTAGATGACCGAATTTCTTGCAATTATAGCATTGGAGCTTTCCTTTATACCAACAATCTTTTTCGAAATGAGAGGAATTTTTGCAACTCCTTTTCCAAATCGACTTTTCCTTTTACCATTTTTACCATCACGAGATGATTCTCCCTTCACCGTATTTTGGTTTGACGATTCGGTTATGGTGGTTTTCGATTGGAATGTGCTCTCAAAAGATTGCTCGGTATCTCTATTTATACTTTGGTCATATCTTTCTAATGAACCCATTAGATCATGTACATTAAGGGTTGAGATATCTTGAGTTTCTTCAATGATCGAGGCCATGTCGTCATATTTTGCCGATACGCTAATGAGAATTTTTTTGACAAACCGACTTTTCGGAAAACTCCTCACCCAAAAATCTTATTTTGTTTACCAACTCCATAATTTTAGAGAAGAAATCCGTTAGCGTCTCATTATCTTTCATCTTCAAATTTTAAAGATCCCTTTTGACGGTCAAGAGTTTAACCGTTCGTACCTTCTCGTTTCCTTGAAATCCTTTTTGTAGGATTTCTCATGCTTCTTTTGCGCTTTTTGCCTCGATTATTCTCGGAAATATTTTTTCCGAAATCGCTTGTTGTGACAAGAATAACGCCTTTGCATTTTTCTTCTCCTTTCCTTTCATCTCCGTTTCCAATTCTAGCCTTATCTTTTTAGCCTCGTCCGTCTCTTTTTCCGACGGTGTTACCGCCTCCACATCTTCATACCCCTCTTCAACTATTTCCCATAAATCTTGAGAAATTAGAAGCGTCTTCATCTTAATACTCCAATAATCATAATTCTCTCCATCAAAAATGAGTTGTGAAGAATTTGGAAGCCCAAATAGCCTTGAGTTGTCATGGTGATATCCTTCTACTTCTTCTACTAAACTCAAAACACCATGACTCTGATGCCAATTTGTTGGAAACTTGGATTGATTCATTGAATGGAGATAATAGATGAGAGATTTTTTTTCTTAATTTTCTTTTCTTTTTTTCTTTTGGTTACAATTTTTGTGGATCATGAGTCGGTTACCACCCCTCAATCTCATCCTCTATTTGTAGTTATTTTTATGGCACCCCAAAATACACCCATTCATTTACACCCATATAAAACACATATTCAAGACACCTAATTGTTATGGGCCAAGAGCCTTATTACAAATACAATATAAAATACAAACTAATTTAAATTAACTTATTAATTTATAAAAGCATTAATTTTAATAGTCACCAGGGAGGGAGAGAAAGTGAGAGTGCGTGACTGACTCCCTGGCTTTGTAAATGGCAAGTTCTTCTTTGATCAGCATTGCTATTTCCACATAATTTGGTGAATCCGGCCGAACATATCTTCAAGTCTCCACCACCATCCGAAGTTCCACAGTCACCTGAGAGAGATCGGTGCTAAAGAGAGAGACAAGGGGCGAGAGGTGATTTTGAAAATCGCCGTAGAATCGCTTTTTTTTGGTAGCTAGCAAAAGAGTGCATAGCTTTGCCGAATGGTTATCCAAAAAAGCCATCCATTTGTAAACTTTGCATTGGGAACACAACACACTCCACCTGAGATTCACAAATTAAATTGATAATCCACTTGTCCATGTGATTTTTAATTTCAAAGTTTGTAAATTTTTGCAGGAATCAATTTCTTTTTGCTCTAGGTGAATAGTTTCAAAATATATTTTTTATTTTTGTTTGTTTATTTTGTTTTTTAGAAGCCGATTGCATACAATATTTTCTCTGTTGTTGGCATTCGCATATTTTGTGAGAACAAAATTGATTTTCGTGTGGGATATTATGAGGATTGTATATACAATATTAACAAATAAAAATAAAAAGAATCAGATAATATAAATACAACTAGACAATGTTGCATAAGATTGTGAACAACATAATTTTTTTTATTGATGAACATAATTTAGAAAAGTTGCAAACAATATAACATAAAGGATTTATATACACATCCCCAACTCAATGGCCCCTGGAAGGCGTGATGCGCTGGCACGCGTTTTGCTATACAAATAGCGTGGGCTTCTTTAGCTGGCCGAAATTTCCTAGACCCTTAATAGGCACGCATGGGCTTCTTTCACATTAGTGGGCCTCATTTCGCAATAGTGAGACTTGTTTCACATTTAGCAAGCCCTGTTTCCCACTTCCAACCCAGATTTGTTCACACATGTCCAGCCCTCCCATATGGGTTCTGCATCAAAAAGATTATCGGATTTGTTGCGAGGAAGACAAGACAGCCAGAGGGAACGTTCAGGTTCTACATGTTTGGCATGAACAAGTATATTCTGATTTTCCCAACTCGGTACTGGCCTGATGAATTTGTCCGAAAGAACCCAATCGCTGAGATTGAGGGACACTGGGTCCACTTCGAGTCATGGAAGGCTGATATCGATGCAGGAAAATTCGAATAAAAGGAGAAGGTAATATTTCAATTAATGTTATGGACTAATTTACAGAGGCTGTGAGGACTTGTCAAAAAAAAATTAATACTGTATAACACAGATCTAAACTTCATTTTAAAGCATATCGTGTTTATGCATATACATTCGTTCTGATAGTTGAGACATGTTTTGTATATGAAGGTGTGGCTGATGCTGACGAACTTGCCGGAACACCATCACTGCTTCGACAGGGTGGCCGTCATTGTGGCGAGCTTTGGGAAATTGAGGAGCATTGACACGGACAAGGCTGGAGTGGATCTCAAGACATGTGACGCCCTGATTGATTGCCATGACATGTTGTTAATTAAGCACAAAGTGATCTACCACTATGATGACCTGTATCACAGGGTGGTTTCAATCGACATCGACTTCAACATGGATATCGACTGGTTCTTGGAGTTGGGGTTAGACGACCCAAAGTTGTCGTTCGTGGAAGTTAATGCGTGGGCAAAAGAGGTGAAACGTCACAAGCCGAGGGAAGAAGAATAAAACTTTGCAACATAACAGGGTGGTTTAGGCTCACATGCTTCAGTGTCGTTTAAATGGTTGTTTGTATGCTTGTTTAGGGCAATGTTATTTATCTAGTGTTTTTTGGAGTGTTTTGTGGTGTGGTATGTAGGTTCTTATGTTTAATGTTGGTTTAGGGTTTTAGTTATGTCCGTCTCCTAATGCGGTCTACGCTAGTGACTGTTATTGTAACAAGACTTTAATTATGATGCTTTTCTAGTATTATTTATATTAAATTATTAGTCTAAGATGTGTTATTGAAACAGATTTGATGGTGTTGGATGAGTTCAATGTGTTAGTGATATAGAGTGGATTTTTCATTAGATGGATAGCGGATCGAATGAACAAAAGTAATTTTTGGATTAGAGTACATGACTATTCACACGTATGAACTTAAGTTTGGGATAGCGGATCGAATGTAGTAAATCTCATGAGAGTAGATGTTATAAGATGTAAACTTGCTGGATGAGAAATTTATAACAGCCAAAAGTCAGATTTAAGTCACAATGGTACTAATAAATAACCAAACCAAAATGTGCAACACCATAAAGAACTATAACAAAATAAAGCAAGTAACATAAAACACATCATGATATAATTCTTAAGCAAACCAGATACAAATATAAGTTCAACATTACAGACATACCAAAAGTTGAAGACACTAAGCTCCAAACTTATACAAAAATAAAATTTAAATAGTTCACAAAATGGTTCACAAACCAAGTTTAAATAGTTCACAAACCAAGTTCAAGACATACCTAAATAGTTTACAGTACATATATATTTAAATAGTTCAGAGTACAACAAAAGTAATATTTGTTCCCAATGATAATACTCCACAGACACGACACAACATAATATGATATGCATCAAGGTGCAAAATGGTTCTTGTACCATGAAGAGCATAGCATGTTGTAGGCAGATACTCCCCTCGCAGCCCTAGCATCAATATAATCAAAATTCATGGGCAATCCAGATACGATACACTCAGACATATTTAACCACAAATAATGCAGAATCATCAGGTTTGTCCTGGTGTGGACACTGGAGAAAGCTTTCACACCAAGTATTAATCTCCGACTCTTGAAGTCGTTCCGCCAGAAAACGCTTCCAGTCGCACACAAACTGGTGAACACGGTCCTTGTAACGGTCAACAGCGGTGATGGAGTTATAATCTGAAATCTTTTTATCCCCAAAGTCGAAAACTTTCAGAAGCCAATGTTTGTCAAGAGTGTGCGGGAGAAATAACCACCTAATTCTACCAAGCTCTCGTTGGCTCACTGAGCTGAACTCCACATCCTCCAATTCCTCAGTAAGCATGTGAGGCACCATTAACTGCAAAAAAGGAACCAAATACATAATCGGGAGAAATTCACATAATATATACTTTAAGAAGGACGAAAAAATTTCTGCTGACTGCATAGGTGTGGCGCATAGAATTCCATCGTTTGTAAGGATCAACATTGAGGCAATGAAGGAAGTGCAGTAGGGACATCAAGGATCTGCAACTTACGAGCAACCATTAGAATTTGGTTATAATGATGCAGTCAAGACTGTTGTCTAAACAATGGATAAAATTGTACCTTGCCAGATAGTGGCTTATCTGCTACCAATGACTCGATATCGCTACGCGTCATCCGATAATCCCCGCTAATGAAAACATAAGGACCGTGTACATACAAGTGTTATAGCCACCAGCTTGATTAAAAAGTGCATGAATATTACGGTGCTTGGGGATACCGGCATCGTCATTAATTTCAAGCTGCTTCTGCACAAACTGCGGGATGATACGGTGACAACGCATGTACCGAACCATATCAGGAAGACAGTCGTGGTTGTAATCAATGATGACGTCGTATATAGTCCACTTGCCATTAAGCTCGAAATTCTTGATAGACAAGCAGGCCTGACAGTCGGTCTTCTGCGAGCCCTTGTTACGACGCCGGTAACCAGGGACCGACTTTCTCTGAGGGATCTTGCGCCCTTTACTACATGCATAGGTGGCTGTGGAAGGTACTGAATAGAAGCTGTGGCAGGATCGTTTCACAATGCCGAATCCTTTATGGCAAGAATACGACAAATAGAAATCATATGCCTCACCCCTCGACTCGAATTGCATGCCTACAGCAGGATGAACGATTGGGTCCAAACCTTCAAACACATCCACTATGTTGCCATCAGCACACTGGGTAAAAAAAATTAATCAAAAGATTAGTCATACTGATGATAATGCAAAAAGAAAGAAGAAAACTTCATTACTTTGACACAGAAATAAAAATTAATTGATCCATTAAACAGATTACAACACTTACTCCAAACCTCCAATAAACTTTCTTAAAAGGATGGTTAATACTTAATAAATCTTTCATCAGAGGACTGATTGGTAACAATAAATAAATAAATAAAACACTGGGAAATAACTGAATAATGAATTAAAATAGTTAACATTATAGAAACAACAACAAAAAATCAGGCGCAAATAAAAAAATGGATTAAAAATTTAATTTCGCATCTGGAAAATTTCACAAACAAACATAAAAATGGGTTCCGTGCTCAACAGAGCTGTAAATACTATAAAACCAAGCGACATGTTTCCGTGACTAAATATACTTCATGAAGAACCATATAAAAATGAAATCCAAACTAGTAAATAGGGAACACACGAGCTAAAGAAAATGCAAAAAAAAACGAAATAAATTAAACACTGCAGGATTGTTCTGTGAGTTATTGACCTCTTCCTCCATTTCTGGATGCGAAACAATCACCATGGAATGAAGGCGATTAGACTTTTCTTGCAATGTCGCTCTTTTTTTTCATTCAGAATTTGAAGTGAAAACTAGATTTTAGAGGGAAAATGAGGCAAAGAGGAAGGATATGGAGATGTTGACAGAATAGGGGCGCGGTTTACCGAGGTATAGCTGTCAACTCCCCCCTCTACCAAGCCAGCTATTTGATTAGACCCGGTTTTCCACTGGTGAGTCTGGGCTTACCACATTACAGCGTTGTTCAGCACATGAAGCGC
This sequence comes from Juncus inflexus, assembly GCA_024447665.1. Taxonomy (NCBI): domain Eukaryota; kingdom Viridiplantae; phylum Streptophyta; class Magnoliopsida; order Poales; family Juncaceae; genus Juncus; species Juncus inflexus. The sequence continues at coordinate 2,460,878 of JAJHPC010000008.1, read as the reverse complement.
CATGTTCACCATGCGTAGCGTCCGGTTCACCAGCAAATGCCATGTCATGAAGACTTCCTGGGGCTGTTGGGGAACATATATACTTTTCCAAACATAAATCTAACTGAGCGGTAGTACAGTCAATATACCTGAATTAGATGTGAGCTGGCTCCATAAGAGATAACACAGCAATTGGTACCATCAAATAAATTCTGTATAAGAGGTTTCACTTCTTTTGTATGTATCTGATCAACCCCTTTCATAAAAAAAATCCGGCGAGTATGTGCTCTTGTGAGTAGTTCTATATAAATTAAGAAGAACCAGTTAGCGAACCAAATTTTCAAAATTCAAATTAGCAAACACTTAAAAACAGTAATTTGTTCCTCTAATAAGCAAACCAGCAACCCAATCAAACCAAAAAATTGAGGGTGAAATTAGACCATATGAAGGCAATTTATAACTTTACCTTCTGTTGGGGCACTTAGAGATCTATTTCGTCTTTATTGCCCTTCATTTTCCATCACATTTCCTTAACAGACAATCCATGTTTAGTAACAAAATTGTAAGTTCAGAAATATCACCTTCAGTTTGAGAATGAACATCACTGTAACTAATGAGGAATGAGGCAGAAATGCTGAAAAATTTCGTGGAGAAGAGGATCTATGAGATAGAGAGAGAAGAATTAAACTTTTTTTCTTTTTTTTCTTATAGAGGAACTGAGTGGGTCGAAACGTTATTTACTTAGGTCTTGTTTGGTTTGGGATTAAACTAGAAAAAGGAAAGCAAAGATAAAATATTACCTATACTTGGTTTGGAGGTAAGATAGGGGAGTAAAGTGAATCTAGGGAAACTATTATAACTATCTAGAAATTGAGATGTCAAGTAATAAAAAAAATGGAGATGAATATATATTTCTCTCCAAATCATATGTTTTTTGTATTTTACTAATGGAAAACTATATATTTCTTTTATTCTAGAATAATTCTTCTCCATTTATCCTTAGTTCCTCTTCATCCAAACCAAGCAAGGTAAAAGAGAATGCTCTTAATCTTAGTTCTCCTCCTCTTTTCCTCTTACTTCCCTTTCCCTAGTTTACCCCTAAACCAAGCAAGGTCTTAGTTTTTCTCTCTGAGCCTCAACTCAAGCTTGGACCGGGTTAAGTTTAACCGTGTCTTGACTCAAGCTTGGACCGGGTTAGGTTTAACCGTGTATTATCAACTCAAGCTTGGAGCAGGTTTGATTTAAATCATATTAGGATAATGCTCGCATTTCGCTGTGCATATTTAAATTCGTTATTCATTTGAATTTATGTATAAATTGCAAGTATGAAAAATCTATATAAAAGTTTAAAATAAATTTTGATTACATAAATAATATATAATAATTATGTTATGTAAGTTGATTATGTTTAAACTCATTTTGAATTACATCATAAGATATTTTATCCATTTATTATTTTGAATTACATCATAAGATATTCTATCCATTTATTATTCATTCAAAAATAATTTTTATATCACATCTAATTTTTATATCTATCATAAGATAACTCTATACAAATAAATTTACATATAAGAAGTAAAATAACATAAATAATAAATTCATAAAAAAAATAATAATCCAAAAAATAATTTGGATTATTCATTTACAATCTTAATTTATGTTTGCATTAAGATTTCTAAGATTAAAATATCATCTTTCTTATCTCTTTAGTTTTCTTGTGTCATTTATTGACATATTATATTAAAAAAAATCAAGTATTAATCAAATGATGAAGGAGATAAAAAAAACTAAAAAGACACGATAATATATTTCATAGATTTTAGTTGAAACCGCATAACACTTAATTATAGATGATTAACTTTAAAAGATATAAAAATAATAATTATATTTAACATGATTTGTAAAAAAAAAATATGATATTTATATATATGAAAAAAATATATTTACTATACATAAGAAAATGTAACATGACTTATTTTCTAAAAAATTGTCACCACTATTTTTCTTATTTATATTTTGTTAGTTGTTAAAATGATACATATTATCCGTAATACATCAAGTAATATAATCTAATTTTTAATACTCTGGAATTTTATTTGATATTATAGTTCTCACGTAATTAGAGATATAACACGAAACATTAATCTAACTGACCATGCGATATTGTGGTAATAATTTAAATGAAAAACTAAGATTTGAAAAAGAAAAAAAATTGAACCAACGGCTAAGATAAAATTAACAATAGGTCTCTTAAGAATACTCAAAGATAGATAAAAAATAAGGTATAAATTAATAAGCATATCATTTGATACATGTTCTTTTATATAGTCGTTATTCACATATTTTAGCAAGAAAAATAAATAAATTAGAACCATAACAATATGAAACTCAAAATAAAGCAAAAATTTCAACAAATTTATATTTGATGATTTTAACACGAGAAATAAAATATTTCATTGAGAATTACACCTTTTTAACGAAGAAAAGAAATATTAATTATATTTTAACAAATGAACTCTTCATTTACTATTGGTATTAATAATTGAACATAACTTTAAATTATGATTCATTGAAACCATCTGATTAAGATATGATGGTCAGAAATAAATTTACAACGGTTCTCACAAAACACCAATTCAACCAATCATATGATTATGTTTTAATAACCACACACATGTTGTCATAAAATATCAATAAATTTGAGAAAATGAAAAGTTAAGATTTACAAAAAAAAATTGATCGAATGGTCAAAATAAAAGTGATGATGTGACCTTTTGAGGAGGCTCAAAAGTAGATAAAAATTAAGACGTTGAGGTTAATTAACAAACAAAAGTTTTATACGGTTATTAAAAAAACTGCGTTAATGAGCATATAATTATTCACGGTGTGCAAATCATATATAAATGAGCGTCAAAAATTTGTTACTGTACTCGCGGTTCTTGTTGCTCATATTTATCTTTGATTTCCTCCAATGTTTTATATAGATAGTACAAATTTTAAATTAACGGAGAAATTGATGTAATGAAAACTTTGTTTTTCCACGTGTAATCCTTTCTATTCAGCCAAAAAAATCTCATCTTTGGGTCGCATTAAACCAAAAGGTATAAAATAAACTAATTTCTACGTCCCATAAAATGGATAACTTATATTTATAAGGATCCAATCATTCAATTTATATTTTGTGCTTCTCAGTTCTCACACCATACTTATGATATTTTGTTGCAAATATTCGTTCACATTCTTTTCATGAACTTTGGCATCACAATGGAATTATCAACAACCATAGAATAACCGAGACATTGATGAGATTTTCCTTCTGTTATATAGAATCCTAATTGCATACAATATTTTCCTTCTGTTTTGTTCAATGACTTATTTTGTTGAGATCATAATTGTCCATATGAATCACAATATTTACATATAAAGATAAAAAGAATTGGAATAATAATTATGGCTACATAATTCTCTATAAATTCTTGAAAGATAAATTAATCAAAATATTGTCAAATATAAATTATAACTGAATCAATTGAATAGATATAAAACCAAAATCCAAACTAAAATCTCTAACATGCTCGTAAACCGAAAACCCAGAACTACGGCTCGCATAGTAACAACAATATCATTTGATTACTCCAGACAAACCAATTAACTACTAATGCAATATGAATGAATCATGATACTCATTAACGATAAATGTTGGAATTTCGGATCGTTAATTCTTTGAATATCGATTGAAGAGGGTGAGAGATTCAGGGGATGGGTAACATTAGTTAAAAACAAATACTCATCACACCAATATATATATTTTGTTATAAATATTTTCATCACATTATTTTCATTCATTTTGGCATCACAATAACATGAACAATATTGCATAAACGTTATCAAGAGCTTGATGATATAATAACAGTATTAATAATACCTCACTAAATCTGGAATTGGATCATGGGGTTCATAAAAAATCATGTATTTTTGTCTCATCTTCTATTTTGATAATTTTATATACTATTTTTAAAAATAATTTTTTATACATGTAATTAGAAAATCAGAACACAATATCAGCCCTCTTGATACTTCTCTTACTCAAAATAAATGGAAAAGAACATCAAATAAACTTGAGAAAAATATGATAATGTAATTACAAAATCAATCTTTGTATCATATTATTTCCATTAATGTTTATATACTTATCATATCTCATCAAAAAAATCGGGAAATGTCACGCATTTGTAGACTTTACATTTGGGACACAACACACAACCCACCTAAAATTTCATAAATTAAATTAGAAAAAATTTAAATAAAGTAAACTATTTATTTTAATGAAAAAAATGTAATGAAACTTACAGCTTTACAAGTGGGGCAGCGGCGATAAATCCGATTATTCTTGCTTTGGATATTTGTCTTTTGGCCCTCGCAAAAATCGCATATTAACCATCCAGTCCCTTTACAAGCTTCACACATTATTCTCTCTTCTTCTTTTTCTTCCTTGGACCAATTTCATAAAAATCAAATTAAAAATCATATTACCTATTTCTTTTAATGGGAAAAAAATTCTTATTACCTATCACAATCCCATATAAGGTTTGATAATAATTTTTGAACGAGAATTAAACTTTCAGCCTCAATAAAAAAATTAAACCGCAAATTACTCATCCCATAAACACGCATTCATCATATTACCAATTACCCATCAAAATTCCAAAAACACACATTGAAATTGCAACAAAATACACAAAAACATCATTCAAATTTAGGTTTATAACTCACATGGATTTGCTGGTTTTGAGTTTGAGAGATGGCATCCTGTGGAGAGGAGACCGTGCAGCTCACTCTCATCCATCGCAACTCTTTCCTAACAGGGAACCTCATCCGACGGTCCAGATTCACCCTCGCTGTGCATGGACACGTCACCACCATTGCCAGCCTCTCTCTCGTTTTGGATAAAATGAAATGATAAAACAATGGAGAAGAAGAAGGAAGTTGAAATCTCGCTTATGTAAAAATACAAGATTTCAATTCCCAGATTTTGAAACAATCGGAATTGTAAATCCCGCTTATGTAAAAAAAAAAATAAAGGAATTTAATTCTCAGTTTTCAAATCCCGCTCATGTGAAAATCCGAATTTATTGAAAATACGGTATTTCAGTTCCTAACTTTGATAATAATTCAAATTTGTAATCTCTTTTACGATGCAACGCGACGAGAAAAATAGTATATAGAGATAATGAACAGTATATAAAAATCAACAGATAGGATATGAAAATTATTTTTTTAGAAGTAATAACTAATATATGCCTAAAAAAATAAAAATAATATACAAAAAACAAAAAATATATTAAAAAGCAGAAAAAACAATACATCCTCTAAAATAAATATGTAAGAACTTGGGGGTGCTCAAGTCAGTCGTGTGTTCATATTTCCCTTAAAAATATGAGATTTCAATTCCTAGAATTTTTAACAATCCAAATTTGAAATCCTGATTATGTCAAAAAAAAAAAAATAATATTTATATTCCCTGTTTTGAAGGGATATTATGGTCATTTCACAACTAACCAACATTTCCATTCCTCCTCACGATAAATAGAGAAATCATAAGCTAGGGTTTTAAGCCGCCGCTAAAAAACACACACACAGAGAAGAGAAACAACAAAGAAAACCCTACAAACCCTCGACAATGGGAGTATTCACGTTCGTGTGCAGGAACTCCGGCGGAGAGTGGAACGCCAAGCAGATCGGCGAGTCCGGCGATCTCGAGGCGTCCGCGGCTGACGTGTACACTCTGCAGCGCAGCCTTGTTCAGGCCGCCACTGCCAAGGACTCCAGCGGAGGCGTTCAGAGTTCTTTTGCTATGGTTACCCCCTCTTCTGCTGTCTTCCAGGTCCGAATCAGATCTTGGTTGTTTCAATTTTATGTTTTATTACTAGTTGATCTGATTTTTATTGAGTGAAATTCATAACATAAATTAAAATTGAGTGAATTGATTCATTTGAGATCTGATTTGAACCTTGTGATTAAGCTTTAGTGATTAATCCATGTGAGATCTGTTCTTTACAGCTTAATTTTAGTACAACTTAATTGTGATATTAATTCTTTTTTTCTTAAATGGGTGAATGGAATTCAGGTGACAATTGGAGGAGGTTGTGGTGGTGGATTCATCGGCGGAGCGGCGTCAGGTGGAGCGCCTGCTGCGTCAGGTGGCGGAGCTGCTGCTCCGGCAGCGGAGAAGGAAGAAGAGAAGAAGGAAGAGAAGGAGGAGAGTGATGACGACATGGGCTTCTCGCTCTTCGATTAGAAATGCTATACATTTGATGGTTGTCAGTTTTGAATCTCAGTGTATTTTGGTTGGATTTTTTGGTATTAGGAGAGACTTTGTTTGGTGATATTTTGTTGGTTTAAAGATGAGAACTGTGTTGTTGTGGTTGGTTTGTGTTAATTTTGTGATATTTGGGTTGAGGATTGATGGTTTATGTTAAGTTTTTCTAGAACTTTGATAATTGATGGATATCATACAACTTGAAAGTATTGATCCATTGATTTTGGGGACGACTAAATACTGATATTATTTTAAATTATGATTTCTAAAAGATCATAATCTCAAGAATCATAAACCTGTAATTTTAACACATTTGAATAATAGAACCTCACTTACAAACTTCAATTAATAAAACACCATTTGAGTAATTTTAACAATTCAATTAATAGAAAGAGTTCTCCTCATTTATAGAAAGATTTTAGCAACTTAGCAATTAAGTATTTTAGCTTATTTTAATTTTTAGCATCATGTTTTAAAATGAATATGAAACCTAAAATCTTGCCGTTATTCAACAACCGAGCAATCATCGAACTAGAAAACATGATCATCACTAATTTCTGGAAAGACAAATGGTTGAATAGTAATTTTTTAGCACAAGAATACCTGAGATTTTATTGTCGGGCTAGCAACAAATTTAACACGGTCAATCAGATACTAGTAGCTCAGCACCCATGACAATGGGATTGATAACTCAATACCCAGCAGGAAAACAAACTACGGAAATTGAAAAACGAAATCCAAAGTACCAACCTATCTGCTCAACAAGATAGACTGATGTGGAACAGTGATACATACAAATCTTTTTCAATAAAGAAGACTTTCTTTACAGATAGAGGAAAAAAAGACATGACCCAAACAAGAATATGGGAACTCAAAGTCCCCCCTTGGATTAAGTTTTCCATGTGGTTTTTCTCCAAAGAAAAACTGCAAACGTGTTGGAAAATTTGGAAAGAATGCAATGCAAGAATCTTTCAGGAAAAAAAAAACACGAAAGAACAAGTATGCTCGATTATCAAGGAGAATGCAGATGAATGGCTAAGGATGGCGGGCAAAACAAGAAGCCAACATGAAGTCCCACGGCATAATGGCAATCCGGACGTCACACGAGTATCGTAAGACGCATAGATCATAAGAAAATTTTCATTAAATTTTGTAAAACCATGACTATCACGGAAATAGAATGTAAATATTTTTATAAAACACTTTATTTAATGCAAGTCTAAGTAGGTAAATTACCTACAATTCAAAAAAAATAATAATAATTCAATTAATAAATTGTCTAATGAAAAATACTACAGCATGTGAACAATTTCTCTATTTCCATGCTTGTTGTTTATTAGTGATTATTAAGTGCGGGACAAATCTTAGTCACTCAGTTCAAATTATTGAGCTTGTCTATGGTACTCCACTTCATATTTTAACTTAATGATAGATTTAATCAAGACCATTAGATTAATAGGGGTATTTTCGGTATCCAATCTTATATTCATTTTATTTTATTTTTGCTCTTTATTTCTTCAATCAATGGAGAACTTCATTATTTCTTTATCTCCTTCTATGGACTCATTCAGTCACCAATCAAACTCTCTCCGATGGCCGCCGCCGCCGCCACCTCAAACCCAACTCTCTTCAATTCCACCTTTCCTTTCGCAAATCCACCTCAAGCCCCAACTCTTCAGATTATCAGATTTTTGTTTTTTCTTTTGGATCGAGTTCAGATTATCAGATTTCGGATTTGTTTAGTTCTCAGTTCCGGTTTGGACTGTCTCTTTTGAGTTACGATGTGCCAAAAAGAAAAGAAAAGAAAAACAAATTAACCAAAAAAACAAAGAATTTAGAGGCCCTTTAGTTTCACTATATGATTTGATTTGTTATTATCATGACATTGCAATTTTTTTATTAGTTATTCCTGTTATGCATTTTTGTTGGGTAGAGAAATAACGGAGAACACCTTCAGAAAAAGAAAGAAAGGAAAATCTACTTTATGTTCCATTTTAGAGAATGTAATGATTTGGACTAATTAGTAATATTTCCCTAAGTTATGCATTTTTGTTTGGTAGAGAGAGAAAAAGGAAAATCCACATTATAATGGAGGCCAGCTCAATGCATGCTGACTTGTTGGAATTCCTCAGATAAAATAATTGTTTAATAAGAAATGTAATAGTTGAATTTTCAATTATTTATTGATGTTAATTGTAAAAATTGGGGGTAATTGAGCCTCAAATAGATTAAAGGCGAAAATCCATAGAACATAACAGAATGCACGAAATGGTTCAAAACTCAAGATAACTTTTAAATAAAAATGCCAACTAAAAATACATCAATCCATATTTATTCAAACAAAATAACTTTTAAATAAAAATGCCAACTAAAAATATAAAAAATACATCAATCCATATTTCATCAGCTTTCACGACGCTCGGGACATGTTGCTTTATTATGCCCTTGTTGTCGACAGTGCCCGCATCGTCTCGTCCCCTTCTCATTGAATATTCTAAACCGTTTTTTCGGTGCACCTCTGCCTACCATGACCTCGGGATCAGAAACACCAAACGGTGCAGAGGCCGTTTCACCATAATCAAACGCGGAATCACATGTTAGCAACGGTAAACAAGTTTTCGGACTCTTAGTCCACCTTTCCCACACACATCACAGAGGAATTACATCCGTCTTCATCTCAATCAACACCTTTAGTATGTGTCTACATGGGATTTTCTCACTTTCCATTTTCATAGAAAGACACTTCATATTATGTACCAAATCACCACCAACACACTCCACAACAATGCTTCCACCCGTATTTCTAATTGATTCCAACATGTACCACTTTTTACCATCATATTCATCGGTCTCAACAATCTCATAATTCTTTGAGCGAGCAAGCTCGTCTTGGACAGAATAAAATACATCAGGTGTATAAATCTGTGCAGCATACTTCTCTAACCCTACAAATTCTGTTTTCGTGATAGGAATAGACTGGGAGGCTTTGCAATCAAGTTCGACCTCATTTCTGCGGATACGAGACACGCAACGGTCATATTTCCTAACAAGATCAAACAAACACATATTACTATTAATATGCATGTGAAGCCTAGAATTAAGACTCTCGCTCCTTTGATTGCTTATCATTCCTAAGAATAACTTATTTTCGAAATATGCTACTGCCCAACGCTCCCTTGAGTTGTACATCATTTTCAACCATTCATTATCCCTTAATGATGCACTGCCACTACTGATGTAATCATCCCACCTACTCTCAAATTCGCTCGGGTCAAAATTGTTATACAACAGGTCCCTAAATCCTTCATGATTAGATATGTGAAGATGACGCACCATGTTCAAGTCAACATGCCATGCGCATATACGATGAGTTGCTCGTGGTAAAATCTCTCGAATGGCTTTAGCCATGGAAGGGCATCCATCGGTCATTATGGATTTGGGCTGGTTTTGATACATTGCGGTTAAAAAGGTGGACAAAAGCCACTTGTAGGATTCCGCTGTTTCATTTTTTACTATTCCACACCCAAAAATTATGGTTGACCGATGATGGTTCACCCCCACAAAAGGTATGAACGGCATGTTATACCGATTCATTCGGTACGTACTATCAAAAATCAAGACATCACCAAAACACTGATAATCTATTCTGGACTGAGCATCAGACCAGAACAAGGTTGTCAATTTTCCGTCATTATCCATGTTATAATAAAAAAAGAACTCCGTATCATTTTCCTTTCTCGATTTCATACACTGCAAAACATATTCCGCATCCCCGTTATAGGTTATTGAGTTCCGATGTTTTGTCAAAAAATTGTACATATCTTTCATTAGGAACCCCACATTACGAAAACCCCCTTCTTTATTTTCAAGGACATCCATGATTTGTCGCTTACGAAGTCTTGCGACATGTAAAGAAATTATTTCCAATTGCTTGATATTATCGATTTTACGATGAGATCGTAGGTGCACGACCTCTTCTTCATCAGCTAATTGGTGATTATGAACATCCTCAAACTCACTCACGAACCAATAAGTCGTCTTGCGATCAAGCGTAACTGCAAACTTGACCGGACAACCAACCCGGGTCAATGCATGCTCTCTTTTCTTGCCAGCAATATTTAAAAGTTTTTCCTGGCGAAACCCAGCCTTAAAACAAAGAAAGTGACGATAACACAGTACGCCTTCTCCCCGCGTTCTTGTTTTATCTTTTCTGACGCTAAATCCTTTACGTTTTGCATAAGCATTAAAGAATTCGTTTGCCTTTATCTCGGACGGAAACATCATTTCAATGATCTCCCCGTACTCTAATAGTGAGTCGATATCATGACCGCCTCCGTATTCCTAAAAAAATCACGGAAAAAATTTAATGGCTTGAGTATTTTTAAATTCAAATTATTTGAGTATTTTTAAATTCAAATTACCTGTTCATCGCTTTCCATGGTTGGATTCTCAAACGACATCGCTTTCCATGGTTGGATTCTCAAACGGAAAGAGAGAGGGAAAGGGGCAAGAAGAAAGTGAAGCAAGTCAGCTGAATCTGGGCAGGCTAGGGAGGGAAAGAGAGATGGTCAAAATCTGATAAATTTGAAGCGTTGGATAAAAAACAACTCAACGGTTCAGACTGAATATTAAGAGAGACAAAGGATCGCAATCCATAAAAAGAATAAATTGGTGTGAAAGGAAAGTAGCCTGATTTTTAGCCCAAAAATATGTCAACAAGATCTGTATCATTTCTATAAGATTATATATTGCTGGCAATCACAAATTGATTAAACTTGACCAGCTATCACAAATTGATTACAATATTGTTCAGATTTATTTTATCTAACCCAATTAACAAGCTCTCAATAAATATTTCAAACACATTACACAAAATTATTACTTCAAATTCTTTGACAAGGAAATAATTTCTTTCTGTACGCTCTTTAATATGTTTGAATATGAAAATATCAATTGCGCCACCATCTTTTTCCTTGATAAATCTATATCTTTCTGAAAAAATGTTAAATAAATATTATTAGATTTATACTATTAACTTAAGCAGAATTAGACATCCAAGCAAGTAAATATTTAATGTACCTGAGTAAAATCACATTTAAGTTTATTGCCTTCCCAAAGTTGCATATACTTTACTGTAAAGACGCCACATGAATCACCATCCTCTTGACGTGGAAGATCATCGACTGGTTTAACTGACCATTTGACAATATCAACTGATCTCGGCCATTTCGAGGAAAGTTTTCCGTCGGCAATTGTAGCGTTGATGCACAGTTGAATGCCGGATCTCTACAAAATCAATTTACATTGATAAACATAATAAAAATAAGTTTTTGGATAGACTATAATGACGTACCAAATTTTCAGTTTCCTGCATATATCGAATATTAGCTTCCTGTGGATTACCAGTTTTGGAATATATGGAGTCTAATATTTGGAACTCTTTCTGCTCAACATTTAAAACTCCAGCATACCAATGCTGATCTTTGATATTAATAGGTATAAGAACCTACAATTAATATTAAAAAAATAAATTATATATGAATATTTATAAAATGGAGGTACAATTTACACAAATTTAAGAATATTTGTCATATTTACCATTTTGGATTTAAGATAGTCGGCTCCAGTGTTAACCATGCGTTCCCACAGCCTACCTTTTTTGGATTTAAGGTCATCCTTGTTTTCTTTACACAAACCAATTAGCCACCCTACTTGAAATGAGTCAGCTACAAGGACCTTTCCGCGATTTAATTCTCTGGTGTAACAATTAATAACCTGCAACATCAAATGCAAATATAAAAAAAAAAGTAAATAAATAAATTAATTAATTAATAAAACCAAACTCACCTCATTATTTAACCATTTTTTGCGACCTTGCACAGGAGTTACAAGACATTCCAACTTACGAATAGTCAAAATATCGTCATCACCATCTACAACTTCTTTATCTTGTTCGGAAATGTGCTCTTGTACATATTTTATTGATGCGATATCAATATTATCTAACTCATCTGAAAGACATAATATGTATTAAGCACAAACAGATTCACATTTAATACTATTTTGTAAAATAATATGTATCAATATTTTTCTTATTTTTGTAAAATAAGATATCACTTACAAGGAAATTTTGAAGCATTTCTCTTGTGATCCGCTACATTCCCAATTATAGCATGGTGATCTGGATTCACGTATGGAGAGCTATTGAGAGGACCTATTTTTCTAGCTCTACCTTGTTTGCCTTTGACCCTGTCAGCAACATTATCCTCTTTATTCATATTTTCATCATCATCACGATCTTCATCGTCATCAGGCATGACATGAATATTAGAAGGTGGTGGCGTATGATATTTTTTATCAAAATAAGTTGTTTGTTGTTGCTCTTGAGAAGGAGAGGGCTCACGATCTTGCTCATCATCACAATCTTCATCGTCCTCAGGCATGACATGAATATTAGAAGGTGGCGGCGTATGATATTTTTTATCAAAAGAAGTTTGTTGTTGTTTTTGTTGAGAAGGAGAGGGTGTACGATATTTTTTATCGTCATCAGTACGTTTTGTTTTCTACACATGACATGAATGCTTATTATAAATTTATTTTTACATGACTACCAAGATTTTGATATAAGAAGTATAATAATACCTGCAACAATTCTTCGATGTCACATAATGTTTCGCCAAAAGAGGATACCATGTCAATGCTTCTTCTCATTCCCTATATATGACAAGAATATTTTTTGTCGTTATATTTAAATAAAAGTAGAAGTTGAAAACTAAAAACAAATATGACAAACCTTCAACATTTCCTCAAGGTCACAAAATTTCTGTTGACAGATTACCTCATATCAAACACCACATTTCTAATCTCAGATAATGATTGTTCCATACGTGTTAATCTTTCACTAGAGCTCTCTTCAGATTTCAGTTACGTACAAAAGGATTTACATGATTTTAAATTACTTTACAACCTTCTTAATATTTAAGGAAATGATGATTATATTAACCTTGTCAGAGGGATGTTTAAGATATATCACCAATTTTCCTATTATACCATGCACACCAGCATATTTATCTCTGAGGTTAATTTTGTCTTCATCCCAGTTCATCATTAAGGGATACAAATGTTTGCTATAATCGATCTCACTTATTTGCAGATGTTCCAAAATCCAAACCTAGCACAAAGAATGTTTGAGTTGCCAAAAGTATCAGGCTTTTTATTACATAGATATGGAAAGGTTGGCCAATTAATTAGATGTTACCAATTAAATCAAGGACAAAACTGTCAAATAACTAAGGAAAGTTAAACAAACCTGTAAATAACAACATGAATGCCTGTAAATATCACCACCCGTAATATTACCATTAAACACATATACAAACAAGGAAAATACTTGAAACATGCTGCTTTTATTATGTTAAGTTGATTATGTTAAGTTTGACCATTTTTGTTAAGTTCGACAGTTTTTGCCCTTGTGGAAAATTGGTAATTAAATTATAAAATAATTTATTTAAAATAATTTAATAAAACCACAAATTTGGCTTTATATTGTTTTATTTCTATAAAATCATAACTAAAAAAAATAATTTTACCTGAAGTAGAATGAAGTTGCCCTTAAACTGGTGTTTTGGATTTGACTGATGTAGCTCAATACTCCTTATTAACTCATTAACAGCAAACTTGGCCCAATTAGTATTTCTTATCACTGATTCATCCGCAACGAGACCGGTGTACGTGCTAGGAAATTCATCAGTTGAAATAGGTGCTAGCATGGTACCAATTACTAACAAACAAAATTTTATAATGAATGGCTCATCAAAATCTTTCTTGTGAAGTATGCTAGCGGCTAATCCACTAAGAGTAAATTTATAGTTGCATAAGCCACAAACATAGAAGTTTTTTTTGGATTCGGTAATGTTAACTTCAGTTCCGACATCTCGAACACCGAGTATACAAAACGCATCTCATGCCATTACAGGAACGTCTGTATCATTAACACGGAAAGACTTTTCACGAGGATTATATTTTTTAATGAGAGCAGAGCACCAAAGAGTCCGAAAACAAGTTGGCTGCAAATGAAGGAAGCCATCGAATCCCACTTCCGTGATAGCATCTTTCTGTGCATCAGTCAAGCTGTGTATCACAGAAACAAGTTGTTGAATTTCTTGGGGTACGGAACCATTAGTTTTACATCTTGCAGCCTAAATTATATAATAAAGTAGAACGTGAAAAATAATATATCCAATATAGAGATACGAATATAATTAAAAAAAATTATGTTGCATACCATTGTTTATGTTTAGCACTACACGGCTATTTGCTTAATTAGCAAAACTTCAAAAGTATGGCTTCAATTTATGAAAGAATAGGCTTGTCAGTTTCCAAATATGAATCAACAATTTTAGAATTATATTCCTTTCTATGTATATAGTTTATTTTTGTAACGTAATTTTGGAAAGATGATCATCAATAACCAAAAACTTTTTTTGGGAAAGAGCTATGTTCATAATTATAACCAAAAATATTTTCCAAGAAAAATGATAATCGGATTTGGTAATGTCCTCTAATCGGATTTGGTAATGTCCTCTATTGATTTTCTGTTTGCTTCTAAATTTGTCTTCTCATTTGCTTGCTAAAATTGCAGATACCCTAAGATATAGAGGCTATCAAATATGGAAGCTAAATGAAAATTTTGGCAAAAAATTACGTATCATTCCAAAATAGAAAATCTAATTAAATTTGACAATTAATAGCAAATTAATTAAGATGTCTTGCTAAAAGAGAAGTTTTTTGCAATTTTGCATTTAGAAAAACCACTAGACATCTAAAAAATCAGGAAAATAAGTATTACAATCACAATTCACAAGTGGCTGAATGTATAATATACAATATTATTACACAAGAACTACAACAATAGAGAAATAAATAATAAATATCTATAGACAATTAAAATTAGTTATGATGATCCTAAATCCACAATTAAAATTTAAAAGCCACACAAATTATATTAAAGACCCTAAACTTCTAGTTAACTATCATAGAGCCCTTCTTGCTCCCACACATCCACCAAAAATTCCACCATTGTCTGCCCATTTAAACAAAAATAAATCAAAATATTAATTATCACATAAACTCTAAATTGTAATAATTCATAAAAAAAAAGACTTACATTCTCACATAAAGATCCCGGTACTAGTCAAACCAGTAAATCAAAACACAACCGAATTAACTGATTCAACGCTAAATCAGAATATTAAATCATGTAACTCAAGTAGATCATTCATAACCCTAAAGCATACTGTTATAGATCAATTAACACCAATTCCTACTGGTAGAGATCCTGGGTCATAACAATAGAGATATAATTAACCCTTAAACCTAAATTGAATAATGAACCCTAAATGTAACAATCCTGCAACAACTAAATTAAGCCTTGATTAGTCTTGATAATACCTGATCAGCTGCTGCTAACCAAATTAAGCTCTGATTTGAAGAAATCACAATTAGTTAGTGTTGATTCAACACACAATCAGTCCCAATCTGGCGAATCGCTGAACAACACTGAATGAGCCTCATTTCGTACAGATTCAGAATGAATAAGCACCTTACCTAGAGGCATATGAGGTCGATTCTGTCTGGTAGTATGGCGAGCTCGAGATGGAGGAGCCGACTCGTGTGTGGAGAGAGGGATTAGGGGACGGACATAAATTGGAGAGAGAGAGGGGGGAGAGAGAGAATCGATCTGCCCCTGTAGAAGCTTCGAGAAGATCCGGCACAGCCCCCGGCCGCCGCCGTGAGAGGAGGAAGAAGAAGAGGAAGAAATTCGGTGAGATGAGAAATCGGAGCTCGAGTTCCATGGCGACGGCGATCTGTCTCATCTCTTTGCTTCTTTCTTTTGTTCTTTCTATCTCTCTTCTCGTTTTTTACATTACTGGAGTACTGGAGATGGAGATGAAAGAAAGATATTGGAAAAAGAAAGAATGCAAAATAATTAAACACAAAATTATCATTTTACCCTTTCATCATTTAATTTATGGAGAAAAAATGTCTACCGTACTTAACTTTCAAACTTATCTGAACCGTTCATCAAAACTAAAATTTTCAATGTGGAGTACTGTAGACAAAATCAGTAATTGCCTTACAATGTATGTATATTAAAATTTAAGAAATATGCGTCCCATGTGAAAGCAACGGTAATCATCTAAATGTAAAAAATATGACGTATATTTTTTAAAACTTGAGAAAAAATGATGACAAACTAATATAATTATAAAAATCACAGCGAAACACGGGGAATTTTCTAGTTTAAAAAAAAGGATAATTTCATATATGCCACTATAAAAACTCGAAATATCATATTTGCCATTATAAAAACTTAAAAAATCATGTATTTCGTCTCATCTTCTATTTTGATAATTGTTTATATTAATTTTGAAAATAATTTGCTATATATGTAATTGAACAATCAGAACTCAATATCAACCTTCTTGAATAATAGGTCACTTGCTCAAAGCAAATGGAAAAATAACATAAAATAAATTTAAGAAAAACATGATAATGTAATTTATAAAATCAATCTTTGTGTCATATTATTTCCACGAATAGGTATATACTCATCATACCTCATCGCAAAAATCAAGAAATGTCACGCATTTGTAGACTTTGCATTTGGGACACAACACACAAATAAGTAAATATATATCCAAATGAAAAAAAATGTAACAAAAGTTATTAGGAGAGAATTTGGTGATATTTTGGTTGAAAGATAAGAACTGCGCTCATAGCTTTCTGATGTTCACACATTAGCTTCCTGCAACCATGGCTTCCTAAACCCGCTCAAAACTACGCTAGGAAATAGGCCACATTTTTAAGTTCAAAAGATCATAAGGTTATTTTTGTTCATCTCTTATATACTACTTCAAGTATTTAATTTATCATTGTAAATATATATTTCTGGAGCTAATATGCAACTTTTGTGTTAAGTAATATTTTTAATTATGAATGTATCATTTGGAACAACAATATAGTATAATCAAATATTTCTAAAAAAGCATATACATTTTCACTTATCAAATTTCTCATATGATTGTTTATTAGCGCCAAGAATTTATATTTTATTTCATTACACGTCTTTTGAATAATATGGCAATGCACAAATATATACTCAAAATCATCTATCAATCTGAGGTTTGCATGCATATATCATTGCCCAAGCTATTTCTTTTTTTTTTTAATTAAGTGGCCGGCACATAATTAGAGTAAATTATGTATTTATTATCTCTTCAAATTCTACATTATTAATATCATTTAAAATATTTATTAAGGCATCTTAAAATTTTTTTATTGATATAATAAACCACATAATATGTAATGATTAAATAAAATTTTATTATATCCTTATGCGGAAATTATACGAATATTATTCTATGGATATATTAGCATATATGTTGGATTGAAAAGAATATAATTCTCAAGTTCCTTAAACACAAACATGTATGAACTATGATTGTTTTCTCTCAAATAATTAATATCTCAGAAGTTGGTACCTCTGAAATTGTTCCCACAGTATAATAAGCAAAATGTAGATTTTGTTATGAATATATTAATTATGGATGTCCAAATACATCCCTCTTACCATGTGAAGAGTTATTGCAACTCTCCACTTGTAAAGATGTAAATATCTTGTATTGTATGAGGAGTTATTGTAGGGTATTTGTTTGTATATTATGTACTAAATTCTAGGATAGATTCTAGAGTAGAATGTTGAATTCTAGAATAGATTCTAGAGTAGATTCTAGAGTAGAATACTCACCCTTCTCTATATAAAGGGGTGGAGGCTATTGTATTTGGAACCTCTTCACCATTCTCTTTTTGACTCTTCATAAGTTGGAAGAATCAATTTCTCTCTTCCAACTTCTAAGAAATCAATTTCTCTTTTGCAACCTCTAAGAAATACTTACCTCCTCCCAATCCACCTCTCTTATGTTATTTTCGTTTTCTATATTCAACACGTTATCAGCACGACACTCTGACCTAACGTAAGTGAGGTAGGAATTCTCGATATTTCTTATACATCAATATTTTCTTATTCGGATTCTTTTCTTCCGATTGACTAAACTTTTATTCTATTTACTTATTTGAACTTCTAACAACATGTTATTATCGATACATGTTTATTCTTAAAAGCACCAGAAGTTGCTTGTTTATTTGTTCATTTTATTTTTAATATTAAGCAACCAGAAGTTGCTCGTTTATTTTTTCATTTTATTTTTAATATTAAGCAATAAGAAGTTGCATGTTTATTTTATTAAGCACCAGAAGTTACTCATTTAATTTTTCATTTTAAGCAACCAGAAGTTACATGTTTATTTTATTAAGCGCCAGAAGTTGTTCATTTAATTTTTAATTTTAATTTTAATATTAAGCAACCAGAAGTTGCTCGTTTATTTTTTCATTTTATTTTTAATATTAAGCAACCAGAAGTTGCATGTTTATTTTATTAAGCGCCAGAAGTTGTTCATTTAATTTTTAATTTTAATTTTAATATTAAGCAACCAGAAGTTGTATGTTTATTTTATTAAGTGCCAGAAGTTGCTCGTTTAATGTTTCATCTTACTTTTGATGTTAAGCAACAAGAAGTTGCATATTTATTTTATTTTTAATTCAACACCAGAAGTGCCCGTTCAATTTTTAGTTAAGCAACCAGAAGTTGCACATTTTTAACTACGTTCAATTTTTAGTTAAGCAACCAGAAGTTGCATATTTTTAACTACGCACCAGAAGTTGCTGGTTAAGTTTTTATTTAAGCAACCAAAAGTTGAATGTTTATCTTACTTTTAATTACGCACCAGAAGTTGCATGTTTATTTTATATGTTATAAACGCACCCGAAGTTGCTTGTTCAATTTCTATTTGCTCAACCAGAAGTTGCATATTTATTTTATTTTTAATTACGCACCAGAAGTTGCTCGTTCAATTTTTATCTACGCAACCAAAGGTTGCATGTTTATTTTTATGCACCAACAGTTGTAGTATATTTATCTATGTACATTTATTATACTCACATTTACTTTCTGTATATTTATTTTCTGCATATCTATTTTTATGCACCTGCAGTTGCAATTTAGCTTATTGATGAACTTAAAAATTTGGAATTTATTCTTATTGAAACCTGAAGTTTCAATATAAAATTGGCAAGGGTCTAATTTCATTTATCCCACCTAAATAGCTTCAACATGGCAGATTTAGCGAAACTTGAGTTTGTTGCCCCTAATATATCGCACAACAATTATCTGTCATGGATCCTCGATGAAGAGATCCACCTTGATGCCGTGGGTCTGGAAGACACCATCAAAGCGGGACCAGCTTGTAGCTGAACTGAATAACAAATTATTACTTAAAAATCATGAGCCTCGTTCGACAAGTTCTAGCCCATTCCCAGAAGCGAATGCCGTTGTAGTGTCATCTTAAATGATGTAGCCTATTCCCAGAAGCGCATGCTACTACATTTAATGACCGTAATCACTTTCATGGATACAGATGTGGAAGAGGCTGAGGTAAATTCATTCTTAGAACCGTAATGGTCAAATTAAGAAACCCGCAGATGAAAGAAGCAAGGAACCTCAAAATGTCACCCTGAAGGTGTCTGGGGATCAATGTCTAAGATGTGGTATGAAAGAGCACTGGTCGCGTACCTGTCGTACGCCAAAGCACCTCGTTGAACTTTATCAAGCCTCCCCGAAGGAGAAAGATGATTAATACACACTTATATGTGTAAGACTATCTTAACCACCCAAGTGGAGATAATGAATACTCCCTTGCTAATAAAAATATTCAATACTAGAATAATTTTCCTTCATGCATCAATAATGTTTTATTTGTTTTGTTTGAGACCTGAAGATCTCGTTTCCTTCGAATGGATGGCAATGATATATGCCTAGCAGATAGTGCAACTACGCACACTATACTTAAGAACGTAAAATATTTTGTCAATTTGACAAAGATAAAAGCAAATATCAATACTATATCAGGCACCTCTAACTTAATAGAGGGCTCCGGAAGAGCCACTATTTTACTGCCTAGAGGAACAAAGTTTATAATAGAGGATGCTCTATTATCTACTAAATCAAAAAGAAATTTGCTAAGTTTTAAAGATATCCGCCGAAATGGATATGATATTGAAACAATGAATGAAGGTAATATTGAATATCTTCACATAACAAATATTGTTTCTGGTAATAAACGCATCTTAGAAAGATTGCGTGCTTTGTCAATAGGCTTATATTATACACATATCCGTACTATTGAGACACATCATGCTATAATGAAAAATGAATTTAATAATTCACGAAGCCATTTTATGGCTTGGCATGAACGTTTGGGTCATCCTGAAGCAATAATGATGCGAAGAATTGTAGAAAATTCAAATGGGCATCAATTAAAGAACCAAGAAGTTTCTTTCATCAAATGATATATCATGTGCTGCATGTTATAAGGGAAAACTAATCACTAGACCGTCGCTAACTAAGGTTGGGAATGAATTACCCAATTTCCTTGAGCGTATCCAAGGTGATATATGTGGGCCAATTACACCATCATGTGGACCATTTAGATACTTTATGGTATTAATAGATGCATCTACTAGATGGTCACATGTATGTCTATTATCTTCTCGGAATGTTGCATTCGCAAGATTACTTGCTCAAATAATTAGATTAAGAGCACAATTCCCGGATTATACAATTAAGACCATTCGTCTTGATAATGCCGGTGAATTCACGTCCCAAGCATTTAATGACTATTGTATGTCAATTGGGATTAAAATTGAGCATCCAGTGGCCCACGTACACCCGCAAAATGGTCTAGCAGAATCCCTTATTAAACGATTACAATTAATCGCAAGACCCCTAATTATGAAATCCAAATTATCGTCATCTGTATGGGGCCATGCAATATTGCATGCTGCAGCACTAATTAGATTAAGGCCAACTGCTTATCACTCCCCCATACAACTGGTAACTGGCCAGCAGCCAAATATATCCCATTTAAGAACTTTTGGATGTGCGGTATATGTTCCGGTAGCTCCACCGCAACGCACAAAAATGGGACCTCAAAGAAGGTTGGGAATTTATGTTGGTTTCGATTCTCCATCGATTATTAAATATCTCGAACCATTAACTGGAGATCTATTTACAGCAAGATTTGCTGACTGTAAATTTGATGAAACCATGTTCCCAGCATTAGGGGGAGAGAAACGAGGAATGCTGGAAAAACAAGAAGTTACATGGAATGCATCATCAATGTATCACTTTGATCCTCGAACAAATCAATCTGAACTAGAAGTTCAAAAGATTATTCATTTGCAACAAATTGCAAACCAATTACCCGATGCATTTGTCGACACAAAAAGAGTAACTAAATCACATATTCCAAGCAAAAAATGTGCCGGCTCGTATTGAAATACCCTTGGATAATCCTAAGTGTGATATACGCCAGAAGCGTGGTCGACCAATCGGTTCCAAAGATAAAAATCCAAGGAAGAAAAGAATGCACGATAAAGTTGGCATAACTGAAATTATCAGTACTCCTGAAGAGGTAGAATCCTATGAAAAGAATATTGACGATACAAGAATAGATGACATAAATGAGCAAATAACCCCAGAAGAGGTTACAACCCCTGCAGAGGTTCAGGTACCTGACAATATTGAAAATAATGAGATCTCAATAAATTATGTCTATACTAGAAAGGAATGGAACCGAAATAAAACTGTCATTGACAGAAAATTTGCATAAGCAATCGCGATTGATATAATTAATGAATACGAGGATCAAGAGCCCAAATCAATTGAAGAATGTCGACATAAGAAAGAATGGCCAAAATGGAGAAATGCAATTCTGCTAGAATTGCATTCTCTTGAAAAACGTGAAGTTTTTGGACCTGTAGTCCAAACACCTGATGGTGTACAACCCGTAGGAAAGAAATGGGTATTTGTAAGAAAGCGTAATGAGAAAAATGAAATTGTAAGATACAAAGCAAGACTTGTTGCACAAGGATTTACGCAAAAACCAGGAATAGATTATGAAGAAACGTATTCTCCTGTGTTAGATGCAATTACATTCAGGTTTTTAACTAGCCTGGCTATCTCTGAAGGATTGAATATGCATCTCATGGATGTTGTAACAGCTTATTTATATGGATCACTTGATAGTGATATTTACATGAAAGTCCCTGAAGGATTAAATGTGCCCGGAGCTTCTAATATCCCTGAAGGATTAAAAGTGCTTGAAGCATGTAACAAAAGATCTTGTGGATTATATTCCGTAAAATTAAAAAGATCTTTGTATGGGCTCAAACAATCTGGGAGAATGTGGTATAACCGCCTAACGGAATACCTTAAAAAAGAAGGGTTTCATAACAACCCTATTTGCCCATGTGTTTTTATTAAGAGATCAAAATCAGGATTTGCAATTATTGCAGTATATGTTGATGATCTAAATATCATTGGAACTCCTGAAGAGCTTGAAAGTACTGCCGCATATTTAAAAGGTGAATTTGAAATGAAAGATCTTGGGAAGACAAAATTTTGTCTCGGATTGCAAATCGAACATTTGAAAAGTGGGATATTTGTTCATCAAACTACTTATGTAGAAAATGTCCTAAAACGATTTAATATGGATAAAGCACATCCATTGAGTTCATCTATGGTAGTCCGATCTCTTGAGATAAAGAAGGATTGTTTTCGTCCAAAAGAAGATAATGAAGAAATTCTTGGTCCAGAAGTATCATATTTAAGTGCAATTGGTGCATTAATGTACCTATCCAATAATACCAGGCCTGATATATCATTCTCTGTAAATTTGTTAGCGAGATATAGTTCTGCGCCAACACGAAGGCATTGGAATGGTATTAAGCACGTACTTCGTTATCTTCGAGGAACAACAGATATAGGATTATTATATCTAAAAACCTCAGAGTCCAAATTAGTTGGATATGCAGATGCTGGATATCTGTCAGATCCACATAAAGCTCGGTCCCAAACCGGATACTTATTCACATATGGTAATACTGCCATATCTTGGCGCTCAACCAAGCAAACCTTGGTAGCGACATCCTCAAATCATTCAGAAATCATAGCACTTCACGAGGCGAGTAGGGAGTGTGTATGGCCGAGATCAATGATTCAACATATTCAGGAATCATGTGGTATTAAAGCAATTAAAGGAAGTCCAACTGTGATTTATGAAGATAATGCTGCATGCATTGCCCAGATAAAAGGAGGCTACATTAAGGGAGATAGAACAAAGCATATTTCTCCAAAGTTCTTCTCCACACACGAGCTCCAGAAGAGCGGTGAAATTGATATCCATCAAATTCGCTCATGTGATAATCTTGCAGATTTATTCACCAAGTCATTGCCAACTAAAACTTTCAGGCAATTAAGACAAAAGATTGGACTCCGTCATTTTAGAGATATTTGTACACATGAGGGGGAGAAATAATACGCGCTGCACTCTTTTTCCCTTGCTACGGTTTTTGTCCCATCGGATTTTTCCTGGCAAGGTTTTTAATGAGGCGGCATTTCTAATGCGTATGAAATATGGACATCCAAGGGGGAGTGTTATAAATATATTAATTATGAATGTCCAAATACATCCCTCTTACCATGTGAAGAGTTATTGCAAATCTCCACTTATAAAGATGTAAATATCTTGTATTGTATGAGGAGTTATTGTAGAGTATTTGTTTGTATATTATGTACTAAATTCTATGATAGATTCTAGAGTAGAATGTTGAATTCTAGGATAGATTCTAGAGTAGATTCTAGAGTAGAATACTCACCCTTCTCTATATAAAGGGGTGGAGGCTATTGTATTTGGAACCTCTTCACCATTCTCTTTTTGACTCTTCATAAGTTGGAAGAATCAATTTCTCTCTTCCAACTTCTAAGAAATCAATTTCTCTTTTGCAACCTCTAAGAAATACTTACCTCCTCCCAATCCACCTCTCTTATGTTATTTTCGTTTTCTATATTCAACAGATTTAAATTTATAGCTCAAAATATATAGCTTTGCATGATTAAATTATGTTATATAAATGATATTCCGATTTCGATTCCATTTTATTGTTCTATAAATTGGTAATATCGCCATTACCTCAAAATATGACATAAAAAGGACCAAGATATATAACACTAATATATGTTACTCAACAAACATATTTGCATCGTGCCAAATTTTCGTACATAAATTAACTGATTTACATTGATATCAATAATAATAAATTATATTAGGTCCTTGTTTATTTAAGTATGAACTACAATATATCTCTATCATATCCAAAATAAGTGGGTTATTCTTGTGATAACAACTGATATAATTATATATTACCTAATATGACTATTATTAAGCATCATTTTTTTGCGATAAATTGTATGTTTTATACTAAAATAAGCAATTAACTACCTAATTACTTTTAGGTATATTATAATAATTTAAAATATCACATAAATTATCATATTGTTATATGGTATATGTATATCAGTTAATTGTGTACATTCGGTTTGGTTATCCGGTTACCAAACTAAGTCAGTCAATTCGGCTATTTCGGTAAGGTTATTTGGTAAATTCAGCTTGGTTCGGTTTAAGTATTTAGGTAACTTTTTTATTGCGATTTTGATACACAAAAAATTGAATAAATCGATCAAATTAACTTTATTGTTGTTAATTTACAATTATTTAAACATGTAAGTTCATCATATTTAGTCCAAAATTTGTTTATTTTACATAATATTATGTGTAATTTGGTTTATTCAATTCTAATATTAGTCGGCTTGGTTTTAGTTCGATTTTACCATACTCGGCTTGGTTCAGATCGAATAGATCAAATGAACACCCGTATTGCATATTACACTAACAAACTATTTAATAACTAAATATTTTATACTACGGAGCGTCATTATGTGCTAATATTATAGTTAAAGTACCAAAATTATATAATTAACATCGTTGTATATGATATAAAGCCATGATGCTAAATTATGGTTTATATTGCAGTAACAAAAAAAATTGTGTAATTAATTTGAAGTATATTATAATAATATATAACATAACATAGCTTATCATATTGTACTATGGTATGAATTTAATAAAACTTCCTCATCTTATGCACGAAGCTCAAACAAGATTAGTAATTACGGAATTATTTTAAAAATAATCAAACCGAGAACAACAATATCCCCCTTTTGATGGTTTTCAAGATAATTCCGTAAAATGCAACATTTTAAATCTTCTCCCTTTTTTAAAAAACAATCAAAAGGGATCATCAAACAAGAAAGAACAAACCTCCCCATAAATAGATGCTCCCCTTGAATCCAATAATCCATTTAAAAAATATTGAACAACAAATGATTTTTGTAACGAAAACTTCGTAAAGAAATTTAGGCTTTTGAAAAATTATTTTTATATTATTGAAACATATATATAGTCTTTAGATAAAGTTCAAAAGCAACAATTTCTAAAAGAAAATAGAGGAGAAAATATAAAACAATGAAAATTATGAAAAGAGTAAATATAAGAATTTTAAGCTTAGAACTCAAATAACATGACCTTGACCACGTGTCGTAGATTTGAGAAGATGCTTGTAACTTGACAAAAGTATCGTCGACTTCAAACCGATGAGCCAACACGATCAATTCCTTCACGTTACCTTGATTTGCAAAATGATATAAGTCACGTAGATTTTTCATGTCTCTTGATTGGTTCCCATTAAGTTGTCCAAATTTTCCGTATTTGAAACACAAAATTTCTCGGTGCACAAGTTAGACCTGTCAAGATAAAACTCGACCACAAATACTCCTAAAAATATGACTAATTGAAATTGAGAGAAAATCGAAGCGTTTAGGTAGATTTTGATTCCTCCTCATTTAATGAGGAATTGCTTTCTACACTTCTATCTTTCCACAACCACATGTACTTCTGTGAAGTACTTGTTTTGCGCAAACAACACTCCAAGAAATTGTGATCAATTTTGCAACAATAATTGCAAAACGTACAAGACTTGAGGTCTTATTAGTACTCTTCATGAAATGAGAATTGTAATGGTATGAAAATTCAGCTTTCCTCAACTTCGGATCGGTCGACTTGGCACTGAATACATTTGATTTTGAAAAGTTGATTGAATTTGAAAAGTTTTGTTTTTGATGTGTTTCAATGAAATTTTGGGAGCCCGATTATGCGATCCATTAAATTGAATCTTCTTCGGGCAATGTGTATCGACTATTTCATAAAAATAACTATTTAGACCTCTTTTATAAAGTCGTTCAGTTATGAAACTGAGGTTATTTTCATGACTCTGACAAGAATCGTGAAAATAATGAAACCTATTATTGTTGCTAAAACTTTTAAAAGTGTGATTTTTATGAATTTTATCCTTGGAATAGTCTCAGTACGTAAATGCACTTCCTTGACCATTCTTTGATTCATTGAGCACTCTTTTTGCTTTTTGGTCTCTAGGTCTTGATGGAGCCGGTTTGGAACCGATTTCCTTGGTTTTTGACATATTAATATCTTGTCTAAATCAAATCAATTTGTGATTTTCTGGCACAAGCGAACTTGAGGGAGTTATTTTCCATTTTTAAACTTAGAAGTTCGGCTTTTAAATTACTTATTTATGTTCTTAAATTTTCACAATCATAGTTATTATTATTTAATTTTATTTTTCCAAATTTTTTTAATTGTGCCTTGTACGTCTTTACTGAGGCCTCGAAATCGATTAGCATATGTTGAGTACTGCTAGAGATACCCGAACCCTATCCAACTCTTGTATTAGTTCATTCCTTGGTCCAAGTTCTACAATACTATTTAAATTGTTTGAACTTAGAACTTTTATCTCTTCTGAAACATAATCAAGAGTATAGTCTAGAAATACTTCGTGACTCGTATCATAGACTGAACCTGAAGATGATGCATCATCAAATAAAGATACTACCGGAGGTGGAACTCATCCTTGTTTATGGAGCATTGTTTGAATGGCCCATTCACACACTTCATCCATATTCTCAAGCGCCATGAAAGCAATGTTCGCCATTTTCGGGTCGGAGTCGGATTCCGATTTGGCGGAGTTCGAGAAATCGCTCGAGTAGCTCCTCGACTTCTTCTTCTTGTCATTTACCTTGTCATCATGTCTATTCTCGCATCTTTTTTCCTTCTATCATCGTATCGTAAATCACTGAGTCATTTCACTAGAAATACCATCTCATCATCGTGTGTGTCGATTGCTGGCATGGCTATGGGTGTAGGTTGAGAATCAGTTTGCTTGAGTGGGGATTCGTAGTTTCGGAAGTAACTGATTAGGCTATTATAAAGACTCTCTTGGCTCTCCTTCGGTACCACACTGGGAAAACCTCTCCTCTCTTTACTCTCCTAATACAGATGCTACAACATTAAATACACTTGTATCTCCATTCTCGGAAAGCAAGATTAAAAACCTAATTTTTATCTCCCTAAAGGTAAATCTTGTGGACCCGATGGGCATCCCGCGGAATTATTCCAACCATATTGAGAGATTATTAAGATAGACATATTGGCCATTTTTAACAAATTCTATCAAGGTAGGATTGATCTTGGACGTCTTAATGAGGCAATCATAACCCTAGTCCCTAAAAAGGAAGGCACATCCCACTTAAATGACTATCGCCCTCACACAAAGGTTACAACCTCCTCACCTAACATCTATCATCAACATAAACCAAACCGCCTTCATCAAGAAAAGGTCTATCATGGAGTCTTTCCCTACTTCACGGAAATTACTTCACTTCTTTCACAACTCAAAAATTTCAACGGTCATATTCAAGGTGGATTTCACATGTGCGTTCGACAACATTTCATAGGACTTTCTCTTAGACACTCCCCTTTGGATTAGGTGGATAGAAAACCTACTAGTGACCTCAAGTTCCGCTATTAAGGTTAATTGTGTAACAGGCTCTTATTTCACCTATTACAAAGACGTATGTCAAAGAGACCCTCTTTCCCCTATGCTATTCAACATTGCGGTGGACTCGTTGCAATGGATCCTTCATCAACTAAACTCTCTTCTCTCCGCACCAATCACTATGGCACCAAGGGTCTTTCAATTTGCATATGACATCATCTTATTCATTGAGGCACACCCAAGAAATCTTCTCATTATGTCATTAGCTTTAGATACCCTCGCGGAGATCTCCAGTTTACGAATAAATAGACAAAAGAGCTCATTCACGGCCGTTGCAATTCCGACGGAATTGCACAACTCAATAAAGGACATTCTCAGATGTGAACATGAGGTTGTGCCGATCAAATACCTTGGTCTACCACTATCCCTCTCTAAACCTAAAAAGATCTCCTATCTACCCCTTATTCGTAAAATTCCAAAACAAGCTTTCGGCTGGAAAGGTACACTTTTATCCATGGGTGGAAGAATTACATTTATCAAGGCCGTCCTCAACTCTCTTCCGGGGTACCACATGCAAGCTCTAAAATTGCCTAAGGTGGTAATTGAGGACATGAATAGATCACTTAGGTGTTTCCTATGGAAAGGAGAGGGTCAATGTAAAGGCGATCATTGCCTTTTTAATTGAGAAGGGGTTTGTCTCCCAAAGGAAAACGGAGGTCTAGGTATTACATACCTTGAATCTCAGAATAACGCCCTTCTTACGAAGTGGCTATGGAGACTTAAAACGACCTCGAGATGGTCCAAAATGGTCAACGAAATTTACGAGACAATCGATACCGTCGTACTTAATCGATCACCTAAGACAAGGAAATCTTTCTTCATGCAAGAACTCTCTGAAATTCATGATTTCTTCTCGGCCTCATGCCGCCTGGATACTACAAACAACAATGGTGCAAAATGGCGACGGGCAAAGGATGGAAAATACTCTACCTCATCTGCCTACATAATGATTAGAAGGTCGGGTCTTTTGTCAACATTGAACACAAGGTATGGAAGGTACGCGCACCACAAAAGATCAAATTCTTCGTCTGGGTGTGTCTCCAAAAACGCATCCTAACGGCATATAACCTCGCCAAACGAAATTGGTCACATCCACCGGCATGCCCGAATTGCAATCGAGCAGCTGAGACTGCGGGTCATCTTTTTGGTTCATACACTTTTGCAAAAAGAGTGTGGCGTAAGGTAAAAGAATATCCGAGAGGAGCATCCATTGTCATAGGGACTGACAACGGGAAAAACTGGTTGCGGAATAGAACCAACCGCCAACCTGAGAGTAAGAAATGATGGGATCTCACATGGATGTCGTGTGTCTGGAAAATTTGGAAGGAAATGAACCGCCGAGTCTTCACATATAAAAAGACATCTTCAATCGTCTTTGACAGAGGGAGAGAAGATTCAACTCTCTGGTTGGCAAATTGCTAATAAAGCAGACAACGGAGGATGCGATTAATGAGCTTGTGCAAGGAACTGGGTGAGCAAGGATGCTTCTTCCCCAACTTCAGCAGCACACAACTCCTTTTTACTTTCCTTCTGTTTCATTCTCTTTTTTCTTACTTACTTTCTAGATTAAACGGTTTGTAATTTAATCGTAGGTTCTAAAACTTGAACAATTATTTTCAGTCTAATGAAATTGATGAGACTATGCAATCGCATACCCCTCTTCAAAAAAAAAAATAAATAAATAGTAACCAGGGAGCAAGTTGCAATCCAAATGTACAGGGACTAACGGTGCTTATCCCGTAAGTATAGAAACTTGCTGAATCCGACCAGACCAAGTAACAAATGCCCTCTTTTCCCACTAGTTTGCAAGAATTTGCAATCTCAGCCCATTAGATTAACACAAAATGTAAAAACTTCACAATTCTTGCATCCACATAAATCCTAAGAATCTTCAATTGACCTCTATCAAGTTAAATATATCTTTGACAGGCACACGATATTTACATAGACTTCACCAAAAAAAAAATGACTTCCTAGATAAACTTCAAAACTGTCAGTAAAACAAGAACAAACAACAACCAATCAATCTATTTTGAGCGTCTCATTTCCTTCAAAATGTCATTAAGGTTATTCTCTATATCCTCAACCACCAATCAATCTATAAATTAAAAACGAAAAAGTAACATTAGATAGGTTTGAGCAAAATAATTCACATCAAACACAAAGGAGAAGAATACATAAAAATACTAAACATACCCTTTCGGTTAGCATTGAGTTCTTGTAAATCTCGTGATAAAAAATATCTAATAGTCCTCCAATAATACTGCCACCACGACCAAAAACAACAATAATAATATATAAATAAATAGATAATAATAATAATGATATAATAACAACAACAACAACAACAACAATAACAACAACAACAACAACAACAATAACAACAACAACAACAACAACAACAACAACAATAATAATAATAATAATAATAATAATAATAATAATACCTCCTCTAATGAGTGAAGTTGCCGCCATATGGAGGAAGAAAACTCTTCATGATATTTCTGTCCAAAAAATAATTAGGATTTTACTTTCAAAAATACAAAAATTGGGAATTTCAAAAATCATAAAATCTTAAAAAACAAAGACATAGTTACCTTTGGAAGATCCTCATCCTTCTCCCATACTTCAAGGTAGTCATCGTAGTCCTGAAAATCAACAAGTAAACAAATCTATTAAAGTAAAACCAAAAAAATGATAATTACAATAGAAAGAAAATAAACAAAATAATGTAGAAATTAAATTTGGGGAAGAAATGAAGAAAGAATGAGTACCAAAATTCCTCGAATGACATACTGCTTGGGAAAATCTGAAAAAGCTTCTTTTCCTACAGCTTCAATAAAATCACGAATTTCTCTCCTCCTACGAAGTCAGCCAATGAAACAAACGTTAAAAATGCCCAAAACATAGAAAATTAAGGAAATCTCAGGATAAATTTATTTTCACCCATGCACTGTCGTCGATCAATCCTGCTGCATAATTCTTGGAACATTCAAAAAAGCGAGCCCCTCCAGATGATCGAATTAGCAAGTCCATCCTAGTTTTTCACTAACACCCTGCACATTCACAAATATAAGTTCTTTTTGGCTTGTTACGTTCTTTTTGGCTTGTTCGGATTTTTTTAATTTACCTTCATAAAATCAAGTGATGCGATATGCGATTCGAACATCTTAATCAAAGACAGCTTTTTGTTTGCTTCGACGTAATTCTAGGGATTGAAAAATTCAAAGTTTTGGTGAACAAGTCAAAGCTTAGTGAAAATTTCAAAGAAAAATAATGTCACATTACGATGCATTTAGATATACTACCTTGTCGGTCTTTATTTTATCAGCAAAAAACCTTTCCACAACTCTTCTGGCCAAGTAGTCGTCCACCATGAAATGCTTTGGGTTCAATTTAATAGACTGCGAAAAAAACAATAGCATAAATGTTTAATATTACTATTAGTTAACATCATTAGGCCACATAGGCCAATTTAATATTTCATATATATTATGTCAGTACCACTAGTTCACTTATTTTATGAGATCTCTCAGAAAATGACATCAGTTTCCGCAAGTCATTCATATATCCCTGCATATTGAATGAATTGGGGTCAAAATATAATATTGGTAGAAAAAAAAATGACATAATTCGTGGGCAGATATATTGTTGTCACCCTCCACGTCTTCTAGCATACTAGTGCACATCTACGTAAACAAAAGAAGTAAGAATTTTATGCTATTTTACAAAGAAAATTTTCTTCAAGAAACAAAATGCAAAGGAGGATAAATGTACCTCAACTACTCCATAAAACTTCGATAATAAGAGATCTAAATGGCCGTCATCTTTATACCATTCTTTAAACACCAGTCCTTTCTTGATAAAATAATCCTCCGCCGCCATCAACAATGCTTCTTTTTCATCGATGTTGTAATATTTGCCCGAAAATAGAAAAAAGAGTTAAAAGAATCAAAAAGAAAATAAGAAAAAGATTCAAGAACTGTTGGTTAATTCATTTTCTAATTATTAAAAATATAAAATATAAAAGAAACGGAGATAAAAGTATAGGATAAAATGGAAATAGTTCTAGAATGTTGTGGAGAAATGGAGATGAATATTATTGAAGTATGGAGAAGCTACTAGCTTAAGTCAAAGAAATGACAAACACACATTTATGTTAGTGTAGAGTTGTCATGATATGAATTATGATGTGAAGAAAAAATGAAATTGAACTGTGAAAGTTAGGCTATAAATACTCATGAGATGCATATGATTTAAACTTGTACTACCACTTTAGTAAACGAGTTGCAATATTTAGAGTAGTACCAAAATAGTTAGAGAGAATGATAATAGAAAGAGAATGTAACATAAGATAGAAAAGAGTATTAGAGACACACAAAGAGATAGAGAGTTAGAGAGAACGTGAGATAGAGAGAGAGAGAGTGCAAAGAGCTTTGTAAAAATAATCTTGTGCAATGACAAAAGATATTTCGAGTTAATTATCGCTTCTGCTGCTGTGTTAAAAATTCAACAAGAACTACCTCAACATATGGAAAAAAATCAATTAATTCATTTGTCATCTTGTACTTCCATAATTCTTTGTATTCAAGAACCTCAAGTAGCTTCTCTCTCCACTGTTTTACAAATCCACAAGCAAAATCATCAATAAAAAAAAAAGTCAAGATAAAGCTATAAAATTTGATCGTCTCACGAGATACATGCAGCCAAAAGCTCTGTATTTTGTCCATCCTCCTCCATTTTAACTTCCAAGTCTTTTAACTCCTGCATATTGGTAAGAATACTTGTTTTAAGAAATGTTGTTTAAATTGCAAATTCTTTGTAATCTTTGTTGAGGCCAATGTTGACAACCTTAAAATTGTTTCTTACGCTCTAGATATATTCCAAGAATTAACGGATTTAGACATAAATTGGGATAAAAGCGCATTTTTTCCAATTGCTATCCCGGAGGATTTACATCCAACAATTGCTCGCATTCTAAGATGTAACAAAATGACTTTACCCATCATCTACCTTGGCATGCCTCTCTCATTACGAAAGCCTAAAAAAGTAACTTATTTACCACTAA